>PVHT020000016.1:62739-297518 GCA_004024745.2 Catagonus wagneri | reverse complement strand
ACATGAAAAGATGCTCAATATCACTAATTATTAGAAAACTGCAAATCAAAACTACAATGAGGTACCACCTCACACAGTCAGAATGGCCATGATCAAAAATTCTTACAAACAATAAATGCTGGAGAGAGTATGGAGAAAAGGGAACCCTCCCACATTTACGAATGTAAATTGTTGCAGCCACTATGGAGAACAGTATGGAGGATCCTTAAAACAACTAAAAATAGAACTACCATGTGGTCCAGCAACCCCAGCCCTGCCTGGGCGCATATCCAGAAGAGACGAAAATTCTTTTTTTTAACTTTACTTCATTTTTATTTTATTTTACTTTTTTAAAAAATTTAAATTATAGTTAATTTACAATGTTCTGTCAAATTCTGCTGTAGAGCAAAGTGACCCAGTTATAAGTATACATACATTCTTTTTCTCATATTATCATCCATCATGTTCTATCACAAATGATTGGATATCATCCCGTGTGCTATAAGCAGGACCTTATTGCTTATCCATTAAAAAAAATTTTTTTTGTCTTTTTGTCATTTTAAGGCTGCACTCGTGGCATATGGAGGTTCCCAGTCTAGGGGTCGAATCAGAGCTACAGCTGCCAGCCTACGCCAGAGCCACAGCAACGCGGGATCCAAGCCACGTCTGCGACCTACACCACAGCTCACGGCAACGCAGGATCCTTAACCCACTGAGCAAGGCCAGGGATCGAACCTGCATCCTCATGGATGCTGGTCGGATTCGTTAACCCCTGAGCCACGACGGGAACTCCTTGCTTATCCATTCTAATTGTAATAGTTTGCAACTACTATCCCCAAACTCCCAGTCCATCCCACTCCCTCCCCCTTGGCAACCACAAGTCTCTTCATGTCTGTGAGTCTGTCAGAAAACACAAACATTCTAACTCAAAAAGATACATGCACCCCAGTGTTCATAGTAGCACTTTAAAAATAGCCAAAACATGCAAACAACCCAAATGTTGATCAGCAGATGAATGAATAAAGATGTGATATATATATACATACATATATATATGTATGTATATATAGGAATATTACTCAGCCATAAAAAAGAACAAAATAATGCCATCTGCAGCAATATGGATGGACCTAGAGATTATCATATTAAATGAAGTAAATCAGACAGAGAAGGACAAATACCATATGATATTGCTTATGTGTGAGATCTAAAACAGGACACAAATCAACTTATCTACAAAACGGAAACAAACTCACATGAAGAGCATACTTATGGTTGCTGAGGGTGAGGGGAATGGGGGAGGGATTAGGAGTTCAAGATTAGCAGATGCAAACTTACATTTAGGATGGATAAACAACAAGGTCCTACTGTATAGCACAGGGAACTATATTTGGTATCTTGTAATAACTATAATGGAAAAGAATCTGAAAAGGAACAGATATATATGTATAACTGAATCACTTTGCTATGCAACAGAAATTAACACAACACTGTAAATTAACCATACTTTAATAAAATAAATGTTTTGAAAAAAAGGATTCTGGAGTTCCCTTGTGGCTCAGCAGGTTAAGGATCTGGTGTTATCACTGCAGTGGCTGTCGTCGCTGCTGTGGTGTGGGTTTGCTCCCTGGCTTGGGAACTTCCACATGCCACGGGCCTGGCCAAAAAATAATAATACATTTTAATAAAGGATTCTGAAGCTTAGCAGGATCCCATGCATGAGGAGGGGGTAGTGACAGTGAGTACAATGCATTTGCTGATATCAGGCTATACTATGAAAGTTGGCCTTATCATAAATTTCCCAATAACATGCCTGTTTCAACCTATTATGAAAATGATTGAGAATAGTGAAGACCTCTTCCTATAATTATTTTTTCAGAGCAGCATTTTTTTTTTTTTTTATAGGGCCGCAGCTGCAGCATATGGAAGTTCCCAGGCTAGGGGTCGAATTGGAGCTGCAGCTGCCAGCCACAGCCACAGCCACAGCAACGCAGGATCTGAGCTGCGTCTGCCATCTATGTGGCAGCTTGACCGGGGACTGAACCTGCATCCTCACGGACGGACATTATGTTGGGTTCTCAACCCGCTGAGCCACAGCAGGATCTCCCTAGAGCAGCATTTTTAATGCAAAATGTTTCTAGCTGGGGAAGCATCAACCTTCCAGACTGTAGTAGAGACAGAGGACAAGTGTTCTTTTGTTCTCAAAAGTTCTGTTTTCAAGTGCCTTTTACTCGCTTATGTGACCATGTCTGAGCCTTTGCTAAGGGTACTGCAGCTGGATTGTGTAGTGGAAACGGGTCCAGAAAAAGAATCGTTCAAGAATGCAAGTAAACAGGATGTCAGATGCTATCCTTAGCCTATTTCCCTAAACATAGCTTTTTGGCTGCAAAGTAAAACGCCATTCTTCTAGCCTGTGCGTATACACAGAGATGGCTGACAGCAGGCACAATCTTCGTTTGCTTGGCACGTTGTCACCATGCAACTCAACGTGTTTTGCAAGGAAGAACCGTGACACATCATCTCGGTGAGACAGTAATGGGGATAACCGGCCACTTCTTGGAAGAAATTTCCCAGCCTACCTTTTTTGAGCTGTGTTGTGCCAGCAAGCTCCCCATGAGGCTCGGATCTGTCTGACCTAAGAGCCAGTTGGCATCTTCCTCTTGACAGAAGCCAGATTTTCACTGGGGCTAGACTATTTATTGACAGCATTTTCCCAGACTGGACCATGAGTATCTCATTTCCAAGGTCCCCTGAAGTGCTGGCTCACCTCTGTTTTCCCAGGGCACTGGCTTCCTTCTCTCCTCCCTCCCCAGCATCCTCTTCATTTCCTTCCCTTACAGCTTCTTGCACCGTTGAGGTTTTGTGTGTGTGTGTGTGTGTGTGTATTCTTCTTCTTCTTTTTAATCCTAATGAAGTTGTTTAGCACATTTGGAAAAAGAAACCCAGTGTCATCCAGGATTTTTTCTCCCATTCTATTTCCCCATCTCCGAGTGTGAGCCCTGCAGTTTATAAGATCCCATAATTGGAGTGGCTTCCACCCTCGTCTGAGAAAAGTTGTTTTAGAGCTTTGCTCTGCAAGCACCAGAAGAGAAGTCATAAAAAGGAAGACAACAGCAGATGCAATCGCGGATGTGGCTTTAGTCCTTGCAGCTGCCCCAGAGAGCTGTTCGGAGCATACAGTCCTCAGTAATGAATCCAGAAGAGCGAATCGTGACATGGCTCATCTCCTTGGGAGTACTGGATTCCCCAAAAAAGACCATCTGTGATCCAGAGGAGTTCTTGAAGTCCTCACTGAAAAATGGGGTAGTGCTGTGCAAGCTGATGAACAGACTCAGGCCCGGCTCTGTAGAAAAGGTAAGGGAAATTGGCAGTATCTTGGGGGTTGCTTACCACCAGAGAGCAGCAATAATGTGTGACTCTGGAGATCTTTCATTGCGCGGGTCATGGGACGCGCCTACTTTAGTCTCTTTCTAAGACTTAGACCTTCCTTCTCACTGTTTTGGTCGTTGGCAAAAAGTCCGAAAATGAAATGTTATTCTTTGGTCACTGGCCACCGAATATTAGTACAGTGAAAACCTGTTGGCCAGGGGACAAGGGGAACACTCATGTCGCGAGCTTGCTCTGCCGTAGAGATGCACGTTATACCTTCCTATGTACCAAGGACACGTTTTGAACTTGGGCTACCTCTGAGTCCGTGCAATAATGGGATGATTTATAGCAGATGGTGGTGCTTATTGATAGTAGGTCAACAATCAGTGCAGATTGTCTTCTCAAAGTAATAAAAAATATCCATTGAAAGAGAGGCTACTTAGCAACCAAGAGAAATAATCCAAAATGTCACATAGCAGGTTTGTTAAGACAATAGAAACCAAATATGTTTTGAAGGCAGCGTCTCTTCAAAGTGAAACTAACCTTACTCTCTTTTAAAAAAAAACAAAATCCAAAGTTGTGAATATCAGGATCACGAGGATGGACCATGTAAAAAGTGGGCACTTTAAGTAAGTTTAAAGGTGGAGCCCCACAATTATTTTCTTAAGGGAAATGTGACTGTGCATACAGTTCTGCTTCCTTGAGCCGCTTTGCATTTTTACCGAGCAGACTGATTTACTTATAATTCCTTAGACTTGAAAAACAGTGATACAATGGTGGGGCGATATCAAGAAATGTGAGCCAAAGTAGAGAGCAGCAAAGGAGAAAAATAATTTGTAATTGTCACGAGGATGATGGAGCGGGGTACTAGGTTGAGAGCAGGAACCAGGATCAAAAAACTGGGTCCCTCTGATTTGCTGTCACCACGGTTTGGCAGAAAGCATGAGAAAAAGTTTGCAAGTAGAAATGGCTGGGGACCAAGGGTTTGGTGACATTTGAAATAAGACCGACCGTTTAGATTTTTGCATCACTTCCTTCAGTGGTAAATTTCTCTTCCTGGATTGACAGCGACGCTGGCCCTGCCTTAACAAGTGAAACTTCTCTAGTTATCAGCCAACAATGCACATGATATGCCCCTCAGAGGGCGACAGTCTCCGAGTGACATTTGACTCTCTTTCTCTAGTACTGTCTGGAGCCCCAAACCGAAGCTGACTGCACCAACAACATCAATGACTTCCTGAAAGCATGTGCAGCCCTTCAAGTGGAGGTAAGTCCATTTGGGTTGCTTTCCTTGGCATCATCATCTTTCCCTCGGTTTTACTGAAAAGTGCTGCAGTAAAACAGCAAACAGGAAACATTCTATGGAAACCGTGGTCCCTGGTCGTGTCTTGCTAGTTTGTCTTTCCCAGAAACCAGTTCCCAAACAAAACAATATCAACATTCAAAATATGGTACCTTTTGGAGTTCCCGTCGTGGCTCGGTGGTAACGAACCCGACTAGTATCCATGAGGATGCAGGTTCGATCCCTGGCCTCGCTCAGTGGGTTAAGGATCCGGCGTGGTCATGAGCTGTGTTGGAGGTCACAGATGTGACTCGGATCTGCAGGCTGCTGTGGCTGTGGTGTAGGCCAGCAGCTGCAGCTCTGATTCGACTCCTAGCCTGGGAACTTCCATACGCAGCGGGTGCAGCCCTAAAAAGAAAAAAAAAAATTTAGATCTAAGAGCTCCAGCCTCCAAAGATCTATGAGGTAAGGTATGTAGCGTGCCCAGCACAAGACCCGGAACATAAGAAGTGTAGATGAGGATTAGTAGTATTTACTTGTGGGAAAGTATTAGTAATGGTCTGAGCCCGGACTCTGATGTCAGACTGCTTGGGTTTTCTCTCACTAGTAGCTTTGTGACCTTGGCCATGTTACTGAACTATGCCTTTGTGCCTCAGCCTCCCCACCTGTAAAATGGCAATCATAGTGCACCTAGCTCATAGGATTGCTGTGAGAGTTGAATGAATTCATGGCCCTGGAAGAGTGTGTGGCACATAGTAAGTCTTTTCCGAGTGTCAGCTATTAGTGGTAGTAGCACAAGTACCTTTGCCCCAGAGAAACTTTGCTTCCTTCAGAATTTTCCCTAAAGTTAGCCATGGCATCAGGCTTGTCTCAGAATATTTTACTGCAGGTTTCCTATTGCCCAATTTTAGCTGTGTGTGTGTGTGTGTGTGTGTGTGTGTGTGTGTGTGTGTGCACGCGCACGCTCACGTGTGAATGGGCATATGGGTGTGTATGGCTTTTGAGGGTTTTTATTTGTCAAATAAAAGCAAGGTGAGGTCGCCAATGATTTTTGCACTCTGAAGGTGCCACAAGGTGTACTGAGCTTCTTCGCAGTTCTAAGTACATTAGATGATACAGAAACACCTCCTGTGGCTGGCATTGTTGGCGAATGAGTGGTTTCACAGGAGTGGATTTTTCTGATAACCAAGACTTACTCCTTGAAGCACTCATGCTTAAAATATTTTTATCCACTTTGGATACAAATATTTCTTAAAAAAGTATAGCGGGAGTTCCCATTGTGGCTCAGCAGAAACGAATCCGACTAGGAGCCATGAGGTTGTGGGTTCGATCCCTGGCCTCGCTCAGTGGGTTAAGGATCCGGCGTTGCCGTGAGCTGTGGTGTAGGTTGCAGACGCGGCTCGGATCCCGCGTTGCTGTAGTTGTGGTGAAGGCTGGTGGCTACAGCTCCAATTAGACCCCTAGCCTGGGAACCTCCACATGTCGTGGGTGTGGCCTTAAAATGACAAAAGACAAAAAAAGTATAACGTAATTTTCATTTCTTACATCAAAGGAACCAGGCATGCTGAAGGTCCCAGGCCAGGGATCGAACCCGTGCCATAGCAATGACCCCAGCCAAAGCAGTGACAAGGCCTGATCCTTAACCCGATGGGCCACCAGGGAACTTCTGCCTAGGATTGTTTTAAGGATCAAAAGGAATAATGCATTTAAGGCACTTAATATGTCACTGCACATAACACAGGTGTAACAGGAGGCACTGCTTTGGGAAAGATCCCCTCTGTTCTCCTTAATTGCTGCAAGTAATAATAAATCCTTCCTTTTCATGGAAAAAAAAAAAGACATGCATAATAGCAGCTCACTCTTACTGTTGTTACTAGGTAGTACTGTGTGCTAAAGAGAGACCCTTAGAAACCTGAAGGAAGTCTAATAAAATTAGTACGTAAGAAATGAGACTGAAAGCTGAGCTGGGGTGCGCCCAGCAGCCAAGAATACTGACTGTCCAGTCTCCAGCTCCCAGGTAGCTAGGAGACAGACCTAAATAAAATATTTGCAAATTTAAGAGATTATTATAAAGTTGAACATATTTGGGAGTTCTCTTGTGGCATTGTCACTGCAATGGTCTGGGTCTGGGAACTTTTGCCTGGTGCAAGATCAGCCAAAAACTAAAAAAAATTAAAATAAAATAAAGCTGAATATATTTGACATATGACATTGTGTAAATTTAAGGTGTGCGATGTGTTACTTTGATACATTTAGATATTAGACTGTGATTGCCGTTGTTATGGATTATAGTATGATTGCAGTTGTAGCGATGTTTACCACATCCTGTAAGGACAGTATGCTGTTGCTGTCTGCGTTCACTATAGTATGAGATCTCTACAGTGTATTTACTGCTCCTTGCAAGTCCGTACCCTTAAACAGCGTCAGTTTCTATCTTCCCACCCTTCACCCCCTGATAACCACCATTTGTCTCTCTCTCTGTTTTTTTTTTTTTTTTTTTGCCACGCCCTCGGCACGTGCAAGTTCCTGGACCAGGGTTGGAACCTGAGCCATAGCAGCGACCCAAGTCACAGCAATGACAACACCAGGTCCTTAACCTGCTGCACCACAAGGGAACTCCCTCTTGTCACTTTTAGATAGAGTATCTCTCAAACCTAAAGTACCTAGTGCAGTGCCTGCTATAAGGCACGCTTAAAAAAGTATTGTTGATGCTATAAAACTGTCAATGTGCAAAAAAGCAAGAAGAGCAGGTCTTGATAATTGCCAAGGACACACTATTATTTCTATAAAGAAAGAGTGCCAGCTTGAAACGGTCAGTTTGGAAATGCAGAAAAATGAAGTCGGAGATGCAGCAGTGCATTGACAATTTGAGTGTTTTCTGTGGGGCATGGTGGCTGCATTAAAGAGCCGCTGCCTTTTGAGAACTCCCTGGTGGCGGATTGGGGATCTGGCATTGTTACTGCTGTGGCACAGGTTTGATCTCGGGATGGGAACGTCCTCATGCCTCAGGCGAAAAAAAAAAAGAAAGAAAAAAACGGCTGCCCTCTGACCCTCTGGATGGCCAGTGGACTTCTCCAAGTGACCTTCATCTATGTGTTCTCCTGTGGCTACAGTGTCCCAGGGTCTCCAGGGCTCACACAGCTAGCAACTGCTCGGGGGAGTCTGTGGAGACACTGGGAAACAAAGGTGTCCCTGAAGTGCCTTCCAGTCTTTGATAATATCTTTTCTTTGTCTTTTGTCTTTTTAGGGCTGCACCCGTGGCATATGGAGGTTCCCAGTCTAGGTATCGAATCAGAGCCTACACCACAGCCACAGCAATGTGGGATCTGAGCTGCATCTGTGACCTACAGCACAGCTCATGGCAACGCTGGATCCTTAACCCACTGAGCGAGGCCAGGGATTGAACCTGCATCCTCATGGATACTAGTCGGGTTCATTAACCACCGAGCCACGATGGGAACTCTGGTATCTTTTTTTCTTTTTAAATATTTCCTCATTTGGGAGTCCCTTGGTGGCACAGTGGGGTAAGGATCTGGTGTTGTCACTGCTATGGCTCAGTTTGCAGCTGTCACAGGGGTTCAATCCCTGGCCCTGGAACTTTTGCATGTCACAAGAGCGGCCATAACTAAATAACTAACTAACTAAATAACTATTTCCCCTTGTACTTTTTTTTTTTTTTTGGCTGCACCCAGGGCATGCAGAAGTTCCCAGGCCAGAGACTGAACCCGAGCCGCAGCAGTGATAACACCAGATCCCTAACCACTATGCCACCAGGGAACTCCATCTTTTTTAAAATTTAATTTCATTTTTAAAATTTATGTTTTGTTGAATGAACACTTCTTCACATTCTATACTTCTTTACAATTTTCAAAGGTTTCACACCCATGATTTCATATAATCCCCAAATAACCCTTTCCCCCTGCAACCCCTATCTTGTCCCTCTCCTCTTCCCTCTCCCCACTGGTAACCAGTAGTTTGTTCCCTATATCTGTGAGTCTGTTTCTTTTTTGTCACTCACTATTTTGTTGTATTGTTTAGATTCCACATATAAGTGCTATCATACAGTATTTGTCTCTTACTGTCTGACTTGTCAGTTTCCCTTAACCTAATGCCCTCCAAGTTCATCCATGTTGCTGCAAATGACAAAATTCCATTCTTGTTTATGACTGTGTACTGTTCCATTGTGTATATATACCACATATTCTTTATCCATTCATCTGTTGGTTTTTTTTTTTTTTTTTTTTTTTTTGCTTTTTAGGGCCGCACGCACGGCATATGGAGGTTCCCAGGCTAGGGGTCTAATCGGAGCTGTAGCCGCCGGTCTACGCCACAGCCACAGCAACACGGGATCCCAGCTGCATCTGTGACCTACACCACAGCTCACAGCAACACTGAATCCTTAACCCACTGAGCGAGGCCAGGGATAGAACCCGCAACCTCATGGTTCCTAGTTGGATTCGTTAACCGCTGCGCCACTACGGGAACTCCTTTAGTTTTTTTGTTTGTTTGTTTGTTTTTTGCTTACCCATTCATCTGTTGATGAACACTTAAGTTGCTCCCATACCTTGGCAATTCTAAATAATGCCGCTATGAACATTGAGGTGCATATATCTTTTCAAATTAGTGTTTTTGATTTTTTCCCCCCAGATATATACCCAGAAGTAGAATTGCTGGATCATATAGTAGTTCTATTTTTCGATTTTTTAAAAGAATTTTTGACTGCGCCTGTGACATGTGGAAGTTCCTGGACCATGGATGGAACCCACACCACAACAGTGGCCTGAGCCACAGCAGTGACAACACTGGATCCTTAACCTGCTGTGCCACCAGGGAACTCCTATTTTTAGTTTTTTGAGAAAGTTCCACACTGTTTTCCACAGTAGCTACACCAATTTACATTGCTACCAACAGTGTGGGAATGTTCCCATTTCTCCACATCCTCTCCAGCATTTGTTATTTGTGTTCTTTTTGTTTTTTTGTCTTTTGTCTTTTTGGGGCTGCACCCATGGCATATGGAGGTTCCTATGCTAGGGGTCAAATTGGAGCTGCAGCTGCCAGCCTACACCACAGCCACAGCA
The DNA here is from genome assembly GCA_004024745.2 of Catagonus wagneri. Taxonomy (NCBI): domain Eukaryota; kingdom Metazoa; phylum Chordata; class Mammalia; order Artiodactyla; family Tayassuidae; genus Catagonus; species Catagonus wagneri. Next base: position 287,810 of record PVHT020000016.1, on the reverse strand, counting down.
ACTCCAGATCCAAGCCATGTCTGCAACCTACACCACAGCTCACGGCATTCCAGATCCTTAACCCACTGAGCAAGGCCAGGGATTGAGCCTGCGTCCTCATGGATACTAGTCAGATTTGTTTCCACTGAGCCACGATAGGAACTCCCTGTGTTCTTTTTGACGATAGCCATTCTGACAGGTGTGAGGTGATATCTCATTGTGGTTTTGATTTGCATTTCCCTGATGATTAGTGATGTTGAGTATGTTTCATGTGCCTGTTGGCCATCTGCATTTCCTCTTTGGAAAAATGTCTGTTCAGTTCTTCTGCCCATTTTTTAATTGGGGTGTTTGGTTTTTTTTAATGTTGAGTTATATGAGCTGTTTATATATGTTGGATATTGTGCCCTTACTGATCATATCATTTGCAGGTATTTATTCCCATTCAGTATGTTGTCTCAGTTTTGTTGCTGGTTTCCTTTGCTGTAAAAAGCTTTAAAGTATAATTAGGTCCCATTTATTTATTTTTGCTGCTTTTATCTCCTTTGCTTTAGAAGGCAGACCCCCCCACCCCAAATATTGCTTTGTGTCAGAGTGTTCAGCCTATGTTTTCCTCCCAAAATTTTATAGTATCCAGTCTTGCCTTTAGGTCTTTAACTAATTTTGAGTTTATTTAATTATTTAATTGTTTACTTATTGCTTTTTTAGGGCTACACCTGTGGCATATGAAGGTTCCAGGGCTAGGGGTAGAATCTGAGCTGCAGCCGCTGGCCTACGCCACAGCCACAGCAACACCAGATCTGAGCTGCATCTTTGGCCCATGCCACAACTCATGGCAATGCCAGATCCCTATCCCACTGAGCAAGGCCAGAGATCGAACCTGCATCCTTATGGATACCAGTCGGGTTCATTACTGCTGAGCCAAAACAGGTACTTCTGAATTTATTTTTGCATAGTGTTAGAGAATGTTATTTCATTGTTTTACATGAAGCTGTTCAGTTTTCCCAGTACCACTTCTTGAAGAAACTGTCTTTTCTCCAAAAGGTATATTCTTGCCTCCTTTGTTGTGGATTAATTGGCTGTAGGCTCATGGGTTGATTTCTTGGCTTTCTATCTCGTTCTATTGATTGATGTGTCTGTTTTCGTGTCAGTACCATACTGTTTTGATTACTGTAGCTTTGGGGTATCATCTATAGCAGGGCACACGATTCCTCCAGCTCTGTCCTTCTTTGTCAAGATTATTTTGGCTATTTGGAGTCTTTTGTATTTCCATCAAATTTTAAAGTTCTAGTTCTGTGAAAAGTGCCGTGGGTATTTTGATGATAGTATCTTTTGAAACACAGAAGTTTTTAAACTTTGATGAAGTCAAATTTCATCAAATTGCTGGTGTTTCAGGTAACTACAGGTAAGAAACCATTGCCTAATGCAAGGTCATGAAGATCCACTCCTATGTTTTCCTCTAAGAATGTTCATGTTTTAGCTCTTACATTTAGTTCTTTGACCATTTTGAGTTACTTTTTATATGGGGTGTGAGCTATGAGTCCGGATTCATTCTTTTACATGTGGATATCCAGTTATTTCAACACCATTTGTTGAAAAGCCTTTTCTTTTCCACATTGAACTGATTAATGTAGCTGTGTAGTAAGCTTTCACATCAGAAAGCATGAGTCCGCCAACTTTGTTCTTCATTTGCAAGATAATTTGGCTACTCTTGATCTCTTGTGTGCCCATATGGATTTTAGGATCAGCCTGTCCATTTCTGCAAAAAAGCCAGCTGGAATTTTAATAAGGATTGTGTTCAGCCTGTATATTGCTTTGGGGAGTACTGCCATCTGAACAATATTAAGTCTTCTGATCCATAAACACAGGATGTCTTTCCATTGATTTAAGTCTTTAAAATTTCATTCAGCAATGTTTCATAATTTTCAGGGAACATGCCTTGTACCTCCTTAGTTCAATTTATCCAAAGCATTTTATTCCTTTTGATATTATTACAAATAGAATTGTTTTCTTTTTTCTTTTTTTTTTGGTCTTTTTGCCTTTATGTAGAGCCGCACCCGCGGCATATGGAGGTTCCCAGGTTAGGGGTCTAATTGGAGCTGTAGCTGCCAGCCTTCGCCACAGCCACAGCAACGCGGGATCCGAGCCGCGTCTGCAGCCTATACCACAGCTCACGGCAACACCGGATCCTTAACCCACTGAGCAAGGCCAGGGATGGAACCCGCAACCTCATGGTTCTTAGTCGGATTCGTTAACCACTGAGCCACGAAGGGAACTCCCAGAAATGTTTTCTTAATTTCATATTTGGGTTGTTCACTACCAGAGTGTAGAAATGCCATTGATTTCTGTATATTGATGTTGTGTCCTTCAGCTTTGTTTAACTTGTTCATTAGGCCTAATAGTTTGTTGGATTCCTTGTGGTTTTCTTGCACAAGATCATGTCATCTGGGCACAGAGATACTTTTACTTCTTCACTTCCAATCTGGATGCCTTTGATTTCATTTTCTTGGCTAATTTGCCTGGCTAGAACCTTCAGCACAGTGCTGAATAGAAGCGATGAGAATGACACCCTAGTCTTGGTTTTGATCGTAGGGGGAAGCTTTCAGTTTTTCATCATTACTTATCATGTTGTGAGTTTTCATAGACGCTCTTTATCAGGCTGAAGGAGTTCACTTCTTTTTGGGTTTTGTTTTATTTTGTTTTAGGGCCGCACCTGCGGCATATGGAAGTTCCCAGGCTAGGGGTTCAATCGGAGCTGCAGCCGCTGGCCTACGCCACGGCCACAGCAACGCAGGATTGGAGCTGCATCTGTAACTTACACCACAGCTCACGGCAACGCCGGGGCCTTGACCCACTGAGTGAGGCCAAGGATCAAACCGGCGTCCTCATGGATACTAGTCAGATTCGTTTCTGCTGAGCCATGATGGGAACTCCAGCAGTAATTATTTTTTATTTTTATTTTTTTGTCTTTTTGCCTCTTCTAGGGCGGCACTCGTGGCATATGGAGGTTCCCAGGCTAGGGGTCTAATCGTAGCTGTAGCCGCTGGCCTACGCCACAGCCACAGCAATGCGGGATCTGAGCCGCGTCTGCGACCTACACCACAGCTCACGGCAACGCCGGATCCTTAACCCACTGAGCAAGGCCAGGGATCAAACCCGCAACCTCATGGTTCCTAGTCGGATTCGTTAACCACTGAGCCACGACGGGAACTCCGAATTCTTGAAGCATCCTTCTTCACAGAAATGGGATTACTGTGTCAAAATTTGCTACTCTCAAATTCCCCTTCAAAATGCTATACGAAGTTATAGTCCCACTAATAGTGTAGAAAGTGCCTTCTTCCTATATCCCTGGTGGCCCTGGATATTATTTCTCTTTCAGGGGGGTGCCGCACTCGCAGCATGAGGAAGTTCCTGGGCCAGGGATTGAACCTGAGCCACTGCAGTGAGAAGGCCAGATGTGTAACCCACTGATCTACATGGGAACACCTGCCTATTATTTATCTTTAATGTTTGCTAAAATGTTGGGTGAAAATGGTATTTAATTTATTGCTCTGACTTGAATTTCATGATTCCTGGTTAGTTTAGACGTTTCTCATCCCTTTATAGTTCATTTGTATTTCCTTTTCTGGGAACCAAATATACCTTTTTTACTTATTTACAGAATGGAGAGGGTGGGGAGGACACTCAGGCCTCAAGAGAAAGTCTTCCAGAACATATGGAAAAATCCTCATGTCTAGGCAGAGTGTTGCTAATGTGATCAGGAAGTCCCTTGACAACACTATTCTAGAAATGGTACTTTTGTCTTTGTCCTGCCTTGGAACTTGGCAGGAGTCAGGGACAGATACAGTTCTTGTGCTCGTTTGAGAGTGGCCTGGGTGCCACCTCTCTGGCTGTGTTGTCCTGGCTACAGTCCCATGAATGATGGGTCTGTCCCAGCTCCAGATACCCTGCCATCTCCCATTTTGCTCCGGGGCCAAACCTTACTTTGCAAAAAGATGTTCTGTTCATGAAAGATTTCATTGAATGTATGCGAGGCTCAGTTTGTGCTTCCTTCTCTTTCTCTTTCTCCTTCCTTTCCTCCCTCCTTCGCTCTCTCACCAGCTGGTATCGGTATGGCTTTTTCTTTGCCCCCATCCGCTCACTGCCTCCTGTCTCCCTGAGTCACTCTATCTGCCTTGTCATTGGAACAGCATGGGTGCCCTCCCCAAAGTGGGGCCTGTGGGATGGACAATTTGCCATTTCCCAGGGGCTGCTCTGCAGGGAAGCAATTCTGGAAGAAGGCATTTCTACTAATGATCGTGAGTCAAGGCTAAATCTACCGAAAGCCAATTCCAGCTCTAGGAGAGCAAAGCCTCCCTGGAGCAGTGAGACATAAGGCTAGGCAATAAGTGCAGTGGGTATCAGCGGACCTTCCTTCAGGCCCTGAACCTGCCACCTTTTCTGAGAGAAGTCAGAGTCCCCTAGACCTCTTCATCTGTCAAATGAAGCGACTGGAGTAAGAATTGGTAGAGCCTCACTGTTGGACGCCGTTTTTAACTGCACCATTTCCATCAGTTTCCACTGGGGAAAGCTTTGTGTATTTAGCTGCTCAATTTGAGCTAGTGGGAGGATTAAAGAGGATTTGGGTAAGTTTTTGGTCTTTTTTTTTTTTTTTTTTGAACCAATCTGCCACTCCTACTGGAATTTCCACGAGTTACATCAAATGACACCAGTGACCGCGCCATCCTAGTCTACCGACTGCGTTGTGTTTCTGTAAAAACTGGACTGCAAGTAAGGTCGGAAATATTTCCCATCTGCCACGAACCTTCTCATTCTCCCTCAAAGGGATTACGTGATGTGGGGCCTTTTATCAGACAGCGCGGGCAGGGCATCCAGGAGAGTTCTGAGAAGGGAGGGGTGTGCAGGGCCGCTGGGGAGCGCTTCCTCGCTGGGGTGTCTCAGCGGCTCACCATACAGCTTGGGGGGTCCGAGCCGCGTCCGGGGCCCGGAGGCGGAAGCGGGCTACCGGGCAGGGCTTCTCTGTGAGGCCGGGATTCCCGCCCGAGGCTCTGGCAGTGGCCCGCGGCAGGCCAGGCGGCGGCAGCCCTGGGCTCCGGGCCGAACCCGGCGGTCTCAGCATGCGCAGTGTGGACGCAGCCGATGCTCCGCGGCTTCTGCTGCTGCCACCGCTACCCGGGCGGCGGTGGCGGCGGCGGCTGCTGCTGCTGCTGCTGCTGCTCTGCCCTGCGCCGCTGTCACTTCCAGTTCCTACTTCGGAGATCCAGGTCCGGGTCACTGCTTTCCCGCTGCTGGCCGGGTCCCTCCAGGCCGCTCTCCCTCCCGGGCTCCGGCTCCGGGCTGGAGGGAGCCAGCGCGGTACTGAGAGTGGGGTCCGGAGCGGCCGCAGAGGCGGGTTCCCCGGGCAGCCGCCGCCCCGCGCGCGCCCTTGGCCGGCTCGCCGCCAGCGCACCCAGCGGGGCGCGTCTCTCGCACCCCGCTCTCGGCCCCGCGCTCCTCGGTCCGCCGAGCGGCCCGGCCGCTCTGGAAACAAGAACTTGAGGGCAAGAATCTGGCTTCCCTTTAGGTTAAGAAAAAAAAAAAAGGCATTAAAAAAAAAATCCCTGACTGGAGAGGTTGCAGGCGCTGCACGGAGTTTGGAGACGGGCGCCCCCTCCTCGACCGCGTCCAGGAGCAAAGTTGCAGCCGCCCCTCCCCGCCGGGCGAGCCGAGCCCAGCTCTCCAGTTTCGCCCTGGTGGCGGCCGCGCTCGGGGCAGGGTCCCAGCTCCGGCCGGGTCGAACGGTTCCCGCAGCCTTGGCACGGGCTCGGCCGCCCGCTCGCCGGCCCCGTGACTCGGGAGGGCGAGCCGCTTCCAGGAGGCAGCGGCGGCTCGGCTGGAGCGAGCGAGCAGCCGGAGGACCCGCGGGCAGCGGCCGAGCCAGGTGACCTGCCCGGGAGCGAGGGGTCAGGGGAAGGGGGGCGCGCGAGGGTCTGGGGTGGGGGCCGAAGGACCCCCGTTGGGGAGGAGCCGCCCTTCCTCCCCGGGCCGTGGCTCCCGGCCCCAGCCGCGGGGTCTGTCCTCCGCCAGGGCCTCACGGTGCTCTGAGCTCCCGCGTGCCGGGAGCGGGGGCGGGGGCCGAGGGCGCAGAGAGGGGACGCGCCAAACTTAGGGGCGAGTTGTCCGGCTCTGGTCGCGAGGTTTGCCTCACACCGGCTTCCTTCTTTACCCCGGAACCAGGGCAGGAGTCCACGGTACTATTTTTTGATACTAATTTGATGCCCCCCCAACCCCCGGCATCCGTATATTTGGGGATATTTTCGGCGTTGGGGACACAGGTCTGTCGCAGGAATGGTTTATGGATGGGGCAAGTCTTGTGTGTCTACAAGGTGTTCCAACGTGCCTGTGGTTAATTTCGAGTTTTCATTTTCCAGTCATTTGGGAACCCAACAGGTATTTGAGCGATTTCGTTTCTTAGCTCTGGAGTGGAGAGCCCTTAAGTTTATCTGTCTCTTCAAAAATCTTATGTTTTTATTTCTGGTTTGTATTGTTTTTGGATACGGTGTGACTCACGTGATTTAAAAAAAATTATTTTCTTAATGTGTAGTGGGAGTAAAAATAGAGTAAGGGAATATATTTTTCTACCCAACTGTGTATATTTTTGTCAAGAAAATCTTCACGTAAACCAAAACCCATTACAGAGTAGGATACAATTTTTAAAGCAAGATTCTAAGGTCCAAACTGCTTTTCTAACTTATATTTACCTGGGAACCCTGCAATTTGTCCTTGAACTTCCTATCTTAATTTTGACATTGACCATGGTAAGAGGAGCTCCGGTGACATCATTTGCTCCAGCCACAGTTCTGGTGTTCCGTTACTGAAAGCTCCTGTCTCCAAAACGTTACGGCCTGGGCCTGCCCTTGTACTTGAGCTGAGGCATTCCCAAGGATTTCTCTTAAGCAAAGTATTATGCTACATGCCAGGCAGTGCTGCAGTCTCTTCTTACATAAGTGAGCTTCGGGCTGATGGAGTGTCTGGGTGCGCTTGGAGCAGTTAATAGCAGAGAGTTCTCAGTCTCGGTGGGAGGGTGGGAGGGTGGTGGTTGGTGATTGGAGTCTGGAACAAAGTAAATCTCCAGCCTAGAATTCTCATCTTGCATTTCTTTGCTGCTGAATTTTGGAGCACACTTTCTATTTATCTTTTCTGAAACACACTGTGCCCTTGTAAAGGATGGAGGCGAGACGGCTTTACTTTCGTTTGCCAGAGAAACAGAAAAGTTTAGTTAACCGAAGTCATGCAGCTGACCGGTGTGCTCATTGAAACTCTTGCCAGAATCTTCTGATCTAAGCCCAGGATTCTGTTTTGCTTGTTGGTTTTTACTAAAATATGACATTTTATACAAAAGTGTCTCCTTGGACACAGTTTGTTGATGGTCTGTCTTCTGAGATACTCACTTTTTCTATTCTTTTTGCCAACTCGCATGGCTGGCACTGTTCTTCCGGGTGAGGACAGGAACAAAGCTTTCCAGAGGAGGGTCCGTGGCTTATCTTACCCCACTGTCTGCCTCCTCTCCGTTCATCTCCGTGGACAGCAGGTGCTGAATAGAGTGAGAAACCAGGGCCCAGAAATGTCCCATATTCGTTTGACATCAGTAGCCAAAGTATAGTATTACTCCAGTCTCTACAAAGCAACTCATTCAGGAGGTGAAATTGGAGAGCGTGGGTTTTGTTCCTTTACAGCTATCTGCCCATCACTGGGATGAGACTTAGGAACTTAGATGCAAAGGAGGAAAAGGAGTCGAGTACCTATCATTGCTCAAGCACCTGCTGTGTTCTAGGTACTGTGCTAGGTGCTTTGAGTGCATTATTTTATTTACTCCTCACAACAATCCTGGGAGAGAGGGGATATTGTGCCCATTACTCTGGTGGAAACTGAGGTCTGGGGATGATCCAGACACGTGCAAAACAGAGCCAGGATGTAATCACTGATGTACCTTACTTCAGAACTTGTTCCCTTTGCCACATGCCAGGCTGTCCCCCCAAAGAAGCTATAGATAAATACAGGAACACCTAGCCTTGGTTTTTCCCTCTTGGCTGTACATTAGAACCACGTGGGGTGTTTTTCAAAAATACAGATGTTGGGGAGTGCCTGTTGTGGCTCAGCAGTAATGAACCCGACTAGTATCCATGAAGATTTGAGTTCGATCCCTGGCCTTGCTCAGTGGGTTAAGGATCTGGTGTTGCCGTGAGGTGTTGCTGTGGTGTAGGCCACAGACGTAGCTCAGATCCTGCATTCTTGTGGCTGTGGCGTAGACCAGCAGCTGCAGCTCCGATTCAACCCCTAGCCTGGGAATGTCCATGTGCTGCGGGTGTGGCCCTAAAAAGACAAAAAAATAAAAGATACAAATGTTGGGGTCTTGCACACTGAGCTTTTGGGTTAATTGGTCTGTAGTGAGACCAAGGCCTTGGTATTTCTTCTTTTTCTTCTTCTTTTTTTTTTTTTGCCTTTTAGGGCTGCATCAATGACATATGGAAGCTCCCAGGCTAGGGGTTGAATCGGAGCTGCAGCCGCCGGCCTTCGCCACAGCCACAGCAACTCGCGATCCAAGCCTCGCCTGCAACCTACACCACAGCTCACGGCAACGCCAGATCCTTAACCCACTGAGCGAGGCCAGGGATCGAACCCGCAACCTCATGGTTCCTAGTCGGATTCATTAACCGCTGAGCCACGAAGGGGACTCTTTTTTTTTTTTTAATGTTCGAATATACATTGACCTATAGCATGAATTCAGGAAACCGTACAGATCCTCAATATAAGAGTTTGATGAATTCTTACAGATGGACCACATCCCTAAATCAGCACACCGATTAAGAAACACATTATTATCAGCATTCAAAGCCGCCCGCCTTATACCCCTTCCTACCCTTCACTAGTAGGCACCACTGCCCTGACTTCTAAGACAATAGATTCGTTTTTTTTTTTTTTTTTCTGCTCGGTACTTAATATGAGTGGAATCATATGGTATGTAACCTTCTGTATAAGGTTTCTTCCACACAGGGTAATATTTGTACAAATCTCTCGTGTTTCTGTGGGTACTAGTGCTTTCCTTTTTATTGCCAGTAGTTTTCCATCATGTGGATGTCCCCTCTTTTGTTTATGCATTCACCTGTTGATGGACATGTGGGTTGTTTCCAGTCTGGGGTTGCTATGAACAATGCTACTATGAATATCCTGGTGCATGTCTTCTGGGGCACACTTCTCTGGGTTTATACATAGGCCTGGAACTGCTTGGGCCGTAAGGCATGTATATGTTTGGCTCGAGTAAATCCTGCCCCCAAGTTTTCCAAGTGGCTGGGTCTTGTTATTATTTGGTTTGAAAGCTCCCCAAGTGATTTTAAGGGGCAGCCCGAGTCGAGAACTTTTGCCCTGGTTTATCCATCCATCCAGCAACCTCTAGTGTCATCCACCTTACTGCGAACCATGGAGAAAGCGTTAGGAGCTTCCTCCTCAGCCTCTGTTCTTCTGGAAAATCTCTGCTGGTTTGGGCAGCTAGCATCCATTTTCTCACAATCCATTGTGCCCAGCTACCTTTATGCTGCCCTGCAGCTCTCACTATGGCAGTCTGGCTGGATGCCTTCCTCTCCCTGCTAGTCTGGGAGCTTCTCAAAGGCAGGAACCAGAGCTTGATCATCCGTATAACGCCAGCAGTCAGTACAGAACGTGGCACATAGCAGATGCTCAGTCAGTGTTTATTAAATGAATGGGTGATAGAATGACCGGAGGATCGGGGAAGAGCGGGGCTGCCAAAGAGATGCCCCATCTTTGTACGTGGGCTTGTGCGCTCTATTCCTAGGAGACAGCCTCAGGCCCTCACTCAGAGCCTAATTATTATTTATTGAAGCCTGTTGGAATTATGGGTAATCCGGTTGCTCATCCCAAAACTGATTAGAAATAGCAAATTGGATTAGATGAGATAAGGTATGTGGAAGCACTTTATAAACTGGAAAACAGCATCTAAATAGAAAGTGGTGATAAAGGGAGAAGAGGGGTTGCTATAGATTAAGCTTGCTGGCCGTGGCAGAGAGAGCACGTAGCTATGTCACATGGAAGCAATGAAATCAGCATGAGCCAAAAACTATAAAAAGCAGACTGCCAAACGTAACCATCTGGGCCCTTTTGGGGTGGGGTCAGGCGACCCAACACATGCTGTGTGGTCTGGTGGCCAGAATTTGTGACTTTCTCTGCTTTAGTCTGGGTCTCATTCCTGGTCAGGGAACCTTTGTTCTTGAGAAGTAGTAGGGTCGTGCGCTGGCTAAGGGCTTGAGTTTTGGACTTGAACTGACCCGAGGTAGCCACTTATTAAGTATATGCTAATGTCCTTGCTGGTAGTGGTAAGTAATATTAAGTATGTACTACTTGATTATTATTAAGTATATGCTTATTGGTTATATGCTACCACCTCTTAGCATTAAATGAGCGAAGGCAGGAGTTCCCGTCGTGGCTCAGCGGTTAATGAACCCGACTAGTATCCATGAGGACGTGGGTTCGATCCCTGGCTTTGCTCAGTGGGTTAAGGACCAGCGTTGCCATGAGCTGTGGTGCAGGTCACAGACGCAGCTTGGATCCTGAGTTGCTGTGGCTGTGGTGTAGGCCGGCAGCTGTAGCTCCGATTGGACCCCTAGCCTGGGAAACTCCATATGCCGCAGGTGTGGCCCAAAGAAGATTAAAAAAAAAAAGAGAGAGAGCGAAGGCAAGTAAAGCACTTAGCACCAGTGCCCGGCACTGAGTAAACTCTCAATAAAAGCTAGTTCTTAATTGGAGTTTTAATACATCCCAGTAGTCTAGTGTTCTCAAATGATAATATTGCGTTATCAGAAAAAGTTCACTTTTTTTAAGTTGTATTAAGCAGATTCTGTTTAAGAAGTGACTCATGCTTTATATAGAAATACCTTGGATACAGGAAAGGTAAGCTGTGGGCTCTGTGGAATGGTGGCTTCTCCAGGGCTTCTGAGGTTTTACAGTAGTTACAGTGAGAATTTAGGCGGGGATGAAACTTAAACCAGGAAAGGAAAAATCCAGCCATGTTGTTTCTCAGTCCTATGCCTTATTTGACAGAAATCGCTTATTTTGGGAAAAACTTAAAAAAAAAGTAAAGTCAAAGGTTAAAATCCCCACATGTTTTCTAATCCTTAACATCTCTCTTCCAAAGATGAAATAAAGTTGGACATTTCTGAGAATTTTAGATGAAGAGTGATAGCCCGCCTGAGCTCTGTTCTCATGCTGAACTGCAGAAATTCATCCCGTCGATATTATTAACGTCTTTTACTCACTAATTGAAATTTTGTTTTCCTTTTTCTGGACTTGCAATTCTCAGTGCCTCGCATCGTAGAAAATAGTTTGAATTTCGATTGGGAGTGCTGCAATGTGTTGAAAATTATTTTTAGGTCATATGTACTTTGTTTTCATATTTTATTTGGAATACTGCAGAGTAAAGACAGCTTCAATTTCAGTGATATTATAGCCCAGTGATATCCATGTTATAGAGCCTGGAACCTTTAACCGTAATTTCTGACGATGCATGTGGATGTATGTGTAATCTTAAGAGTTTCGTAAGCTGGTTGTAAAAGTTCCCGTTAAGTCTCCAGCTGTTGTCTTGCTGTTGCTCATGCTGAGTGTGGCCGATTTTTAACGGCTGAGAAGAATTTGTATACGGTTTCCTTTATCACAACTCAGGACTAGAAATATGTTCCCGTGTCCAGTTCTGAAGAGGAACTAGAGAAGACAAAGCAACTGAATTCTTCCGAGACTATGAATTATTCAGTTGTTAACCGCAGTAACTTCTTTAGCTACCATTTTGTGTGCTAATAATAGCAACGGTTTGGACGGATTCCTCTTGGAATTGAAAAATCAGGAAAGCTTTTCACTCTTTTCTGGTCTATGCATAAGCTCAGAAGAATGGTTGTAAAAAGGATATTTTCAGTTTCTCATGTTTATCTGGAAGAAACAGCTTAATTTGTGTGTCTTTTAAAACAGTACTTGTTTATAAAAACAAGATAAAAAAATTGGAAAAAAAAGAAATTTAAAAAGAAAAAAGATAAAAAAAACAGGTTTTGTTTTATAATTACAAAAGCTTGACATTTAAAGATCCACCCCAGAGCAAAATGCTTCTTGTTCTAGTTGAATTAAATAGTTAAAACAACAGTTCAACAAAATTTTTTAAATTGTTGATAACTGACAAGAACTTTTTCCTTTGCCCCCAGGAAATAAATAATAAAGCTGTTGAACTGGGCATAGTTGAGGAAAGAAATGAAAAATCAATTGCCTCTATTAAAAAAAAAAACAAAAAAGCAAAAAAACTTTTTTAAAGTATGTGATACTTAAAAAGGAAATGTGGTTTCTGAATTGAGCTGAATGTGAGCTGATAATACTAAAAGAAAGGCATTTTGTTAGAAAATTTGGTCAGGAGTTCCCAGGGGGCTCAGTGGAAATGAACCCAGCTAGCATCCATGAGGACGCAGGTTCAATCCCTGGCCTCGCTTAGTGGATTAAGGATCCTGTGTTGCTGTGGCTGCGTTGTAGGCTGGCAGCTGCATCTCAGATTCCATCCCTAGCCTGGGACCTTCCATATGCTGCAGGTGCGGCCCTGAAAAAGGCAAAAAAAAAAAAAGTTGATCAATTGAACCTTCCTGATGGAAGATGTCAAAGTTATCGTTTTAAATCTAACTCACTCTAATTTGATTTTAATGTTGATTCCAATCCAGGCTGTTTCTGGGGGCAAAAGAGCACAGTCTTGGCCAGCTCTCCCCTACTCCAGCCCTGTCTTCTTCTTCTTCTTCTTTTTTTTTTTTGCCTTTTCTAGGGCCACAATCACGGCATATGGAGGTTCCCAGACTAGGGGTCTAATAGGAACTGTAGCCGCTGGCCTATACCACAGCCACAGCAATGCCGGATCCAAGCCATGTCTGCAACCTACACCACAGCTCACGGCAACGCCAGCTCTTTAACCCACTGAGCAAGGCCAGGGATCGGACCCGCAACCTCATGGTTCCTAGTTAGCCACTGAGCCATTATGGGAACTCCCCTATCCTCTTTTTTTTCCTGTTTTTTTTTTTTTAGGGCTATACCTGCGGCATGTGTAAGTTCCTGGGCTAGGGGTCAAATCAGACTAGCAGCTGAGGCCAGGGATCGAAGCCTCATCCTCACAAATACTAGTCGGCTTCTTAACCCGCTGAGCCATAATGGGAACTCCCAGCCCTATTCTAATTAGATCATATGTTTTCACTGAGGGGCCCCCAAAGATCAGTCACAGGGGTGAATATGTTGCCGGCACAGCCAGCGGTGATAACGTGGGGGTTAGTAACGAAAGGACGTACTAGGTCTGGTCTTTGAATGCAAATGAAGAAGAGTGAGGGCACGAGACAGTTGCTTAGGGCCTTTGCTTAATAATATTTTAATTAATTTATTTGTGGCAAGTTCCCAGGCCAGGGATCAAACCTGCATCACAGCAGTGACGACATCAGATCCTTAGCCCACCGAGCTACCGGGGAACTCCTTACTAACATTTCTAGACGAGGTTTATGTCCACTCAGTCTGGAAGCTGCCCCATATCTGCATTTCGGGGTTGACATTGCCGCTTCTACTGTTGTCGTCTGGAAGAAAGACCTGTGACACCAGACATCTGTCTAGTTCGCTCCATGCCTTGTCATCCCCTGGCAAACTGAACCCGACCACACAGAGGGGCGTGTGGGTTCAGAGATGTGCATCATCCCAGCTGACCCAGGGTCACGTGTCACTTTTATGTGACTTCTTGGCAGAGCATTTCCCTTCCTAATTAAGTTCTGCTTAGAGAAATAGAGTAAAATCCCAGCTTTATCCTTTCTTGGGGACTTGAATATTATCACAGAGATCAGACATGTCAACTCAGGGCTTGACTACGGCAACAGGGAAGAGAAGGACTTCAGTTAAGGTGAGAGGCAGGGCCGCAGTTTGCAAGGTAGTAAGGCTTAGGGGGAGGGTAGGATTAGTGTTGTAAGGACCTGTCTCACTCTGGACAGTAACAGACAGGTTTCTCCACCCTTTGGGAGTGTGGACGTTATTTGAAGAGGCATCTTTAAGGGGTCAAGCTCTCAACATCTTTTATGAAGAGCCGGGCCTGTGAAGCAAGCTCAACACTGAGGACCGTTCCGTCTTGTAATTTGTGTGTTCTTCCAGCAGACTGGGCCAGCTTACTGATAATTTCTGAGACATGTACACAAACCCAAGAGGATGTAGTATTTTACTAGCAAAAGAAGTTTAGCCACTGCTTTAGGGAGAAATGTATTTGGGGATAGGGTAATATAACCTCTTTGCATTCTTTGAAGACATGCTGATGTTTGGGAATGGATTGGGGAAGATCTTGATTGGGGACTGAAAAAAAATCACCTTCAAGGAAAGAGAACAGAATGAAAACCCAATGTCTGACGCTCGGTATACCTGCAGGTGGCTTCTTTATTTGCTAGATTTTATATAGAATCCTTTTAATTTCCTATCTTGAAACAAATTTCTGTGTTAATACCTGGCATGTACTAGGGGTTCAGTAAATATTTGTTGAATGGGTAAATGAATGGATGAATTTTTTAGAAGTTATTTTATTTTTATTTCTATGGCTGCACCTGCAGCATATGGATGTTCCCAGGCTAGGAACTGAATTGGAGATGGCAACGTGGGGCCTGAGCCAAATCTGCCACCTATGCCTCAGGTTGTGTGGCAACACCAGATCCTTAACCCACTGAGCCACAATGGGAACTCTTAAAAGTTTATTTTAGATTTATAAATATCTAACAGACTATATGTAGATTATCAAGAGCTGACTTTTCATCATAGAAATGACTCCTTAGTGGATGAAAATAAGGCTAAAAAGAAAGCTGGGTCTCTGCTTATATAGTATTATTACTCAGTTTCTTTTTGCCAAGCTGGTGCATCTGCTTTGTGTTTTTGCTTTTTTTTTGTTTGTTTGTTTTTGTTTTTGTCTTTTTAGGGCTGCACCTGTGGCATATGAAGTTTCCCAGGCTAGGGGTCGAATTGGACCTGTAGCAGCCAGCCTACGCCAGAGCCACAGCAACGCCAGATCCGAGCCGTGTCTGCAACCTACACCACAGCTCACGGCAACGCCGGATCATCAACCCACTGAGCGAGGCCAGGGATCGAACCTGCAACCTCATGGTTCCTAGGCGGATTCGTTTCTGCTGCGCCACAACGGGAACTCCCCTGTTTTGTGTTAGAGGAAAAGAAAAACAAAAAAAGGAAAGATATGAGAGATTAGGTCCCATAATGTCACGTGGAAGATCTTTTCTGCCTTTCCAGCCCTCAGGTCACTTCTTATTTCTTATGTTACCCAAACTCTCTTGATCTCACTGGTCTTTCAAGGTGTGAGACTGGCACATCCAGGACTCAGTAGCTTGGATGCTCCAAAGTGATCCCAGGCAGTAACTTCACTTCCTTTTGCTGAGGTGAATGCTTTGTCAGCCTTCTTTTCTTCTCTCAGTCATATTCTTCCAAAAGAAAAATTGCTCTTTTCCCAAGTGCTGGAAACACTGTGAGCCCTGATTTATCAAGTTCTACCAGAAAAGCCTTTCTCCCATCTTTCCTTCCAGGGCAGGCCTGCCCAAAGGACAGATGTTTCTGGTGGAAGAAATATCTGCCTACATTTTAGGCTGCAAGGAGAGGCTAATAGTCAGCAAGTGCTTGGTCACCGTCTATATGGTGAGTGCAGTGCACTGTGGGAAAAGAAAGCACGTGTGTGGGAAATAGTGGAGGTATTTCCAGGTAGGCAGAATCTAGAGTGTAATACAGAGCTTCCAGAATCTAGAGCATGATACAGAGGTGAGAGAAAGAGAAAGTCATTGCGTACTGCGATGTAGAGTTTAGAAGACCCCCGTGGAGGTGGCTGATGGATGGTGGGACCCGAGGGACAGCTAGGGCCCTAGGGAATGTCAAGGGAACTTTTTCGTATGAGAGGCATGCGTAGCAGAGAGGGGCACAGAGAAGAAAGGAGAGGATTCTGGGGCATACAGGGAGATGATGGTGAAAAATAATGGGGTTGCTAGGGGTGTGGACTTGACCTTGTAGACGGGTTACATGAGGCTGAGAGATGTGGATGTTAAGCACCATTCCTAATGGCCTGGAATCTGAGCTCCCGGACGCCCACCTTACCGTGTTTGGATGGTTTCCTAGGAACAAATCTTATTTGGGGTCAGATGGAGGAAAATCCATTCATTCATTTATTCACTCATTTATTGGTTGATTTATGTCTGTTAGGCATTGGTGGGCACCTCTGACAATGGCATACTTTTGCAAGAGCGATTCACAGAGAGACGTAAGCAAAGAACGCCAAAGATCTCGGCCAAGGGAATTGTTGAAGGTGATCTTGAAAGAGAAAGGAAGTGGGAGGAACTTTGGCACAACACCCTTCCCACCTGGATTAGCTGCCGTAAGAGGGGCTTTGGGCATGGGATTTGTAGTCTTTCCCATTGCCTGGCACCTCTTCTTGCTTCCCGTGGGTTACTTTGCCGTATTTTGCCACATTAATACCACATCTGCGGTGACTTGGAGCCTGTCGTAGAGCAGGGGATGAACAAGTGAATGTGGCTCGTAGTGTCTGTCATTTCAGCTATTTTACAGTAAACAGTTCCAAAAAAAAAAAAAGGGAGCCCAGCCCAGCCACCCAGGAACATCTCACAGTTCTTCCAGCTTCCCATCTCTGTAGTGCTTACGTCATGGTGCTCTGGGAGCAGATTTAAGGGAAACTGTCGTACCTGGGACAGGCTGGCAGTCACATTAGCAGGCGAGTCAATGGAATCGACCACCATGGAGCGTCTTTGGTCACCTCACAGTCACCAGGTTCCATTTTTTTGCGGACAAGTACAGGTTTATGTATTGTAGGTAACAGATGTTTCCTGAAAAGTCACACGGAAATTGATTTATTTTCTTCCTTAGTGATATTTCCTTTTGACTTTACTGTCATTTTGGCAATACCTTTTCCTCAGTGATGATTCATCACCAACTGGCGAGAGCGTCTAAACTTTCATTAATTCATCAAAGATTTATCGAATGCCTGCTGTGTGACAGGCACTCTTCCAGATACTGGGGAATCCAGTCGTGAAAAACTTTTTAAAGAACTGGCCTCATGGAGCTTCCACTCTAGATGTAGTTTGTACTTAAGTTTCTGTGACGGTACATACTGTGGATCCGCCAATGAAAGATTGTTTATCACGTGTCTCATATGTGCTGAGTCCTCGGTCGGGGCTGTGGGTGCTTTGGATCCTAAAGAGTTGGCCTTGCGGTGGGAAAGTTGGGGCTAATCTTAACCCCACAGAGCAGAGTATTACAGTGGTAGCCCATTGGGACCTTCTGTGTGCGTCTCGCCGGACTGAGGGTGAGCTGGCGGAGGGCCTTCTGGAAGACAGCAAATGAGGAGCTGCTGCTCAGAGCACCGCGCAGTGGCTCCTGTTTGCATTGGCCTCTTCTCTCTCTAATCCGTTCGTGGGGCTCATTTCACAGCCATCTCTCTTGTGCATGGAATTGATAGCCAAGCAGCTGCTTCTGCCAGGTTCTTGGGCTCTGATCCTAAATCATCGTAGGTTCCTAGGGAAGCAGGGGCTGCGGGGGCCCTATCTTCACACACGAGACCTCCCTCCCTAACTGCCCGGATGGTTAAACAGGCAGGCGCCGGTGGCTCTTACAATTTCTGAGCCTCTTCTTATGACCTTCATACATATTGCTTGATTGATCACGGGGAGTTCTAAAATAAGTAGTACTCAGAGTGGCTAGGGTATTCATTTTATTTTGTTTTTTAATTTTTTTTTTTCTGGCCACACCTGCAGCATATGGAAGTTCCTGGGCTAGGGATCGAATCCGAGCTGCAGCTTCAACCTGCACCGTAGCTGCAGCGATGTCGGATCTTTAACTCGCTGCCTGGGCTGGGGATCGAGCCTGGGCCTCCACAGCAACCCGCGCTGCTGCAGTCAGATTCTTAAGCCATTGCCGCACAGTGGGAACTCCTATTTTTATTTTTTAATTCATCTTTTTTTGACTCCTTCTTTTTAATTGGTCCTTTATGGGAAAGAACAAAGAAGAAGTATAAAAGGATGAGGACTTTGATTTGGGACCCCACGCTCAGGAATTCTTCAGTAGAGAAATGGATGCTTTTCCAAAAGTTTGTTTTTAACTTACTGTTAAGAACATCGAATACAGGAGTTCCCTTCGTGGCTCAGTGGTTAACGAATCCGACTAGGAACCATGAGGTTGCAGGTTCGATCCCTGGCCTTGCTCAGTGGGTTAAGGATCCGGCGTTGCCGTGAGCTGTGGTGTAGGTAGCAGACACGGCTCGGATCCTGCGTTGCTGTGGCTGTGGCGAAGGCCAGTGGCCACAGCTCCGATTAGACCCCTAGCCTGGGAACCTCCACATGCTGCGGGTGCGGCCATAAAATGACAAAAAAGGCCAAAAAAAAAAAAAAAAGACAAAAAGATAGGAAAAAAAAAAGAATATCGAATACATTCTCCCATAGAAACAAGGTTCTAGGTGGTGCTTCTGTTTTCTGGCCAGCCCACAGCAGCTTGTTTAATAACTGCTGTGGCTGGACTATGGATGTCAGAGTCTGAATGGCAGGGGTGACACAGTCTCTGGGAAAAAGTGTTCCTCGTTCCGATTTGCAAGACTGAGAAATGGGTTCCCTTCTCCGCACGTGTGGGGACAAGGGGCTTGGGAAAGACGCCCCCAGCTCTGGCCCACAGACGCTCCAGCAGCTGGGGCATCACCTGTCCGCCCCCACCCCTCAAAACTGGCAGCCAGGGTGGCTCTAGTGAGAGGAGCGACTGGCTGGCGGAGCAGCAGCTGGTGTTCGGCCTCCCGCTTCCCATCCCGGACTTGGCAAGCGCTAGTGACAGGAGAGGGTTAGTCTTTCCCTTTCCGTCGTGTCTGCTCTCTTTTCAGTGAGATTATCCAAAGCCAGTTGTTGGCTCTTTCACTTTTTAACCCCGGGACCATCCCCATCAAGATGCTGGTATCATTCCTTGTTCATTTGCCTCTTGTCTGAAGACGTACTCAACTGAAGATAAATCTGGATTGTGGAGAAAGTGGTTTTCCCCCTGGATGAGTGCTTATGAGGAGAACCGAGATCCTAAGGTGGGATCTGTTGATGCTGGTGATGCCGAGGAAGCCATCCGGAAGTGGGTTTGGGGACTATGCCACGAGGTGTGAGCAGTGATGGGTTACCCCGAGATCTTTGCTCCTGTTACAGGCGCTCTGTGGACCTCAACTTCCTGGCTCTGGATGTGAGGAGATCCAAGTAATCTAGAAGCCCGAGGAGTTCCCATTATGGCTCGGGGGGTTAAGGACCCCATGTTGTCTCCATGAGGATGCAGGTTCGCTCCTTGGCCTCGCTCAGTGGGTTAAGGATCTGGCGTTGCTGCGAGTTGCGGCATAGGTTGCAGATGTGGCTCAGACCTGACATTGACTTGGCTGTGGCGTCGGCTGGCAGCTGTAGCTCCAGTTCCACCCCTAGCCTGGGAACTTCCATATGCCAAAGGTGTGGCTGTAAAAGAAGAAAGATCTGGAAGCCTGAATTACAAATATAATGTGACTCAGGAGTCCCCTTGTGGCTCAGTGTGTTAAGGACCCTGGGTTGTCACTGCTGTGGCGTGGGTTCGATCCCTGGCCTGGGACCTTCTGCCTGCCACAGGCATGGCCAAAAAAAAGTGACTCTATATAAATGTACAGAGACAGGAGGACATAGATGGTGGAAGCTGTCCACAGTCACAGTGTGAGTCCCACGAGGCAGTGGCAGCAAGATAAAGCCATAATTTATGAATAGGCCATTTATAAAGTAACATTTTGAAAAAAATCAGCTCTAAACAGGTAATAATTATGTTAGGCTGCAATACCCCAGAATCCCTTTGCTTTGATTCTGTGTTATCCAACAAATTACTCTTTCTAATTTGGTTTACCATGTAGATTTCTCTATCGGGAGAGAGTGATCTGCGTGTAAAATGGAGTGTCCAATCCTCTCAAGGGTTCATTTTCCTTTTTTTTTTTTTAGTAAAAGTTAGAAAATGGGCATTTTGGTTGATGCATTGGTCTTCTGTGAATGTGGTTAATCAGAGTCCACTTTCAAGAGCCTGGAGAATCGAAGAGCAGATTCTGGACCTTGGGGACCCGGCCAGGGTTCAGCCCTTGGGAGCTGATGATGATTCAGATGATGGACCAGCAGGCCTTTCACTGTGCTTCTTTGGTCAAAGACATCTCTCACTTTCCAGATGGGAAACAGAACCACAAAAAAGTAATATTGCTTTCCTTGGGCCCCCACCACTTCTTGAGGGAGACAAACCTGGGATTGGAGTCAAGGTCTTCTGACTATCACACAGTGCTCTTTTCAGTACAGAGATGTTATTGCAGCGACATGTGTAAGTCAGATCTTGTTCCCTAAGTTGCTGAAATGGAGAGAAAGGAAGGAAATGAGAGCGAAGTAGTGAGCAGGGTTGGCCCTCTTAAGTTTGCTCCATATCAAATAAGAACAGTTGTTATTCTTTAAAACCGGGCAGGGTACAAACGCCGTCCAGTGTATTCTAGTAAGTGGAATACCAGGGGCAAATGGAGTCCAGTTTCTGGGCTGAGGGCATTATTTGTTGCTGACTTTGTGACTGCTTTTAGTAGGTCGTGTTCACAGAGCCAGGAGCGGTGCCACCCAGTGAAATATGACTAAGCAACTCAGATTTGCTTGCTCTGTCGCACTATGTAATGACATTTCCTCCAAAGTGCAGGGGTTAACAGAGGCAGCGTGCTCAGCTGTGAGGATTAGCGAATGTGATTCAAGATGGGCTAAGTTAATTTAAGATTTTATTCAAGAAGAACAAGAAGAGCAGGGAGGAGATGGATATGTTCCTAAAATATGTGGATTTTTTTTTAACGGGCCTGGAACATAAGCTATTATGTTCGTGTGGTTTCATTGAATCCCTTGCTTGGCAGTTGATTAGATTTTAATAGTCCAGTGATGGAGCCTATTGTGATCACCTCAAACCCTACATTAACTTTAAATGAAGTTGATTGAGTGGCACTGAAGCCACAGGACATTAGAGATGTTACCCAGTTCTGAACTAATAGGTGGCATGGCTTCTTTTCTTAACCAGGATGTGGATGGGGCTGTGACGGGTTAACTCAGGTAGGTGCATAGTACATGATGCCAACGAATGGTTTAACTTGGTCCTATAACCACGGGCTGGACCCCCACTCAGCCAGCACCTCACATGTCTGGACAGTGGAACCAGATGAACAAATAGGAGTAACTCTGTGCAGCTCTAATTCCCTCCGGCAGACAGGACCACCTGCTTGCTGGGTCAGAGCTGCACCTTGAAATGACAAGGACTGCACAGGAGTTAGACAAAGCTCCTGCAGAGACAGGCTTCTCATATAGGAGATTTTTTCTTTTTCTTTTATTTTGTCTTTTAGGGCTGCACCCATGGCATACGGAGGTTCCCAGGCCAGGGGTCAAATTGGAGCTGTAGCCACCAGCCTATGCCACAGCCACAGCCACGCCAGATCCGAGCCTCGTCTGCGACCTATACCGCAGCTCGCGCCAACACTAGATCCTTAACCCCTGGGCGGGGACCAGGGATTGAACCTACATCCTCATGGATACTAGTTGGGTTCGTTACCACTGAGCCACAATGGGAACTTCAGGAACTTTTTTTTCGTTGACATGATTAGTTGAACTATGTCATCTTAGAGGTTGTAACAAACTTGCGACAGATGGTACAGATACTGCTCCTGTTGAGCAGCGAGGGAGTTTTTTCTGTGTACAGACTCACAGATTTCTTTCTCATTTTTTTTTGGTAATGTCTCATAGAAACATATAAAGTGTACGTACAGGGCTAAAGTGCCCCTCAGAGCACTTTCTTGTGCATTCTTATGGGCTCTGTCACTTTCTTCTTTGGTGACTTAACTACTCTTGAGTCACAGTGAGCTTCTGTATAAAACGGGGGAAATAATTGTACCCACCTTACAGCCTTGCTGGGAGAGTCAGGGGCAATGAATGGGATGGCTAGGAGGACTCCAAGCATGGTGTCAGCACAGAGCACGTATCAACGGCTCGGTAAATCAGGAAACTGTAGCTATAAGATTATCAAGTGGTTGGGGGGAAGTTTCTTCTGTGCTTCCTTGCTTTTGTCAGTTTAGGGAAAATGTCATAAAATAGCATCCACGTTGAAACTGAAAACTACTCCAAAAGGATCTATTTGTAAAGCCATATAAATATTAGCTTCTGTGCAGCTTATACTGGCAGATCCCCAACAGTTCAGAATTAACACCTGGTGTTTAGTGGATGGAAAAGAGGTTTTGCAGTCTTTGTGGATCTGCAAAGTGGAAAAATGTGGGGAAACATTTGAAAATGAAATGCCTTGTGATTTCAGCTGCTCGCCTACAAGTGGCCCTTAGGCCGACTATATGTAAATACTTAAAAAAAATCCTTAATGAACTTTAGTCCTTGTCTCCTATTTCCTGCCTAGAGTAGAGTAAATGGTGTTTTTTTTTTTTTCTTCTGTCATTGTTGCTGTTATACTTGAAGCTTGCCTCATCCCATGGCAGGCGTGGGACCTTGACACCATGGGGCAGTAGTCTAAGAAGCAATCCTTTCTTTCCTGTCTGCCTCACAGTGGGGGTAAGTGGAGGGAGAGGAATCCTGCTGTTTATCTGACCTTCAGGGATTCAACTGGAACTAGCCAGCTAATTTCTGCCCCAGAATAGGTTACAAAGAAAGCTCAGCTAATCTGGAGCTCAGTTTTATACCAGAGACACTCGACAGGCGAGTGAGGCTTGTGCAGAGTACTAGAAGATGAACGCTATCGGAACTTTGTATTGAGAAACCAACATATAGCACTAAAGTACATATTTGCATTACCTTTAGCCATCCCAGTGCTTTGCAGATAGCCAAGGGGACTTGGTTTTCCATTTTGTACGTGCAAATGATTGGGATTAGTCCCAGGCAAGTGGCTTGCCTTGGAATCTACTTCTCTTTGCTCTCTTCACAGCTTCTCCACACTGGGGGAGTCTCTCTTGCTTTTTCCCAGTTGGAATCCAGTGCCCTTCGTTTTTCTTCATGTCATCCTCTCTAAACATGGTCGCACAGCTCTCAGTTCCACTGGGGTGTAAAAGACTGATAAGCGCTGCAAGGATTGCCCTCCCTCCAAATAATATTTCCATCTTAGTAGGTGACCGATCTCAAGTGCCTGTGTGAGGCTTACAGGGGTGTGATGCAGTGGAGGGTGTCCATGGTTGTAACTAATCTTCCTTCTGCTCTGAAAACGTAACCCTCAGGCATCGCCTTCCCTACTGGTCCCTAGAGGCTTCTTCCAACTTCTTTCTGTGTAGTTCCGAGTGCTTCAGAACAGCATCTGTGGGTACATTCTAGTATTGAGGTTTTCTAAAAAGGGAACTGTGTGTAGCATAGGCAACTTCCCTCAAGCAGACGCAAGGCCTCTTGTTGATGCACGTTTCATTTTCTGATCAGGTGCTTTGTTCTCAGATTCAGTCAAGTACCGATACGAGGGAATACTGCCAGCATGGGCACGTATAGGCAGTCATTGAGCTTGGGTAAGGGGTAACATCAAAAGAAAGGTGCGGGGGGAGGTTTTTAATCACAGCGTCTGCTCTCAAAATATATTAATATGCTGCTAATATTTATGTCTGTTTATTATTTTATTTTATTATTATTTTTATTATTTGGCCATGTCCGCGGCATTCAAAAGTTTCCGGGCCATGGATCGAACCTGTGCCAACAGCAGTGGCCTAAGCCACAGCAGTGACAACACCAGCTCCTTAACTCACTGAGCCACCAGGGAACTCCTGTTTATTATTTTAGACACTACTCATCTCCACCACACCTACCCAACACACACATCCACATGTGCATGCATGCATGCTCACAGTCCCATTAGGAATTATGGGACAAAGACAAATGAATTTTTTTGCTCTGTTGCCATTTTGGCATATATATCATTAACACTTGCCCACTGATCAGTTCTAAGGGAGCTTCCATAAGTCTGGAAATCCTGGGATACTGGATGCTTTCTCTAGGGTCTGTTGCATCTTGTTCAGCCAGGCTTTGGCAAACTAAAACAGAATGCCTATAAATTTATTCCTGGAAACATTTTATATTGTAGCATTCAGAAACATATTTGGGGTCTTAGTGTCATTTAACTCTTCAGTAATACTGCATTTCCCCCTTTGCTAAAAGTACATTAGTGTCTCATTTTTAGATGTGATTTGGTTCTTCAGTCATTTTAAGTTTGAATGCAAAACATTCATTGATTAAATGAATAATGAATTGGCAATCTCAGAAGAGGCGGACTTCTGTAAGCTCACATTTGCAGATATTGTTTATATTGATGGCCCTCCCAATTTGAAAAAAATAGATACTATGTATTTTCATTTTAGAGACAGATTGTAGGTCTTCAGGAATATGTACACAGAAGATAAAATTGGGTCTTGACGTGGCTCGCAGAAAACATGCAGATTAGAAATGTGACAAATGTTTCTCCCTAATGGGAAGACAGATCCTTCAAAATCTTAGGCTCATTACCAACTGTGCCCCACATGAACATTTTATTCCCATCACCACATTTGAGAATAAAAGATGCAACCCTCTAAACATCCTGGAACAAAATGCTTCTAGCAGGTGTATTTCTGTCTAGAAGGTGGGTATATATATCTACATCACTGGCTGGCAGATTACTGGGCTGTGCCTATGCTTGAGAATACTTCTAGTTTCAAACATACGTGTATGGTACTAGAAGAAGTCTCTGTACGTTTTAATATGTTGACTACATTTTTATTTTTACTTTTTTGTTGAAGTATAGTTGATTTACAGTGTTTCAGGTGTACAGCAAAGTGATTGAGTTATACATATCGCTATTCTTTTTCAGATTTGTTTCCATTACAGGTTATTACAAGATATTGAATATGTTTTTTGTTTTTATTTAGGGCCGCACCTGAGGCATATGGAAGTTCCCAGGCTAGGGGTCGAATCAGAGCTGCCGGCCTACACCACAGCTACAGCAATGCGGGATCCGAGCTGCGTCTGTGGCCTACACCACAGCTAACGGCAATGCTGGATCCTTAACCCAATAAGTGAGGCCAGGGATCGAACCTGTGTCCTCATGGATACTAGCCAGATTTGTTTCTGCTGAGCCACGATGAGAACTCCTAAATTGTCTTTAAGGCGGCAGCTGATTGGTATCTTCCTTAGGGACAGTGGGATAGCAGAATGGTGGTTGTGACAAGGGCGGGCCAAGTGAAATACTGTATTTCTTTCATGTTCTGTTGCTAGCAGTTGAGTAATACCAGGAAGGCCAGAGGTCGTATTTGGAAAAATCACCCAAGGCTAGAGAGAACCTAATAGGCTCAGGCAGGCCAAGGTTCAGATCCATGAAGATGAGCTGAGGGGGCAAGGTCAAGCCGCAGAAGCTGGGCTCTGAGGCTGGGAGCAAGAGGCAGGCCTGGGCCGAAAGTAGGGGTGACACAGAGTTAGGATGCCAGGGAGCTGGGAGCCGGTGGGTGGCCATGGGGAGAGTGGGCAGCACAGAGAAGTAAACTGTACAGAGGCACACGTACCAGGAGGGTCCCCTTCCTTGCTTGTGGACTGTTAAGGACTTTGCGTAGGTGCTGGGCAGTGCCCATAACCCACGCGTAGAGTTTCCGGTAACGGGGCTGAGCGTACTGATGTGTTCAGGTCAGAAGAGCGGGTCTCTGCATTTCCTGGTGGGCCCTGCAGTCAGCGTGGCTCTCATTTCCCATTACTGCTTCTCTCTGACTCACTGACGGCCCGCCACATGTCATTAGGCAGCTCAGCTGCTGCTTTCATTTCTCCCAAAGGTATACAGAGGTTTGGGTCTTGGCTTTTACATTTTTTTTCTCCTGAGAGCTGGAGGAAGTGGCCTTCTCATAGCTGGGTTTGCCGAGTTGTCTTACAGTTTCAATTTCCTTTCTCATAGGCGTTTGATCCTGATGACCTTTATGCAGGGGTCAATTTCTCCAAGGTTCTGAGCACTCTTTTAGCGGTCAACAAAGCGACGGAAGGTAAGCAGGGCTTGGTTGGGATGGAGGAGTTCTGGGGGACATGTTTGAGTTCCCGTGTTTCTGATTACCCTGGGGGCCAGCTATGGCCAGGATTGTTTCATGGGTGCACATTTCTCTCCTCCCCCAAAATAAACCCCAGTGGCTGCCGAGTGCTTTAATTTGTCCTAGTTTAGGATTTAAACATAACTTTCACAGATGTTATTCTAATGTCCTTACTGTAAGAACCGGGAAACGATTTCATTCGAGGCTATCGAGTAGGCAACTGAATATAACAAGACAGAAAATAAAAAGGAAAAAGGTCAGTTCCCTTTTTCATAAAGTTTACAAAATGTAGCCGTTACTTCCCGTTCCCCACCAGAGACAAATATTTTCTCATAGTTTTCTGTATGTCTTTGTCCATATGAAGGAACCCTTCAGTAACCTTGCACTGGAAATGAAAGCTCAGGTTCATAGTGGGGGAAAAGGACCTCATTTATTTAAATGTTTAGTACCCACCATGCTGGCGGAGTTAAATACAAATCCTAGCAAATGTGAAGAAAATGATGATAACAAGGTATAACTTTATTCCTTCCGTGATCTATAGTGTCTTACACGCACCTGTGCAGTGATACCCATAGTTACAGTGTGTTGCGCCCTTCACCATGGGTCTAGGTTGTCCTGAGAGCCATCGGTGGTCTTATTCGGGCTTTGAAACAGGGAGCAGGTATTATTATTAGGCCCCTATTACAGATCAGGAAAGGCAGGCCCATAGTTGCCTAAGCACCAGACCTGGGATTCATGACCCACATCTGATTGACACCAGAGCCCTGACGGTGCCAACACGGGTCTTGCCACTCAAACCCTTGGAGAGTCAACAGGCTGTGTTCCCAGCATTGCCAGGTGCTGCAAAGGAAGCTTAAGACGTGGTCCCCGCCCTTGAGAAAATTACCATCTATTTAGGGAGACTCAACTTATCCACGTGAAACAATTAGAGAACAAGAGCAGACAATATAACCAAGTGCCAAATAGGCTGGAGCATCTAGGAAGCTATCAAGTAATTATAGTTTTTAGTCAAAAGAGCTGTATATAATAGCAATAAATGTAAAAATACTCCTCTGAAGTTGCTCTTTTGCTATTTGGAAGAAAATGCTTTTGAGTTATTGCAAGGCGTATAGCAGAAAGTACAGCTAATTCAAGTGACTATATTTAACACACATGACAACTCTCCAGTTCTGAGCAGGGAGGAGCGTATAATTCTAACATTATGCCATACAAATTATACGTTCCTTTGCCAAACTCTCCTCGCAAGTTTTACAGTCTCTTCCTTTGCCACAGATATTTATAAAATACAAGGAGGTGAAAGTTAAAACCCACAGCACCAAGGAACTTACTTGGATACTGAGCTTGTCGCCTAGGGAATGTTTGGGCTTTAGACTTTTGCAGTTTATATCTTTTAAAAATAAATGGAGAGGAAAAGAACCCTCATTTGAATTTGTCAGGAAGCCAGCTCCTCCCTTTAGCACGCTCTCAGCATTCTGAAAACACCCAACACCGGGCTCCAGCTCCGTGCGGGGTCTGATCAAATTTCACAAGGTTTCAAGGAAGACGAGACTCTTGAGTTTGATTTTTTTTTAATTAAAAAAAATGATTCTGGTATCAAGATTGCATCTTTCCCAGACACACATTCTCTCTCATCTCCCCCCCCCACCTCCCCGCCACCCCAGGCACAAGGGGGGTTTTACATTCTCTGTGCCACACATACTGTTCCACGCAAGCAAGAAAAGAACCCCTCAGTTATGGGCCAAAAAACAGAGCGAGAAATTTGAAATATTTCGAAGTAATAAGAGCCACAAACAGCTGTTTGGTACCCAATATAGTCCTGCCTGGGATAACGGCATGCTGTTGCAACTGGCTCAAGAGGGAAGCGAAGGGAAATGGGTTAAAAGAAAATGTGGTTCTGTCGCTGTTTTTCATTCTACTGGAGAGCAATGGCCAGTAAGGTTAAAGCAAAAGAAGTCGGCCTCCAGAAAGGAGAGGGGGGTGGTAATAAGCTGCCGGGCATGTTCATGATAACAGTTAGAATTCTGGTCAGATGGTCAGATGGCCTCTGATAATGTGCCATGAAAGATCACTTTCTGCTGTAGATTTTTTTTTTTCCTTCCTGACACGAGTGGTTCTCTTTACGGTGCCTTTTCCTCTTTTCACAGATCAGCTCTCAGAAAGACCATGCGGCCGCTCCTCTTCTCTTAGTGCTGCTAATAGTTCCCAGACAAACCCGCAGGGAGCGGTTTCTAGCGCAGCTCCAGGGCTGCAAAGGCAGTCCAAGCCCGGGGTGAGTACAGTCCCCAGATCCTCCCCCACCTGTTTGCAAACCCATCAGCTGGGCTCTCTCGGTTGCA
Organism: Catagonus wagneri; assembly: GCA_004024745.2. NCBI lineage: Eukaryota > Metazoa > Chordata > Mammalia > Artiodactyla > Tayassuidae > Catagonus > Catagonus wagneri. The sequence goes on along the minus strand of PVHT020000016.1, from coordinate 259,376 downwards.
TCTCCAGAGGTGGTCAGATAGCCATTCCGCTTGTTTGAGGGTGTTGTGAGAAAACGAATCTGAAACCTCATACCCGTTCAGGCCGGCCCACCGGGACAGACGGACAGACCGAGGGCGTGTCGGGCGGAGAGGCGGAAAATCAGAGTTGAAGCTCCAAGGTCCTGGCCCTTCTAGAACCGAGCAACCGAGAATACCATGCAAATGCCAGTCATTAGGTCTACTTCCTGAGGGAACTTCGCTGATTCCCCTCTCCCTCGGCTTATTAGGGGAACTGAAGAGTTCCTGGCACCTAGCAGGCAATCGATGGAGAGCACTCGCTCTCATCACCATTGCTGTCATTTGCTTTGTGTCTTCGTCCAGTTCCGTTGGTGCCCCTGATGAGCCCCTGTTTCGGGAGGGCTCAGTTATCTTTGCATTTGGTCTTAATGGGAGCTTTCATTTGGGAGGAAGCGCCCTATCTCCTGCTCTTTCGAGACCTTTTTTCCTTGTCAAAAGCCACCCACTTGCTTTAAGCCATCATGAGCTATTACTTCCAAAGTACTTTAATTACTTCTAAAGCACTTAACCTTTTGAGATCACAGATCCCTTTCAGAAGCCGATCAACACAATAGCGTTCCATACCCTCGGGCCCTCTCAAGATTTTATGCAGAACCTCCTGTCTGTGGATTTATGGGGGTCTGTGTTTGGGGTAAAGCCCCCCGGGGCTATCAGCTTCTCAAGGCTCCCCCCCACCCCCGCCCCACCGTGACAGCTTAAGAACTCCTGATTTAGGTAACTATGGGATATTTGATCTTTGCCTATGACTAAGTCTTAGCCGATTTAAGGTATTCTTAGTAATTGGGAGGTGGGAGGCAGATTTCATGAGAGTAGGTTAGTACCTAATCTTGGTCATATAATTATGTAAGACTATGTCTGGGTGTTGGGTAGAGGCAAGGTGGGCTAGTTTATTATTCTACTTTGTTTCCTGGCCTCATTTAAATAAGTATCTTTAGCTAATGGGTGGGGGAGAAGGAAATAAAAGCTGTGACCCCCCCCCCCACCAAAACACACATTCTCACAAATGCAAGTTTGCATATGCTTTTGAGGGCTTTATTAATCCTCCCTTTTACCCCCCCACCCCCAAGGCCTGTTCCTAAGGTAAAAACTCCAGACTGAAATGGACCTGGGGTTTGATCCTTGGTCACTCTACTTTATATGCCGAAATTCATAGAATTTCTGCCCCTGCCTCATTGAGATGAGGCCCTAATCTGGTACGGCTTTTGTTTCTCTAGGAGATGACGGAAAATGGAAGTCACCAGTTGATAGTAAAGGCAAGATTCAACTTTAAGCAGACTAATGAAGACGAACTGTCAGTCTGTAAAGGGGACATCATTTATGTTACTAGAGTTGAAGAAGGAGGCTGGTGGGAAGGCACTTTAAATGGGAGAACAGGCTGGTTTCCTAGTAATTATGTCCGAGAAATTAAATCCAGTGGTAAGTCAATCTTTTAGAAGCTTTCTTGACTGTGACTCTGGTCCTTTCTTGGTATTCTGGCTGCAAATCTTGTAGCTTTAATTGGTTAACAGAAATTGTTTGTACTTGTGTGCGTATGTCAAAAATAAGACTAGAACAGAACTGGGAAAAATCTGTGATTAGATATTTTGAAACGAAGTTGTATTTAGATGACATCAAAGCAGCAAAAAACTAAAAAAGCAAAAGAATTCAAAGCTCAGACAACTGTTCCACCTTAGCTATGTCCCCTTCTGTCTACTAATTCTAGCTCATGTAACCTACTACATAGCCCTTCCTGCCACTCCAAGAATCGCCATGGCAGAATACAACAATAAGCGAGGCCATGTGCTAGCTTCCTTTTTTAGCCTTAAGCTCTTTGAGCAGACCTAAGTCTGAATGTGTTGGAGAAATAACAATCATAGAACTGCAGGAAGCTGTCTGGTCTCTTTGATTGTGAATAAGATTGCCCTTAACCTGCTGTTTACTCTTTTGCATAATGATACCCAGAGAATGAAAACTAATCACTTATAATAATCTTTCTGGAACTTTCTTAGGTAATGTACTCGCCTTTTATTATTAAAGAAAGTAGGTCCTGCCTGTATTACCAAAAACCAAGACCAGAACCCAAACCCTGGCATTATCAAAATAAGTTACAATACAGATAAACTAGTATTCAGTTATTCACATTATTATATCTCTTCAGGCTTCAAAACTGTTTACCCAAGGGCTCCTTATATTTATTCTTAATTTTTTTTAAAGTATTCTTTTCATTTTTAAAGTTTTATTGAAATATAGGTGATTCGTGGCTCAGTGGTTAACGAATCCGACTAGGAACCATGAGGTTGCGGGTTCGATCCCTGGCCTCGCTCAGTGGGTTAAGGATCCGGCGTTGCTGTGAGCTGTGGTGTAGGTCGCAGACGCAGCTCGGATCCTATGTTGCTGTGGCTGCGGCGAAGGCCAGTGGCTACAGCTCCGATTAGACCCCTAGCCTGGGAACCTCCACATGCCGCAGGTGCGGCCATAAAATGACAAAAGGCAAAAAAAAAAAAAGAAAAAAGGAAATATAGGTGATTGACAAGGTTGTAATCATTTCTGCTGTACAACAAAGTGATTCAGTTATACATGTGCACACATGCATTCTTTGTCAGATTCTTTTCCCACATAGATGATCACAGAATACTGGGTAGAGTTCCCTGTGCTGTACAGCAGGTCCCCATTGGCCAGTCATTCCATATACCTCAGGGTGCATATGCCAGTCCCAAACCCCTGCTCTCCCCTGCTTCATCCCTCTGCCCAGGGGCTCCTTTTCGTAGTTAGTAAAGGTCAAGGTCATCCCAAGAGCCTATAAGGCCCTCCAGGATTTGGCCTCTGGTTGCCCCTCAGACTCCTGTCTGACCTCTCTCCCTGTCACTCATTCCATTTCAGCCACACTGGCCTCCTGGCTGCCTGTTCCAGACAGGCTGCTGCCTCACCCCATGTCCCTCTGCCTCGACTGCTTTTCCCAGGGTTAGCGCGGCTGGTCCCCTTACCTACTTCCCATTTTGGCTCACTTGTTAGCTTCACAGTAGTGCACCCTATTCCCACTGCTCCCATCCCCCTTCCCTTTTGTATTTTTTTGTTTACCATTTCTCTATATCTAACATAGCGTACATTTACTTATTTATTTCATTAACTGTCCGTATCCTTACTATTAGAATGTAAGTGCCACAAAGGCAGAGAGTTTTTTTTTTCTCTGTTGATTCGGGTCAGTAAATATTTGTAAAATGAACGAATGTTGTGGGGCAGGTCATTCAATTCCGTTCAGCTGGTTCACTGAGCATCTCCTCAGTGCTCAGAGGGGAGGGGGCTCTGATAATCTGGCCCCAAGGACCTTATAGTCTAGTAGTCAGGATAGGTGTGTACATAACCTTGGCAGGACAGGACAGGGTGACACAGACAAAGCTTTACATAGAATGGTGTCGGAGGACTAACCAAACAATTTGATTAACAATAACCTAAGAGGAAAAAAGCACTTGAATTGGGTCTTGAATGATGAAAAGAAGCTTCTTAAAGGAGAAGAAGGTTAGGAGTTGATAAATTAAGGCCGGAAGTAGGAAAGCGTGGAGTGGGTGGTAGGTGGACTGGGTTCAGGGTCAGGTGAGTGAAGAGAAGGAGTGGAGCCTTGAGCTGGAGCTATATTAAGAGGGGTGTCAAAGTCAAGCTTGAAGCTGGGCATAGCATGTGATTTAGAGAGATCTTTCTAGCGCTGGTGCTGGGGCTGGATGGCAGGGAAGCGGTGGGGATACCGAATGAGGATGTGGGGAAACCAGTCGCGACCACTGCCGAGGTGCCCGCAATCCAGATAGTGGTGTGGGCCACTTTGGTGATAGCGGAGAGGAAGAGAAAGTGGATGGATGCAGTAGATACGGTGAAAATGGAATCCAGAAACCTCGCTGATGATCGGTGATGAGGAAAAAGGAAGATGTGGGGATAACGCCATCTCGGGGCCCAGCTCGATGGTGAGCTAGCTGCTTAAGGGCATGAAGTGTCGTCCACCTAGCCAGACAGCCAAGGTTTATCTGCCAGGACTAGGCTGCCAGTCTCAGACCTGGGCACTGGTGAGGCAGAGAAACCTAAGGCGCGCCTCTTGCCCTCATGGTGTTCAGTCTAGTGAGGGGAAGACCTCATTGGTGTACAGTAGGATCCATTCTAAATACAGGGTACCCAGCTCAGCCTGGCAGGGTGGGCAAAGGGAAATTATTCATCTTTGTATACCTTTCCATCTCCCTAGTGTCTTAGACACAGGAAGAGTTTGATACATGCTGACTGCCATTGACAGAGAAGAGAGGGAGAGGAGATTGTGTGTGTGTGTGTGTGTGTGTGTGTGTGTGTGTGTGTCTGTGTGTTGCGGGGGGTGACTGGTACTGAAAATGATGAGTTGTTTTGGACATGCTGAGTGGAGGTGCCAGCGAGTCATGGTTCTGAAGATTTCTAGCGGGTTGGCAGTACCGATTTGGAGCAGGAGAGAGAGCGAGATAGGAGCTGGAGCTGAAACTGAAGAGGGCCAGTGTGAAACACGTATGATGAAACATAGAATAGATGGCAAAACCTCAGTGGGTAGAGAGGCCACTCTAGCTGGAGAGGCTGGCAGAAGATTCATGGAGGAGACAGGGCTGGAGCCGAACCCGCAAAGACACGGAGGGTTGTGTGGACAGGCCCAGAAGAGAGCAGAGACAATCCAAGTCAGAATGATTGGTCTGGGAGAAGGGAAACCATGAGGGATCTGTGGTGGGACGGAGCAGAGCAAGTTTAGGGAACAAGTAAGAGATTACCTTGGTGCAATGCGAAGGTCTTGGTGGGAAAGTAGATAGCAAGTTTTTGCTGGCTTGAGTTCTTTCTCACCCCAAGTCTTGCCACGTCCACGAAACAGAGCGCAGGCCAAAACCTGCTAGGATGCTTTGGGACATTATCCATTCCATGTTGCGCTCTTTTCTGTTTGATCTAGAAAATGCATGTCGGTTTTTGAATTTCTTTCCATGAAGTCCATAGGGATGTGTAAGCTTAGACAAGAAAATTTATCTTTAAAGAATTTTAAAAAATGACTTAGAGTAGTTCTCTGGTGGCTCAGTGGGTTAAGGATCCAGTGTTGTCACTGCTGTGGCTCAAGTCACTGCTGTGCTGTGGGTGTCCATCCCTGGCCTGGGAACTGCTGTATGCTGCAGGCACAACCGGGAAAAAAAAAAAAAAAAGGACTTAGAGATTAAATTCTTATCTCAGAGAAACGAAACCTTCACTTTGGAGTTTTAAACCCCTCTGCCGTACAACATCTGGTTCCTTTATGAGATTGCATCAGGCATGCAACTAAAGCAGGCCCGTGATCGCTATCGGCTTACTGTTGGGGACTAATGTGGAGCACTGAGGTCACTCTAATAGTCAGTGATTCTGACAGACTCTTTCACGGTAGCCTGGGGTACCCTTCGGGCTCATGGTCCAGATTCTTAAGGATTGTCTTAGCAATAAAATGCAGCAACCGCAGCCCCATACAACCCTCACCCCGCGGATGGCTGTGCCTCTGGGGACCGGTGCAGGTTTCTTCTCTTGAGCCTGTCACTGACAAGAGCACGTCATGATCTGGGAAGCTTGCCCTGGGGGAGTGGCCTCTTAAGTTTTAGGTTCCACTATAGCTTTTGTCTAGAGATAATTCTGGCCAAAGCCCTGGGGACAGCTTCCTCCATGGTTCAGAAGGAGGTCGATTTCTGAGGACTTTACAGAACCACCAATCTAATAGTGTAGAAAGTTAAGAAATGCAGTATTTGAGATTGGATGTTTTATACACACATGCACGCGCATGCGCTCACACACACCCCTCCTTTCAACAGGAGCTCAAGGCTGAAGTTAGCATAGGTTTTTTGTGACCATGATCTTATAAAAGCCTCTCACCAAGGATGATGGAACTTGGCCACTACTGACATTCGGAAGCCCTTGTTATCAGTCTTCTTAGCCACTTCTCAGTTTTTTGTTGGGTGAGAAAAATCATCCCCATTTTCAGCAAAAATATTTTTTTTTCAAAGATCTTACCTCACCAAAACTACATGTATGAACTTAGTCATTATATATACCACAGAATCTATATTAAGGGCCCTTCCTCCTTTATTTCATTTTAGTCAGATACATTATAAATAAGAAAGTTAGCCGTTTATAATTTGCGGTCCTTTTCTTAGAAATCAGTGGTCACTTGTGTAAATTAACATGTTATTTATCCATCACAATCATTTCTGTCAACTACCTCAGTAACATAGTCAATTACATCTCTTTTTTATTTTTGTCTCTGTTACCCAGAAAGGCTAAGGGTTTTGTCAGGACTTCGCATTAAAATTTTCCTGGCAAAATTTCCATGCCAAGAAAATATTGAGGCAAGTATGATTGAGCAGATATTTTAAGCAAGTTCTGTTTTCTGCAACTGATTTAGTTAAGGGGTCATTAAATCCTTCTAAAACTTCTTATTAGCAGGTAAATATAGATGTCAAATGAGGGGATTAGTTAGATGGCTAATTAAATTTGTATTAAGACAGATTAAGAAATGACTCTTCCTGCTCATTATAATCCAAAACTAGGATTGGGCTTTATATTTAGACTTCCTGTTTTAATCCCCTGGCTGTATCCCATAGATGCTTCCTGTCCAGAGTAAACGAGTTGTCATTAGACTTCTTTTTTGTTTTGTTTTGCTTTGTTTTGTTTTTGCTTTTTAGGGCCACACCTGTGGCATATGGAGGTTCCCAGGCTAGGGGTCTGACCGGAGCTGCAGCTGCCAGTTTACACCACAGCCACAGCAATGCAGGATCCGAGCTGCGTCTGCGATCCACACCACAGCTCATGGCAACACCAGATCCTTAACCCACTGAGCGAGGCCAGGGATCGAACCTGCAACCTCATGGTTCCTGGTTGGATTCGTTTCCGCTGAGCCACGATGGGAACTCGTAGACTTCTTTTTGACCTATCACCACCAACAGGCATAGGGATCTGTACCTCATCAGGGGAGGGGAAAGAATAGGAGTTAAGTGGAAAGGGATATTTATATCAGAATTAGGAGATTTCTTATGGCTCTACTTGTGAGATGCTTGTTCTCGAAGATTATGAGTTAGATTACGAGTTAGAACATGCTAAATGACCCATCTGAATTCTTCCCTACCTCGACTGATTCTTTTTTCACTGATTGAATTGAATGGATCAATTGTTTTTCATTGCCTTAGAAACACCACCTAAAAGGTTTACGCTTTCATGTTAGTTCTGGTTAGGTCTGGTTGGGGAGGAAGAAAATTTCCTCTGCCCTTCTAGATTCTTCTGGCTGGGCTAAGAATTAAATTGACAGGAGACAGATTAACAGGAGAAAAATCACACCGAAGTTTAGTAACTATATACAGGGAAGAAACCCAGGAGAACAGAGTCACTAGACAAAATGGGCAAAACCTTCACCGTAAATTCCATCCTCAGCTAAAGATAAAAGGATGTTGGGGGCAGTGGTTTGGGACCTCAAAGGAGAGGAGGGCAATTGACCTAGAGATGGAAAAGCAAATGTTTGCTAAATGAATGTTTGCTGGGCCCTGCAGACACAATGGAAAACAGCGGACTCTGATCTCTAGGCCCCGCTCCCCCCACCACACCCAGCCCGGGTTCTTTGCTGGTGTCTCTGCTGATCGCTCTATTCTGTAACAGGCCCTCAGTCTGTATCCTCTAGGGCGCAAATAGGGAGGTAAAAAGAAAGATTTCCTAAGTCTTTGGGGCCCCGATTGCTAGACATTCCAGCACTACGCTGGCTGCTATGAATGGCGAGAGCAGGCATCTTTCCTTGTTTCCGATCTTACGGGGAAAGCGTACAGCCTTGGGTCTTCCTTCCGCCGCGAGGTAAGGTACTGGATGGTTTTGTGCAGATGCTCTTTATTGAGTTGCAGTTCTTTTTTATTTCTATCTTTTCTGGACATTTTTTTTTCTTGCATGGGTGGTGAATTTTGTCATGTCCCTTTTTCTGCAGCGATTGACTGCAGAAAAAGGGACATGTGATTTTTATCGTGTGATTTTTCTTTTTGACTAGGACTACCACGGGTTTCGTTACTTGATTTTGGAATATTTAACCAAACTTGCATCCCTGGGATGAATTCCATCATATACAGTTCTTTTAAAATATTGCTGAATTCTATTTGCTAATACGCGGTTAAGGCTTTTTTGGCTTGGAAATTCATGAGGGATACGGGTCTGCAGTTCTCTTTTTTCTTCTGCCTTTGTCTGGTTTTGGTGTCAGTGTAGTGGCGACTTTATAAAGTGAATTGGAAAAGCCATCCCTTGTCTTTCGTTTTCTATAAGAGATTGGGGAGAATTGGTATGCCTTCTTCTTCCATTTGGTATACCTCTCCATTGAAGCCATATGTGTCTGGAGATTCCTTTTGCCAGAGTTTTAAATTTATAAATTCAGTTTCTGGAATAGTTATAAGGCTCTTCAAATGGTGTATTTCATATCGGGTGAATGGGGGTAGTCTTGGTTTTCTGAGGAATCGCTTCATTTCACACCTAGTTATCAAATTTCTGTGTTTAGAGTTGTTCGTAGTATTTCTTTATTAATCTTGCAGCTATCTCCAAAGTCTATAATGATGTCCCTAGTTGCACTTCTGTTATTGGTGATTCCTGTCTTCCCTCCTTTTTCCTCCATCAGTCTTGCTAGAGGTTTGACAATTTTATTTTATTTAAAATTTTTTCTCACTGTAATACTTCTTTATTAAAGTATAATGGATTGACAATATTGTCTTCATCTTAAGCGTACAGCAAAGTGATTCAATCATACATATATATGTATGTATCTATATTCTCTTTTGATTCTTTTCAATTTTAGTTTATTATAAGACACTGAATATAGTTCCTGATGCGATGCAGTAAATTGTTGTTGTTAACTTTGTTGATCTTATCAAAGCACCAGCTCTTTTGGCATCATGTTCAGCCACCCAGGAATCGTCATGGCGGCCACCTTTTTTAAAATTCTTGTTTTTCTATGCTACTTTACATTTTGTTTCAGTTACAGTGACTGGTTCCTGTGGCCTTTCCTTTCCTCTTCTGTGTCTTGGCAGCCTCTCCCTTACTGTTTACCCTTCCTTTTGGCCTTGCTCTTGAAAGGTGGCCACATCTTTCTGGTTTCTCTAGAAACTTCCATTTTTATCAAGATGGTTTACATCATAATTGCACAAAACAACCGAGTTCTAAATAGAAACTTTATGGCAAAGTGACTCAGTTATATATATAGTATATATATATATATATGTTATATAATATATATATTATATATAATATATATATTATATGTATATATATAATATATATTATATATAATATATATATTATATGTACATACACTATATACACACACACATACTATATATACTATATATAGAAACTTTATGGCAAAGTGACTCAGTTATATATATAGTATATATATATTATATAATATATATATTATATATATAATATATATATTATATGTATATATATATTATATGTACATACACTATATGTGCACACACACATACTATATATACTATATATAGTATATATATACTATACATATTATACACACACACACACACACACACATATGTAGCATATGGAAGTTCCCCAGGCTAGGGGTAGAATCTGAGCTGCAGCTGCTGGACTTTGCTACAACCACAGCAACATCAAATCCAAGCTGCATCCTCGACCTATGCCCTGTGCCGCAGCTTGTGACAATGCTAGTTCCTTAACCCACTGAGCGAGGCCGAGGATTGAACCCGAGTCCTCATGGTTATTAGTTGGGTTCATTTCCACTGTGCCACAATGGGAACTCCTCCATTCTTTTTTTTTTTTTTTTTAATATTATTTTCCATCATGGTCTGTCCTAGGGGATTGGATATAGTTCCCTGTGCTACACATAGTACCTCGATGTTTATCCATTCTGTATGTAATAGTTTGCATCTACTAACCCCAGACTCTAGGTCCAGCTCCCCCTCGCCAGCAAACACAAGTCTGTTCTCCTTGTTTGTGAGTCAGTTTCTGTTTCATAGATATGTTCATGTGTACATATCTTAGATCAGGTAGTTTCTTTATTAAAGAAAAATGTCTTAGAATGTCTCTTAGTCATGAGTTTCATAGATAACACCAACTTTGTAAAAGAAAGGCAGTATTTTATAGCACAACGTAATGATATTAAAATGAAAGATAAAATGAATTTTCTGTTAAAAATGTATTAAAGATTCTGATTATTTTGTTTTTGGCACAATAGCCAGCCCCAAGAAAAGATGGCTGCTATTATCTATATTATATTATACTTGTATAGTAAGTTGCAAGTTACATATATGTATGTGTATATATATATATATATATATGTTTCAAGTTTTATATATATATATATATATATATATAATATACATATGTATTTATATTTGATTGATGTTGGCTTTACTTATCTGTTTTGAATACATTGAGTGGAGAGGCAGATTGGAGTCAAGAAACAGGAACTGAAGTTCTTGCCTTGACCTTGTCATTAAGAGGCTAGACGTTAACTCTTTGGTTTATTCTCCTCTGCAGAAATTGAGGCCCCTGGACAAGAAACTCTAGCTTGACCATCTATAGTTTAGTAAGATTATAGTTTTACTTGTTTACTTTGTTCATTTCCGTAGATCCTTCCACTTGACCATGTTTATAGGATGTTCGTTGACCTATGTTGTAAAATGTTCATCTCAGACTTGCATAATATTAACATAATTTAAATGTCTTTTTCACAGAGAGACCTCTCTCCCCCAAGGCTGTCAAAGGATTTGAAACTACTCCTCTTACCAAGAATTATTATACTGTGGTGAGTGTTCAGCTGATGAACAGAAATTTTCTTGACTTCTGTGGAGAACCCTGATGCATTGAGGTGACACCAGTAGAAGAGTGGCTAAAGTTGCGTTGCCAAGCTCTAATGTCAGCTGCCTTATACCAAACCTCTTCTCCTTGTAGGCTTCTTACCGATGTCCACTGTACTGAAAAATTCAAGGGTAGCACAGAGATTCAGAGCAAGACTTACTAAACCGCAGCAAAAGAGAAATTGGCTAATATGTAGACAGGATGGGGAAATTCAGCAGTTAGATACAGCCTGACCAGATAGTTAGGAGGTGAATTCCCAAGTTCCTCTGCTGCAGTAAGTTTTAAATGATTGCATACTGCGGTTTTATTTCAGAATCAATCAACCCGTTAGGATATCCTCTGAACTGCTATCAGCCTTATTCTTGAGGAGAGCCCAGAGGGAAGACTGCCCTTTGGCACAGACGGAGGAATGAAATGGCTCTGGCCTGAACACAGATATGTCAAAATATAATAGCTATAAATAGGGCATGTGCAATACTCAAAATAAGTTCCCGTTTGACAAAGAGATCATATCCTTTTCCTAATCTGCTCTCTGCTTTCCTTCATGCCTCCTTTCCAGACTTGGCCCAGTCACTAATGAAAAGGTCAAGCCATCATCACCTAGAAGTCCCTCTGTCTGGTAGCCTTGTCGTCTTCCCCCATCATTGCTAGAATCCAACTTCACTTTTCACCCAGTGTGCTCCGTGCGTTTGTACTGCGTGCTCCTCTCATTGTGTGCGTGGATAAAGAGTTTTAAGATCTCTCCGTCCGTTTGGTTTCAAAAAAGTGAATTTCATTCTTCAGAGAATTTGCTCCGTAGTGATGACGGGAACTGGGGTTTGTATGAAAAATCAAGTAGGAACTTCATAGGTAACACGGGCAATAATCAGGCAGGACAATTTTGTCACTATTTTTTCCTCTTACGTTTCCAGGGTTAAAATATGTTACCCGACAGAGCTAGGCTCCCTTCTCCGTTGGTCCCTGACCGCTTTCCTTTTTTTACTCTACGTTTTGATGCATTTTTTTCTCCTGTACAGATATAGCTATATATCTTTACATAGTTGCAATCACATTATATACACAATTTGTGTCCTGAGTTTTCACTTAATGTTTTATCATTTTTTGGCGGGGTGTGCATCCAGGAAATTCCAGAGCCAGGGATGGAGCCCACGCCACGGTAGCAACCCAAGCCGCTGCAGTGACAATGCTGGATCCTTAACCTGCTTTGCCACAAGGGAACTCCCACGTTTTATCATTTTTAATTGCTTAATTTACCTTCTTTTCTCTTTTTGCTCCTTACGGTTTTATGGAGATCGAGCTAACATATGTACGGCATCATGGTTTCACTTAACATACATCATGAAATGATGACCACAAATTTAATGAACACTGACTCGTATAGATACAAACTTAAAGAAGTAGAAAACTTTCCTTGTGATAAGAGCTCCTTAGATCTACTCTCTTAATAGCTGTCATAAAGAACATACATCAGTGTCAATTATCTTTATGATGTTGTACATCCCATCCCTAGTACTTATTTGTAACTGCCGTCATCTGATTCCGCTTGCCCCCACTCCCACCTCTGGTCCTGACCACTTCTTTTGGCTTCCAGGTGACCCCCCCCCCAGGTGGTTTAATTTTTAGCGAAAGAGGAAGAGTGCAGTCAAATGGTGAATGAAAATGTTACTGTAGCTGCTTCTCTCTGGATCTGGAGCACACCGTTGCTCAGCTTTGGATCTCTCTCTGTCGATGCTGATGCTACCCTCTGCTGATTCCACCAGTTTCCTCCTGTTGGAGTTCATGTACATTACTTCCAGGTCCTCACTGTTATAAATGATTCCGCAGTGAACGTCCTATGTGTGTAACTTTGGCAAAGTATGTAAAGAGCTGTAGGATGGATTCCTAGACGTTACACTGTTGAGTCAAATACATACTTGACACACACACACACACATAGACGGTCTCTACATATATATATTTGCATTTTGATAGATTTTTGTCTCAAACCTCAAACAATAAAGAAAACAGGTCTTGGAGAATCCATGATGACCTGTGAAGGAACTGTGGAGCTGTGGTGTGACTGTTGCTGAACTACTGAGACCAGCTGGACATGGCATTGTAACTAGATCTGCATGTGAAGGGATCTGGATTGGTTGTTGGGTTTTTTTTTTTTTTAAATCTACATTTCTCTGGAGTATTTAGGCAAATTTTTATTTTTCTCTCTTTTTTTATTTAATTTTTGTCTTTTGTCTTTTTAGGGCCGCACCTGCGGCATATGGAAGTTCCCTGGTTAGGGGTTGAATCGAAACTGTAGCCACCGTCCTACACCACAGCCACAGCAACGCGGGATCCAAGCCCCATCTGTGACCTATACCACAGCTCAGGGGAACACAGTCCTTAATCCACTAATCGAGGCTAGGGATCGAACCTGCGTCCTCTGCTCAGATTCGTTTCTTTTTCTTGCTTTTTTTTTTTTTTTTTTTTTGCTTTTTAGGGCCGCACCTGTGACACATGGAGGTTCCCAGTCTAGGGGTCTAATCGAAGCTACAGCTGCTGGTCTACACCACAGCCACAGCAACACGGGATCCGAGCCGCGTCTGCAACCTACACCACAGCTCTTGGCAATGCTGGATCCTTAAGCCACTGAGAGAGGCCAGGGATCGAACCCGCAACCTCATGGTTCCAAGTCAGATTTGTTTCCGCTGCGCTATGACGGGAACTCCTAGTCAGATTCGTTTCTGATGAGCCACGACGGGAACTCCTTTTTAGGCAAATTTTTAGCGGCGACTAATTCAAAACATGTTTTGAGTGATCTGTTTGCCCTCCGCATCTGTGTTGAATACCTTAGATAAATCAAAACAATTCTAGCTCACCAAGAGTATTTGGAGACCTGGAAAATCAAGTTCACCCACATGTAAGGTGTTCTCATCTGATCTATTAACTTCTCTTCCCTCTAAGAGTCATTAATTGTAGACATTTTCTGTTGTTAGTTCTATAAGAGCATTAGTGACTGATTTTTACTTCATTTTTTAAAATGGAAAAAGTTTTTTTTCTGATTACATAACATTATGTAAATGACTATTTAAAAAATCAGACAATACAGGAAAAGTATAAAGAAGAAAATATCACCTCTAATTCCAGCACTTGGAGATAATCACTATTAATGTCTTGGTGAGTCTCATGCCACGCTTTCTCTGAGGTAGATGTGTAATGTGTATGCGTGTGTGTAATTAGGCTATAAATATATAAGCTTTTTTTTTTTTAAATGCCTGATTGTGATCCTTTCACAATGTATGCATATATCACAGTGTCAGGTTGTATACTTTGAATATATACAATTTTTATTTGTCAGTAAGACCTCAATAAAACTGAAAAAAAAAAAGAAAAGAAAGCGAAATCTATGTAGTTCAGTTATCAGGCTTCATTCACACGCAGCACGTGGGGTCTCATTGGGAAGACGGGACAGACAAGGCAGTGTGAGCCACATGGCAGACAATGATGTCATGTGATAAAGTGTCTGAAGATGAGTTGCTCCAAATGTGATTGGAGAGGGGTTTGCATCTGAAGCCCCTGGGGCTGCAGATGTCTGGACCCTGCACCCGACTTGTTACACCTCGGAATCTCTGGCTCTAGGTCCCCAGAAACAGCATTTCAAAAACCATTTTTTATTACAGTATAACTGATTTACACACATGCATAGCCTACCCCACCATCAGCATCCTCCACCAGAGTGGACTGTTTGTTGCATTTGATGAACTGACATCGACACATCACGCAAAGTCTCGAGCTTACATTACTGCTTGCTCTCGGTGTTGTTCATTCTGTGGGCTTGGACAAGCGCACAGTGACATGTTTCTACCATTACAGTGTACAGAGTAATTGCACTGCCCTAAAAAACCTCTGTGCGCCCTCCGTTTTTTAAACCACCAGCCCAAACTATCTTCTGTCCATTTATTCTTTCTCCGTGGCCCCTATGCCTTTCGACCTGTCCGTTTCCTGGTCTGCCTTATCCACGCATTTCTTCCATCTGAAGTAGGGGAGGTGACAAGAGTTTTCAGAGTCAATCTCTTGTTTTGCGGAGTCTGTGGATAACAGGGCACCGTGCTGCTTGTTTTGTAAAAGTCAAGGACCTGGAGGAGCAAAATCGATCACTGCACTTGAACATAAACAGGCGGCTGTACTGCCACAAGAGTCAAACCTGCCATAAGTACAGTAGCACCGCCTTTTCCCATCGCACAGGAGTGAACCAACATGAAGTCATTTGTGCAGGCGCCATAATTATCTCAGAATTCCTATAATGTTTTTGTTTAGATTGCAGGTTTCCTGGGGCCATTGTCATCTTCCTTCATCATGGGACGTATCTCTATCTGCAGCCTTTGTGTATGCATTTTAGCCTCATAAAATAACTTCTTCCTACTTATATGGCTCGTTCCCTTTGGAAAATGGCGTTAGAAAAACGAACTCACTCTAAAGCCTTTCCGGGAAATGTAAGAACTACATTTCATTGGAAAATCGATAGCCCAGGATGGAGGCACCAAAGGCCTCCACCTCTTTTTCTATGGCTTCTCACCATCTGTTTTAGTCCACATTTAGTCAAAGGTTAATTAAGGGAAAGGCTACTCAGCTGTCCTTGTGAAGACAGCGGCAGGGCGGCAGTCTGGACGCGGTCTATTTTAGTAAGTTTGAGTGGATTTCATCTCGATCAAATTGTACTGCTCTGAAGTTGATGGGCCTGCCAAGCTCCTTGCCTTCTGACTCACCACTGAGGCCTTCTGTTTGGGAACACATAGCCTTCTCTGTCTGCTTCCCTTTTTCATCCTTTTACAGTAGATGCCCTGTGGCCTGAAAAATAAAGAACCAGTCTCACAAGTTCATCAGTTGGTCTTCTGAGATGGAGGGAAGCAATAAAAGGGCATCCACGGCCAGGGCAGCGCCAGTCAGTACAGTATCATTCAGACAAATTTTGTATCGTTTAATGAAGGACTCATTCATCCCCTTGGTCAATTTAGCTTGTCAGGTCAGCATTCAGCTACCCTCAAAACTTGCAGCGACATAAGATTAATGTATGTTTCCTTTTAGCTCTCCAGAACTGACTCAAAGGCAGCAGCAGTGTCTGCCTGCTGCCTCTGACTGTCCCACGCCACTGGTTTCTAAGGGACGGGACCCTTAGGAAGTGTGTGGCTTCGTGTAGCGAATGAACCCACTGGGGCAGGACAGTTGGCCCCTTTCTTGGAAAATCTTAGTGGTTTCTCTGAGAGGAAATCCAGAGGATAGCATTTTAGGGGCAGATGAAATAAATACTAAGACTGTTTCGATGGGGGAGAGGAAGGATAGCAACCATGGAATTAAGGCGATGATGTTTAATTGGTCTTCAGAATCACAGTTGATGGTATAAATAATATCTGTGCATTTTCTAATTTAAAAATTCCCTCAGGCAATGACTGGTTTTTGTTGGGTTTTCTGTTTTCACTTTCTTTTTCTTTTCTTTTTCCAATGGACGTTGTAATTTGGGTAGGATGACAGTTCTAGACGGCGGTGCTTGAAAGGGGGGTGAGGATGTGCGATGGGCTCGTGTGAAAAAATGCGAACAAAGGAGATGATTAGATGACTTCATTCTCTCCTGAATAGAAGTGGGAAGGCACGCCACCATCCTCTTTTGCCTCCAGTACAAATACTGTAGGCAGACAAATAAGTATTGCTGAAAAAGAAACCTGCATGTGAGTTTCACCTCTTAATAAAATACGGCACCATTGAGCTCTAAGTGCAGCTCTCTCCATTTCTAAGAATTTAAAGAAAAAGTGAGTCCTAGTGCTGAGTGTAAGTGATTACTTCATGCGTAAGGACTGAGTATCAGAGAAAAGACAGAAAAATTGCTACTAACAGATGAGAAATTTGTGCTTTGACTTTTCAAAAGTAACAGCTATCTTGACCTATAATTCACATAGCACAAAATTCACCATTTCAAAGTATACAATTCACGGATTTTTAGTAAATGAACAGAGTTGTGTGAGGATCACCACTGTCTTATTTTATAACATTTTTCATCACCCCAACAGAGACCCCATACCCACTAGTAGTCATTCCCTCCAGCTCTTGAAAACCACTAATCTTCTTTCTGTCTCCATGGGTTTTCCCTATTCTGCACATTTCATGTAAACTGAATCATACAATATTTGTTCTTTGGTGTCTGGTTCCTTTCCTAGCATAATATTTTCAAGATTCATCCATGTTGAAGAATGCATCAGCACTTCGTTCCTTTTTATGACCAAATAATCTTCATAGTATTGACCATACCAGGTTTCGTTTATCCATCCATCAGTTGGTAGACCTTTGAATTATTTCCACTTTTTGTTGGTTATTGATAATGCTGCCGTGAAAAGTCGTGCAATTTTTTTGCAGGGACATATGTTTTCATTTTTCTAGGAGTAGAATTACTGGGTCATATGGTAAGTCTATGTTTAACTTTTTGAGGAACTGCCAAACTGTTTTCCACAGTAGCTACAGTTTTTGACATTCCCACCAGCAGTATATGAGGGGTCCAGTTTCCATATCATCACCAACACTTGTTATTATTTATGTTTTTCTTTTTGTTATAGCCACCACCCTAGTGAATGTGAAGTAGTATTGTGGCTTTGATTAGCATTTTCCTAATGGTTAATTACACTGAATATCTTTCTATGTGCTTATTGGCCATTTGTGTTTTTTTTTTTTTAAAGGGCTGCACCCGTGGCATATAGAGGTTCCCAGGCTAGGGGTCTAATAGGAGCTGTAGCTGCGGGCCTCGCCACAGCCACAGCAACGTGGGATCCAAGCTGCATCTGCGACCTACACCACAGCTCACAGCAATGCTGGATCCTTAACCCACTGAGCGATGCCAGGGATCGAACCCATATCCTCATGAACATTAATCAGGCTCGTTTCTGCTGTGCCACAATGGGAACTCCCTATGTAATTTTTTTTAACGGCCGCACCTACAGCCTATGGAAGTTCCCAGGTCAGGGATCAAATCTGAGTGATCTAGGCCAAAGCTGTGGCAATGCCAGATCCTTAACCTGCTGCACCGTTGAGAACTCTGTCTTCTTCGGAGAAATGTCTGTTGGAGTCCTTTGCCAACTCTTTTTTTTGGCCATGGTGTGCAGAGCTTGATGTGGGATTTCAATTCCCAGACCAGGGATTGGACCTGAGCCACAGTGGTGAAAGCACTGAATCCTAACCACTAGACCACCAGGGAACCTCACTGCCAACTTTCAATTGATTATTTTTATTGTTGAGTTGATTATTTCTATTATCGAGTTGTAAGTTTTATGTATTCCACATAGTAGACCCTTATCAGATATATGATTTGTAAATATTTCCCCCATTCTGTGGATTGTTTTCTCTCTCTCTCTCTCTTTTTTTTTTTTTTTTGGCTGCACCTGCAGAATGTGGAATTGAACATTCCTGGGCCAGGAATTGAACCCATGCCTCGGCAGTGACCCGAGTCACTGCAGTGACAACACAGGAGCCTTAATCCACTGTGCCACAAGGGAACTCCTCTTTTCACTTTTTTTGATAATGTCCTTTGACACACAAAAGATTTCAGTTTTCATGGATTTCAGTTTATCTTTTTTTCTCTTGTTGCTTGTGCTGTTGGTGCCATCCAAGAATCCATTGCCGGATCCAAAGTCACGAAGATTTCCACCTCTGTTTTCCTCTAAGACTTTTGTAGTTTTCCCTTTTGAATCCATTTTGAGTTAACTTTTGCACATGTGTGAGGTAGGAGTGTGAATTGTTTCCTTGCATGTGGTTATCCAGTGGTCCCAGCACCATTTTTCGAAAAGACTATTCTTTATTGGAAGTTCTTGGCACTCTTGTCAAAAATCAGTTCGCCGTGGTTCATTTTTGGACTCTCAATTCTGTTCCATTGGTCTGTATATCCGTCTTATCCAGTACTAAACTGTCCAGTTACTGAAGCTTTTTAGTAAGTTTTGAAATTAGGAAGTATACACAGCGATTCACCGATTACAGTTCAGGTTTTCCTGCCCTGCTACTGATTTCCAGGGAGGCTTCTGCTCAGGGTTTTCTGGTCCAGCAAGTTTTGATTCTCTGTCTGCCTGCCTGTCTCCAGTTTGGGGTGTAACACTTTCCCCTGGGACCTCAGTTCCCTGACAGATCTAAGAAAAGTCCCCCCACCCCAGGATGTTCAGCTATTCACTTGTTAAGATGGAGTTCATGACTTCCAAATGCCTTAAATGCTGGACTGGAGACCAGAAGTCCTTTCTTCTTTTTTTGATACAGGCATTTATAGCTCCAAATGCTGCTTTAACCATATCTCATAAGTTTTTCTATGTTGTGTTTTCTTTTCTTCTTCTTTTTTTGTCTTTTTAGGGCTGCACCTGTGGCATATGGAGGTTCCCAGGCTAGGGGTCTAATCGGAGCTGTTGCTGCCAGCCTACGCCACAGCCGCAGCAAGGTGGAATCTGAGCCAAGTCTACGACCTACACCACAGCTCATGGCAACGCCGGATCCCCAACCCACTGAACGAGGGCAGGGACTGAACCCTTGTCATCATGGATACTGGTTGGGTTCGTAAACCCACTGAGCCACAATAGGAACACCTGTGATTTCTTTTTTATCTGTCTCAAGATGGTTTCTAGTTTCCTCTCTTGTGCTTGGACTTTCTCTAGGGGGGAACATTTCTGTCACTGGATTGATGTCACAGCGCCCCGGTTCTTCTGGGCCCCCAGATTTACACTTAGACCTTTAGAGAGCTGACATTCCTTTCCGAGGAGCAGAGAAACTGAAAGTCCACATGAGCGGCTGGGAGGCGGGGCCACAATCTAAGCCCTAGCCTTTGAAGCCACCTTGTGGCCTGTGTCCTTGTCCCCTAGAGGTGATACTGCCCTTCAGGTGACATTTGACAATGTCTGGACACATTTTTGGTTGTCGCACTGGGCTGAGGGGTGTGGCATGCCACGGACATCTGGGGGGCAGAGGCCGGGGATGCTGCCAGAGGTCCTGCAGTGCACAGCCCCCCCCCCACTACCCACTCTGAAATGTCAATCGTGCCGCCTTCTTCTCACCCCTTAAATTGGTGGGACTCACTCAGCACCTACCTGTACAGGGTCTCACTACCTCTTCACAATGGTCCCTGAGGCAGGTGAAATGTCACAATCTGAGATGAGGCAAGTGAAGCCTTGAAAACTGAAGCCACCTGTCTGTCG
The DNA here is from genome assembly GCA_004024745.2 of Catagonus wagneri. Lineage (NCBI taxonomy): Eukaryota > Metazoa > Chordata > Mammalia > Artiodactyla > Tayassuidae > Catagonus > Catagonus wagneri. The sequence continues at coordinate 239,301 of PVHT020000016.1, read as the reverse complement.
GTAGCAGAGCCTGGACGACCACCCTCCACTTGTTTCCCCCAAAGCCCACGGCTCGCAGGGCCTCCGCTTGCTTTGTCCACTCCATCTTCCCAAAGCGGATCGGCATGGACTGCCTTGTGAGTACACGCCTGGCGCGCTGGTCGCTCCGGGGCTTCTCCTGGCTAAGAGTGCTTCGCATCGTCTTGTGAGCATCATCGGGGAGCCCCGGTCCTCAGCAGACGGCGCAGGAAGTCCCCGAGGGCTTGGTGGCCCTTGGCACAGTGGAGGCAGTCAGTAAATTTGTGTCGAATGGACTAGGAGATTAGGAGAGAAAATACACCAAAATATTAGCTTCATTTCTCTTGTTACGTTTCTCACATTTCAACTCCCTTTTCTCTTTGAAACGTTCGTACTAGCACCTTTTACCTTGATTTAAAAAATCAATTTTAACCCTGCTTAAAAATTCAGTCCTCAGATTTTGTCACCCAGTGGTCTTCTCAAAAACATAACTTAAAAAAAAAAATCTTTTCTGATGTTTGACATCCGTTATTGTGAAATTATCCTGGTATCGAATCCCTATGTCTTGAGGTAGCTGGTCTCAGTTTTCTCATCCATAAAATGGGAATGATGATCTTTTGTTAGCTGAGGACTTTCCTGAGGATAAAATGATTTAAAGCGCATGAAAGCATTCTGAGTGGTACTGTGTAATGGCAAGACCCCTCCACTGATGGGTAAGTCGGAAAAAATGTGTTCATGGGAGTTATGCAATATCACCAGTTGTCATATAGTTATTATTTTATTGTTATTATTTTATGGCCACCCCTATGGCATATGCAAGTTCCTGGGCCAGGGATTGACTCCGAGCTGCAGCTGTGACTTCCACCACAGCTGTGGATCCTTTACCCCACTGCACTGGGCTGGGGATTGAACCAGTGCCTCTGCAGCAATCCAAGCCACTGCAGTCAGATTCTTAACCCATTGTGCCACAGGAGGAACTCCATCATGCAATTATTAGTTTGCTAGAATGGAACAAACTGCATTTAGATTTCGTCCTCCTTTCTGACAGGGCTAGCCTGAGTAGATAGGATTTCTTTTTTTTTTTCTAATAATTTGGTTAAAAGATCTAAAAATCTATTTTATCTCGGGCTTTTCTGACAATTACAAATACTTTGACTTTTGTTTCTCTGTAGGTGTTACAGAACATCTTGGACACTGAAAAAGATTATGCTAAAGAACTTCAGTCTCTTCTTGTTACTTACTTAAGACCCCTGCAGTCCAATAACAAGTAAGATTTATATTTTAAATCCCTCGCCAAGTAAAGCAAGATAATGTCAGCATATGGAGTCATTACTCTTATGTCACTGAATAATCGATTTTGCCCTTTAGAAGAGTTTCCACAGATCACAGGTTGCCAAGAACATGGTCAAGGCAACAGAAATCATGAAAGATGTTGCTTGGCTTTCTCTTCTGGTTCTGGAGGGAATGAGACGATCTGCATTTCTGTTTGTCACAATTTTTATCTTGTGTGTTTTTAAAGTGGTACATCTGGTTTTACCTTCTGGAAAAAGGACTTGCTGGTGTTTGGGGTTTTTTTGTTTTGTTTGAGTTTTTTTTTTTTTTTTAATTTTTTCTTTTTAGGGCCACACCTGCAGCAAATGCAAGTTCCCCGGAGCTGTGGGTGTGGCTTTCAAAAACAAATGAAAACAAAACAAAAACAACAACAACAAAGTAAAATGTTCAAACTGTATTCTGATCTTAGAAATCTGAAGGCCTAAACTGAGAACTTAGTTTTCACAGAGGAAAAATATTGACCATTCATTTCTTTGTGTGTGCTCAGAGACCTGGCATATTTAACAAATAATGGCTAACTGCACTTGTTTGTGTTCTTATTTTAATGGATTAAACTTTACTGGAGACACTGATCTATAAGTGCAATGGAAAGTTTAGCAGTCAGTCCATGTAATGAAAGACAGAAGCTCCTCTTTTACCTCAGCAAGAGTTTACTTTTGCTGAACAGTTGCCTAAACTGTTGGCTTCAGGCCTAAACAAGTTTAATGTATTTTGCTCTTTTCTTCCTTTTTCTAAATCATGCTTGCTTAGGCATAATGTCTTGCGAAATTTCCCACTCGGTTATTTTCGTGGCACTATGGGAATCTTCAGTATGAAAGAGTTTTGTATTCTTGTGTTTTGTAAGAGTTTAAATGATCCACAACAAAGTGGCTTTTGTTATTATTATGTAAAACATGAAGCGCTCTGTGAGTCACAGTTCTTAGCGCTGAATGGAGCCTCACTGAATCACTGGGTCTAGTCCCTGGAAGAAATGACTGTCCCCATTGAGTAAATAAGAAAACTGAAGTCCAGAGAGGTTTGCGGCCCTACCCGTCACACGGCCAGAAAGCGGCCAGGCTGAAGCCACTGGGTCTCCTGCCACCAAGTGAAATATGGTTCCATTTTCTGGAGGCGGAGAGGGAACTGAAGTGGTAACCCTGGGAGGGGAGGCGGCAGTATTTCAAATGAAAGAGTGACTGATTAGCAATCATATACTCACAGGAGGAGTTCCCGTCGTGGCTCAGCGGTAACCAATCCGACTAGGAACCATGAGGTTGCGGGTTCGATCCCTGGCCTTGCTCAGTGGGTTAAGGATCCGCGTTGCCGTGAGCTGTGGTGTAGGTGGCAGACGCGGCTCGGATCCCGCGTTGCTGTGGCTGTGGCGAAGGCCGGCTGCCGCAGCTCTGATTCAACCCCTAGCCTGGGAACCTCCACATGCCGCAGGTGCGGCCCTAAAAAGACAAAAAAAGACAAGAAATAGTCAAAGGGCAGGGAAAGAGCCAAGGCAGGGGAGGTGAGAGACCTGAGTCAGAACTGCCCTGTTCCCGAAGAAATTCAAAACGCAGGTATAGTCAGTTTCCATTGGTTCTGTCTTGTAGACCCCAAGTGATCTGAGGAAACCAGACTGTTTCTTGCTTGATCCTGAAGGGTCCAGATAAGCTGTGGGACAGCAACAGCCAGTAAAGCTGGCTAAAGGTTTTGCTTCGGACACCTGGAAAGAGGGCTTTTCCAGCTTGTGGCTCAGGAGGGCTTCAGAGCAGACCAACTGGGAGCTTCTTCTACTCGAAGGGTGACTGGCCATGTCTGCTTGGGTCTTCCTTTCCTTTGTCAGCCACAATTACTCTATTGGAAACCATCGCCCAGGATTATATTAAGGAGAAAGCACATGCGGCAGACGTTGGCCTTTGAAGTCAATCTTCAGAAAAGGTTTTACTCAAAAAGTGGTTAAGAGCATGGACTCGGAGCCAGAACGTTTTGGTTTAAATTCTGGCTTCACCGTTCACTGGTTTTGTGACTTTGGCTAATTTGCTTAACCTCTCTGTGCCTGGGTTTCCTTATATGTGGAGTGGAGACAGCAGTAGGACTTACCTCATAAAGCTGTTGTAAGGTTAAGATGAGTTGTCGAAAATCCAATTTACTGCTCGGTAGTTGTCACCTAAATAAAACTGGAGGTGAAACTCTTAAAAAAATGAATAAAATGAAGTGTTATTTGTACAGTGCTTACCTAAGTGTTAAGTGCTGAATTAGTGTGGGCTCTCGCTGGCAGGGGAAGAAAGCATGAGAAAAATTCTTAGTAGAGGGGCCCTGGGTAAAATTGTTCAGTTAGCCATTCCATTCCAAAAACAAAGAAGCAAATCAGCAGTCTTTTCTTCCCTCCTGGTTCCTCTCAAGATTTTTGTTAGTTGGTTGATGAGTATTTTTTTTTTTTTTTTTTGCCACACCCACAGCATGCAGAAATTCCTGGGTCAGGGGACAGACCTGAGCCACCGCAGTGACAACGCTGAATCCTTAACCCACTGAGCCACCAGGGAACTCTGATTTATGTGCATCTTAAGAGAAGCTGGATTTTGCTGTTTTTCTCTCTGCATTTTATGGCACATGTAATATCTTTCAATTACTTTCCCAGCTCCTCTAGAGGCACGTACTCAAAGGTTTTTGTACTTATTCCCAGCTATGATGTATTTTAGCCATTTAGATATTTAGATATTTTTTATTTTGTTATAACTGACATACTAGTTTCAGGTATACAGGGTAAGGATTCCGAATTTGTACATATTGTGAAATGGTCACGATAATAAGTCTAGTTGGAGTTCCCGTCATGGCTCAGTGGTTAACGAATCCGACTAGGAACCATGAGGTTGCGGGTTCGATCCCTGGCCTCGCTCAGTGGGTTGAGGATCCAGTGTTGCCCTGAGCTGTGGTGTAGGTCGCAGACGCAGCTCGGATCCCGCATTGCTGTGGCTGTGGCTTAGACCAGCGTCTACAGCTCCGATTAGACCCCTAGCCTGGGAACTAACATATGCCACAGGTGTGGCCCTAAAATGACAAAAAAAATACAAAAAAAGTCTAGTTAATATTATCATCACACATAGTTACGATTTTTTTTTCTTGTGATGAGAACTCAAGATCTACTCTCTTAGCAATTTTCGAAGATGCAGTTCAGTGTTATTAACTGTGGTTGCGTGCTGGATAGTACCTGCCCACGGCTTACTTATTTTATAACCGGAAGTTTGAACCTTTCGACCCCCTTCACCCATCCCGCCCACTCCTCCCGCACCTCTGGCAGCCCTCAATCTGTTCTCTGTCGATTCTTGGATATGAAGCACTTGGTATTCATTTACTCATTGCTTTGTAATATACCTAAATATCCCTTTTAAACACTCGTTTTCTTTAGGCTCACTATTCTCATTACGGAAAAGGGAAATCAAGGCAGGAAGCTCTGCTGCCTAAGACTGCAGAGTTGGTATATATTTAAAAGCAAAAGTGAAAATATAGGGGTTGCTTTCCTGGTTCCATTTGCCTGTTACTGGCAAACTCTCAGCTAATTAAAGTAGAGATAACTAGAGTCACTCTCAAGTTTTATTCGCTGAAACTGCATATGTATTTTTTTCAGTCTGAGTAGCGTGGAGTTTACATCTTTATTGGGAAACTTCGAGGAAGTATGCACGTTTCAACAGACACTCTGCCAAGCCTTGGAGGAATGTTCCAAGTAAGTGTCTCATGTCGCCATGAGGCTAGCCAGCAACGTTGTGGTTTTCTGTGTTTCATTTTCCTTGTAACTGTTCTCTTAGATAGGGGCACTTTATATTTATTTACGCATGGATCACAACTTTGATAAATTGTCCCAGTACAGAGAGAATGTGCTAGGAGGTGGTATTCCCGGTGTCACATAGCTAGTTGAACATCAAGGCGCTACAGCAAGTAAATTATTTCCGAGTTTATTTAAAAAATCATATCGACAAATAAGGTCTCAATGTACCATGGGTAATGCCTTTGTCATTGATTTGATGTTCTTCTTTCGTACATTGCAAATTCCTTGGAAGAATTATTCAGATTATTCATTCCTTTTCACAAGGGGCTGCTTCTCTTTTAATCACGCCCGGTATCATGTCTGTTAGCAGTTGAAACACATAGAAAGTGGGGAAGGGAAAAATATATTCTTATGTGAACCACCACATCGTTGATGGGTGGCTGGATGGTTGAAAGTGTTCAACTTCATGCCACAGAATGAATTGTAATGATCATCAGGCAAATATATTTCGGGAGCAAGACTGATTTTCCAGGCAGTGGGTCCAGGAGCAATTGGAGACTTTTACCATCCGTAGGGAAATCGGGGTGAGGGCCTGTTTCTTGAGCTTTAGGAGGCACAGGCTGTTGTCCCGGGAGGAAGACTGGTCAGAGGTCCCGCTGAAGAGACCTGAGAAGCCACTCCAAATCCAGATCATGGGAGCGGGAAGATGGTCACTAAGTGAGAAGAGCAGATTGCTATGGAGGCGTGTAATCTTTGTTTTCCATTTTTTAGAGAAACAGGTAGGAGAGAGACCAAGGCGTATTGTCAAAATTGCTACCATAGGTATATCTGAATGGTGGAATTCCCAGTAATTTCTTTTCCTTCCTTGTGCTTTTCTGTTTTTTTTTTTTTTTGCTTTTCTGCAAATGAAAATGGGTGGCTTATCATTTCAAGCATCTGTATGCCACCTTGCTTAGTGACCACCAGGCCACCAGGACTACTTGATACTACTTCGGATTCAATTAGTTTTCTCTGTATTCGAACTTCATTCAAATTAACCAAGAGTATTTTTAGTGTGCCCGGCTCAATTTGAGTATTGCAATTTGAATAAGGATCTTAAAAAAACTCCTATGAATTCCGAATAAGTATCTGACCCTATGTATTGGAGCTATGTTTGATGGCTAGAATTTAAAGCAGTGGTCAAAACTGACAGAACATTGTAAATCAACTATATTAGAAAAAATAAAAGTCTTAAAAAATAAATAAAGCAGTGGTCAAGAGCTTGCATTTTATTGATAAAATGGTTATAATATAGAAGTTTCGTTTTTACTTTAGCAAAAGAATTCAGAAGGTTTGCATTTTGCCAGGTTTGATTGGAATCATCTTCCTTTATCCTCTCTTTCTTATTTTACATTCTGTGTTTCACCTGTTTTGCTTACAGATTTCCAGAAAACCAACACAAAGTAGGTGGTTGTCTACTGAACCTCATGCCTCATTTTAAATCTATGTATCTGGCTTACTGTGCAAATCATCCTTCAGCTGTAAATGTACTCACCCAGCACAGGTAAATTGTTAACATTTCCCCCAAAGTCTTTTTTTGCGATGTTATCTTTCCTAGGACCACCTCATTTGGAAATCCAAGGTCTCTAGCTCAACTCTTGATTATTCCCATTCATACCAGGAATTGATTCATTGTTATATGGAGTCATTGTCCATTAATGCAACAAATAATTTATTGAGCACCTACTATGTGCAAAGTCCTGTAGTAGTTGATGGGGATACAGTAGTGAAGAAGGTCCCTCCCCTCGTAGGGTATAGACTCTTGAGGGAAATAGATGTGAAATTAAACATAAACATGTTGTATTAGAAAAGGGTAATTTTTTGTGTCCTTTTGGTTGTTTGTCTTTTTATTATTGATTTGTTGGAGTTCTCTTGCCAGTCCTTTGTCAGTTGTATGTATTGAGAATATTTTCACCCACTCTGGGAGAGTTTATTTTCTTAACCCTGTACTTTGAAGTATAGTTGTTTTTAATTTTCAGTGACTTTCAACTTGTTTTTTTCCTCTGATGCTTTCTTTACTGCTTTTTGTACTTTTGTTAAGGAATTTTATCTACTTCAGAGTTGTGAAGCTATATGCCTATTTTTCTCTTTTGATTTAGATTTTATACTTAGGTCTATGATATGTCTCAAATTAATTTTTATTATTTATTTATTTTGTCTTTTTAGGGCCCACCCTCGGCACATGGAGGTTCCCAGGCTAGAGTTCGAATCGGAGCTGTAGCCACTGGCCTACGCCACAGCCACAGCAACGTGGGATCTGAGCCTCGTCTGTGACGTACAGCACAGCTCAGGGCAACGTTGGATCCTTAACCCACTGAGCGAGGCCAGGGCTCGAACCCACATCCTCATGGATACTGGTAGGGTTCGTTACCACTGAGCCACAGTGGGAACTCCTAGAAAAGGGTAATTAAAATGATGTTGTGGGACTTTGAACTGGTACCAACTTAGTGTGGGTGAGGGAAGGGCCAGGGAAAGCCTTCTTGCAGTAAAATTCTATTTAGATCCAATGGTTTAGCTTTCCCCTGTGCCAGTAAATGTTTTGTCTGAGTTGCTGACAGCTAAACTGCCTGGGTTCATTCCTTTTTCACTCTCTTTGTCTGGGAGAGAAAGTCTCAAGAAGTAATATAGCTAAAAGGTGGGTATCAACAGGGAAAGGTGGAAGGAAACTAGCCCTGTGAACTGCGTGTCAGGTACTTTAAACAGAGGTCTCTGGTGATAATTATACATGAATATAAATTGTTTGCGATTCATGGAGAGCAGGACCCAGATAAGTTCACATCTCTCTTACGGAACCCTAACCCTTCCTTAACCCTCTTATGATTCATCCTTGACATTCACTGTTGCCAGCATACTGTAGGATAGGCTTAAAGACATAGTTTTGACTTTGAAACTGTGTGCTGGAAATATGAGTCGGGACAACAGAAGAACAACACAGAGGCTCTTATGACTGAACTTGGAGACTAGATCCAGAACAGACATGGATTCTGAACTTGGCTCAAGACTGAAAAGATTTGTCTTCTCTCTATCTGGCTCAGACTTGAACTCCCTGAACTATGCTGGAACACTAGTTGACACCAGTCCTCAGAAGTGCTGGAAACTTTGGTTTTGTCCTGGCTTGTTAGGAGCTTTCTAGGCTTTACAGAGCTGATATGTAAGGGCATTTTGGAGATAGAATTCAGTGGGTCCTATTGAAGGTCAGTTTTATTTCCCTGATTAAGGTCATGAACTCTTGTGGACCAGCACGTATGGAAGTTGGAGTTTAAAGAAAGGGAAGCTATGATTGTGGATTATTTTGGCAAGTGGCTCAACTGCTTGGAGCTAACATTAGCTAATAATAACACTGACAATGTGCCAGGCACATGATGTAAAAAGCCTAGGAGGGACTTGCTATTATTACCATCTTTGCTTTCAGATAAGACATTGGAAGGTTAAGTATTCTGCCCAAGTACTCGTAACTGTTAAGTGGTTGAGCCAGGATTAGAATCCAGGTCTGTCAGACTTCTAAAATATGCTTTTATTAAGATATGTATTTCACCTACAAAGAGAATAATCTAAGCTTAAGAAACAAAATATTACCATTTCCTTTCTTTCTTTCTTCCTTCTTTCCCTTCCTTCCTTCCTTCCTTCCTTCCTTGTTCTTCTTTCTTTCTTGCTTGTTTGCTTGCTATGCTGGAGACATACAGAAGTTCCCAGGCTAGAGATCGACCCAAGCCACAGCTGTAACCAGAGCCACAGCAGTGACAATACCAGATCCTTAACCCACTGGGCCACCAGGGAACTCCACCATTTTCTTTCTTATATAGCAGCTTTATTGAGATATAATTCACATACCATACAATTCACCTGTTTAAAGTGCACAGTTAAATTTTTTTTGTGTATTCAGAGCCGTGCTATCATCACCATGATCAATTTTAGAACATTTTCATCGTTTCCTAAACAAACCCATACCATTAGCAAGCACTCCCCATTGCCAGCCCAAGGCAACTGCTAAAATACTTCATGTCACTATGGTTTTGCTTATTCTGAACATTTCGTTTAAATGGAACCACAACAACATACGGTCTTTTGTGTCTGGCTTCTTTCACTTAGCATAATGTTTTCAAGGTTCATCCACGTTGTAGCACTTATCAGTACGTTGTTTTTTAAATCGTTTTTAAAATTGCCATATAATGAAAAATCTTCCATTATGTGGATACCTCATATTGTTCTTCCATTCACTGGTTTGGGGACATATATGGACTATGAACGGTGCTACTATGAAGATTCATGTACAAATCTTTGTGTTTTTATTTCTCTTGGGTAGATACCTAAGAGTGGAATTGCTGGGTCATGTGGTAACACTGCTTCACTCTTTTAGAAGAATTGTGAGGCTATTTTCCAAAGTGGCTGCACCAATTTATGTTCCTCTCAGCAGTGTTATGAGGGTTCCATTTTCTCCATATCCTCACCAACATTTTTTCATCAGTTTTTTTGATTATGGCCATCTAGAGCTTATGAGGTGGTATCTCATTGTGCTGTTGATTTGCATTGCCTTAATGACTAATAATGTTGAGCATCTCTTCATGTGCTTATTTGCAGTTGGTGTATCTTCATTTCGGGAAATGTCTATCCAGATTCTTTGCATGTTGTTATATTGGTTTACTTGTCTTATTATTGAGATATTACTCATATGCCATAGATTCATCATTTAAAAGTGTAAAAGTCAGTGGTTCTTAATATTAGGTTTGAGATATTACTCATATGCCATACATTCATCATTTTAAAGTGTACAAGTCAGTGGTTCTTAAAATATTGGGTTGTGCACCCATCACCACTATTTAGTTCTAGAACATTTTCATCACCTAAGAAACCCCTTACCCAGTAGCAGTCACTCTTTATTTCTCTAAGGGCTAATGATCTTGAATACCTTTTCCTGTGCTTGTTGGCTAGCTTAATACCTTCTTTGGGAATAGGTCTACTCAAATCCTTTGCCCATTTTTTGGGTGGGTTATTCATCTTTTCATTGGTGAGTGGCAATGTGCCTTTATATATTCTTTGTTATATACTCTTCTCAGATGTATGATCTGCAAAAAAATTTCTCCTATTTTGTGAGCTGTCTTTTCACTTGCTTGTTGGTATCTTTTGAAGCACAAAAGTTTTAAGTTTAATTTTGATGATATCCAGTATATGTATTTTTTCTATTTTGCTTATATTTTTGGTGTTATATCTAAAAAATGTGGCTTAATCTAGGTTATAAAGATTCAAGCCTATCTCACAATTTTATAGTGCTAGCTTTTTTTTTTTTTTTTTTGCTTTTTAGGGCTGCACCTGTGGCATATGGAGGTTCCCAGGCTAGGGGTCAAATTGGACTGTAGCCACTGGCCTACGTCACAGCCAGAGCAGCACCAGATCCGAGCTGTGTCTGCATCCTACAGCACAGCTCACAGCAACGCTGGATCCTTAACCCACTGAGCGAAGCCAGGGATCAAACCTGCAACCTCATGGTTCCTATTAGGATTCGTTTCCACTGAGCCACTGTGGGAACTCCTATAGTTTTAGCTCTCTAATCCTTTGTGAGTTTATTTTTACATGTGGTGTGACATAGGGGTCCAATTTCATTCATTTGCGTGTGGATATCCAATTGTCCCAGCACCATCTGTTGATTTATTTTCTTATAAATGTGTTACATTGTTGTGTGTCCCAGAATTGGATCTATCTTGGTGAATGTTCCATGGAACTTGAGAAGAATTTATATTTTGCTGGTTTTGAATGAAGTATTTGATAAATGTCATTTAGATCCACTAGACTGATGGTGCTGTTAGTTCAGCTACATCCTTACTAATTTTGTTTTTATGGCCACACTCACAGCACATGGAATTTCCCAAGCCAGGGACTGAATCTGAGCCGCAGCTGTGACATATGCCACAGCTGCAGCAATGCTGGGTCCTTTAACCCACTGTGTGGGGCCAGGGATTGAACCTGCACCTCTGCAGCAACCTAAGCCACTGCAGTCATATTTCTTAACCCACTGTGCCAAAGTGGGAACTCCCATGACCTGCTGGATTTGTTGACTACTGTAGGGAGATGTTGAAATCTCTAACCACAATACTGGATCTGTCTATTTCTCCTTCCACTTTTATCACTGTTTGCTTCATATATTTTGATATTCTGCTGTTTGGTGCATTCACGTTAAGGACTGCTTTGTCATGTTGGAGAATTGGTCCTTTTATTTATGTAATTTTCCCTCTTTATTCCTATTAATTTTCCTTGTTCTGATATCAGCTTTTACTGAAATTAATATTGCTAGTCCAGCTATCTTTTGATTACTGTTAATGTGTCTTTTTTCATCTCTTATTATTATTATTATTATTATTATTATTATTATTATTATTATTATTTTGGCTGTGCCTGGGCCAGGCAGGGATTGAACATGTGTTACAGTGGCAACCAGAGCCACAGAAGTGAAAATGCTGGATCCTTAACCTGATGCTCCATGAGGGAACTCCTCCATCCCTTTACTTATAATATATCTGTGTTTTGTACACAATATATAATTGAATCTTTTTTTTTTTTTTTTTTTTTTTGCTTTTTAGGGCCACACCCTATAGCAACGCCACATCCTTAACCCACTGCACGAGGCCAGGGATTGAACCTGCATCCTCATGGATACTAGTTGGGTTTGTTAAACACTGAGCCACGAAGGGAACTCTTGAGTCTTGTTTTTTTTTTTTTTTTAATTCACTTCGATAGTCTCTGTCTCTTAATTGGCATATTTAGGCCATTCACATTTAAAATGATTATTGTTATAATTGGATTTATATCTGCCATGTTTGTAGCTGTTGTCTATTCATTGAACTCGTTCTTTTTTTTACCACCTCCCTTTTATTACTTTCTCTGGTTTTAACATTTTATATGATTTTATGTGAAGAAACCTTTTAGTTTGCTGTAGTTTCACTTGCCTTTCCTTTTGTTGCCTGTACTCTTGGTATCATATTTAAGAAATCATTGCCAAGACCAATGTCATGAAGCATTTCTCCTATATTTTCTTCCAGGGGTTTTAGAGTTTCAGGTCTTAGGTTTAAGTCTTGAATCCACTTTGAGTTGATTTTTGTGGGCAATGTGTGGTAATTACAGGTCCAGTTCCAGTTTTTTTTTTTTTCAGGTGCACATTCAGGTTTCCCAGTGCCATTTGTTGAGGACTATCTTTTTCCCATTGTGTGTTCTTTCACCCATGTTGAAGATTAATTGAAAAAAAATACATATATATATTTATTCCTGGGCTTTCTAATCTGTTCTATTGGTTGTCTCTCTTTATGCCAATATCATACTGTGTTAATTACTGTAGATTTGTATTTGAAATAAGGAAGTATGAAGCCTCCAGCTTTGTTCTCTCTCAAGATTCTTTTGGTTATTTGAGGTTAGTTTTCATGCCCTATCAGTTTTGGGATATTTTTTCTATTTCTGTAAAATATTCCATTGGGAATTTATAGAGATTGCATTGATCTGTAGATCACTTTAGGACGTGTGGACAGTTTAACAATATGAACTCTTTTTTTTTTTTTTTTTTTTTTTTGTCTTTCTGCCTTATCTAGAGCCGCACTCGCGGCATATGGAGGTTCCCAGGCTAGGGGTCTAACAGGAGCTGTAGCCGCTGGCCTTCGCCACAGCCACAGCAATACGGGATCTGAGCCGCGTCTGCAACCTACACCACAGCTCACGGCAACGCCAGATCTTTAACCCACTGAGCAAGGCCAGGGATCGAACCCGCAACCTCATGGTTCCTAGTCAGATTCGTTAACCACTGAGCCACGACGGGAACTCCAACAATGTGAACTCTTGAGCCATGATCATGGGATGTCTTTACATTCATTTGTGCCTTTAATTTCTTTCATCAGTGTTTTGTAATTTTCAGTGTACAAGTCTTTGGTCTCCTTGGTTAAGTTTAGTCCTAAGTATTTTATTCTTTTTGATGCTACTGTAAATGAGGTTTTTTCCTTTCTTTTTTTTTTTTTTGATAGGTCATTGTTAATGTGTAGAAATGCAACTGGTTTCTGTATGTTAATTTTGTATCCCGCAACTTTACTGAATTCATTTATTAGTTTTACCATTTTTTTTGTGTGTGTGGAATCTTTAGGGTTTTCTACATATAAAATCATGTCATCTGTGAACAGAGATCATTTTATTTTTTTTCTTTCCCATTTGAATGCCTTTTATTTTTCCTTTTTGCCTCTCTGTCTAGAACATCTAGTACTGTCTTGAATAGAAGTGACAAAAGTGGGCATCTGTGCCTTGTTCATGGTCTTAGAGAAAAAGTCTGTTTTCCACCATTGAGTATGATGTTAACTGCGTCCTTTTCATATATTGCCTTCTTATGTTGAAGTAATTTCCTTCTATTCCTAATTAGTTGAGTGTTTTTTTTTAATCATGAAAGGATGTTGAATTTTTATCAAATGCTTTTTCTGTATCTATTGAGAGGATCAGGTGATTTTTTTTAATCTTTTGTCCTTTGTGTGATGTATCACATTAATCAATTTTTGTGTGTCAAACCATCATTGCATCCTAGGGATATTTCCCATTTGGTCATGATCCTTTTAATGTGCTATTTGATTTGGTTTGTTAGTATTTTGTTGAGGATTTTTGCATCTATATTCATCATTTGCTTTGTTGGATGGAATGATATGTGTATGTTTGCTAGGTCTATTTGAGCTATAAGGATTTTTCAAGTCATTGTGTCCTATCTGGATATTCTATCCATTATTGATAGTGTGGTATTAAAATTCTCTACTATTATTATGTGGCTGTCCATTTCTTCCTTCAGTTCTGTCAATATTTGCTTTATAAATTTGGGTGCTCTGATGTTGGTTGCATACATATATATTTTAATTGTTAAGTCTTCTTAATGAGTTGATCCTTTTATTATACTTCTTTGTCCTTCTTTGTCTCTTTTGACAGTTTTTGATATAAAGTTTATTTTGTCTAGTGTAAGTGAGGCCACCCTTGTGCTTTTTTTGGTTACCATTTGTATAGAATGTCTTTTCTCATCCCTTCACTTTCAGCCTGTGTGTGTCTTTAAAAATAAAATGAGGAGTTCCCATCGTGGCTCAGCAGAAATGAATCCGACTAGGAACCATGAGGTTGCATGTTTGATCCCTGGCCTCCCTAAGTGGGTGAAGGATGTGGCGTTGCTGTGAGCTGTGGTGTAGGTTGCAGATACGGCTCAGATCTGGTGTTGTGGCTGTGGTGTAAGCCAGTAGCTGTAGCTCCAATTCGACCCCTAGCCTGGGAACCTCCATATGCTGTGGGTGCAGCCCTAAGAAAAGAAAAAAAGTAAAAATAAAATGAGACTTTTGTAGACAGCATATATTTGGGTCCTTTTTCAAAATTAAAGAATAGTTGATTTATAGTATTGTGTTAATTTCTGCTGTACAGCAAAGAGAATCAGATATGTGTGTGTGTGTGTATTCTTTTTTACATTCTTTTCCATTATGATTTATCTCAGGATATTGAATATAGTTCCCTGAGCTATAAAGTAGGACCTTGTTGTTTATCTCTTCCATATGTAATAGTCTGAATTTACTAATCCCAAGCTTCCAGTCCATCTCTCCCTCACCCCCTTGGCAACCAGGAGTCTGTCCTCTACCTAGATAGTTTCATTTGTGTAGTATTTGTAAGGTAATCACCTAAGGAGTGTAGTTGATTTGCAATGCTGTATTAAGTTTCAGGTGTGCAGCAAAGTGAATCTGTTATACATATACATATTTTCATTCTTTTTTAGATTCTTTTCCCATATAGGTTATCACAGAATACTGAATAGAGTTCCCTGTGCTATACAGTAGGTCTTTGTTAGTTATCTTTTTTATATATAGTAGTATGCATATGTTAATTCCAAATTCCTAATCTATCCCCCCCCCTTTCCTTTGGTAACCATAGGTTTGTTTTTGAAGTCTGTCAGTCTGTTTCTGTTTTGTAAATGAATTCATTTGTATCATTTTTTTTTCTTTTTATGGCTGCACCTGCAGCATATTGAAGTTCCTGGATCAGGAGGTAGAGTTGGAGCTGCAGCTGTGTCCTATGCCACAGCTTGCAGCAACGCCGAATCCTTAACCCACTGAGCAAGGCCAGGGATTGAACCCAGATCCTCACAGAGGCAACATCAGATCCTTAACCTGCTGAGCCACAATGGGAACTCCCATTTGTATCAATTTTAATTCGATTCCACATATAAGTGATATTGTATGATATTTGTCTTTCTCTGTCTGACTTCACTTGGTATGATAATCCCTAGGTCCCTCAATGTTGTTGCACATGGTATTATTTTGTTCTTTTTATGGCTAATATCACATTGTATATATTTACCACATCTTTATCCACTCCTCTGTCAGTGGACATTTAGGTTGCTTCCATGGCTATTGTAAATAGTGCCGCAGTGAACAATGGGTTGCATGTCTCTTTTTGAATTACAGTTTTCTCTGGATATATGCCCAGGAGCGAGATTGCTGAATCGTATGGTGGTTCTATATTTAGCTTTCTGAGGAACCTCCACACTGTTCTCCACAGTGGCTGCGCCAACTTACACTCCCACCAAGAGTGTAGGAGGGTTCTCTTTTCTCCACACCCTCTCTAGCATTTGTTATTTGTAGACTTTTTAATGATGGCCAATCTGTTTTTTTTAATTCCATTTAAATTTAAAGTGATTATTAAAAGGGAAGGACTTACTATTGCCATTTTGTTTATTATTTTCTGTCTTTTTGTAGCTTTTTTGTCTCTTCTCTCTTGCTGTCTTCCTTTGTGTTTTACTGATTTTGTGTAGTGACGTGCTTTGACTCCTTTCTCATTTTCATTTTTTTTTTTTTGTCTTTTAGGGCCACATCCGTGGCATATGGAGGTTCCCAGGCTAGGGGTCCAATCAGAGCTATAGCTGCCTGCTTGCACCAGAGCCACACAACACGGGATCCGAGCTGTGTCTGTGACCTACACCACAGCTCATGGCAATGCTGGATCCTTAACCCACTGATCGAGGCCAGGGATCGAACCCACATCCTCATGGATGCTAGTCAAGTTTGCTAATCCCTGAACCACGATGGGAACTCCTCTCATTTTCATTTATGAATATTCTATAGGTATTTTCTTTGTGGTTACCATAGGGCTTAAATAAAACATTAATAGTTATAACAGTCTTTTTTAAATTGATGAAAACTTCACTTCAGTCAACACAAGCCTATACTTTTACTTCTCCTCTACTTTGTTATTAATGTCACAAGATACATAGTTTTATCTCTTAAGTTCTATGCCAAAGTGAAAGCAATTTATGTACATGGCTAGGAATATTAGAGTATTCTGTATTAGTCTATATATGTAACTTTACCAGGGAGTTTTATTCTTAAGAATGCTATCGTGTTGCTGTTTAGTGTCCTTTTATTTCAACTTGGAGGACGTTTTAGATGTTCTTGTAAGGTAGGTCATGGTGATATACTCCCCCAGCTTTTGTTTATTTGGGAGTCTCTTTTCAATTTTTAAGAATTTATTTTATTTTATTTTTAAAATTAAAGTACACTTGATTTACAGTGTTGTGCCAATTTCTGCTGTACAGCATAGTGACCTGGTCACCCATAGATATAATCCTTTTTCTCACACTATCTTCCATCATGTTCTATCCCAAGAGTCTGGACACATTTTCTTTGGGAAAATGGCTATTGAGTTCTTCTGCACATTTTTAATCAGACTGTTTGGCTTTTTTTTGGGGGGGGGGCGTTAAGTTCTATGAGTTCTTCATACACTTTGAATATAGCCCCTTATCAGATAATATGATTTGAGATTATCTTCTATTCCATAGATTGCCTTTCATTTTATTGATGGTTTCCTTTGCTTGCGCAAAGGCTTTTTAGTTTGATATAGTCCCAGCTATGCATTTTTTCTTTTGTTGATTGTGCATTTTGTGAATACTAGGGGCTTCGGTTTTTTCTAGTTTCTTTGCCCCCCCCCCCCCCCGTATCTTTGAGTTTACTAAGAATACCTTCATAAACAGAGTCTGGGTCTTGCAGCTCGCTCAGCTGTGATCCACTGTTACTATAACGGAGCCATGTTGATGTGGGGTACAGTGTGGTGGAGGGGATGCCTTCTATAATATTAGGAATAAGTTTCACTTATTTAGTGGATCAGCGTCCCTGAGCTTTGATCTTCAGAAGCATTTCTTGGACTTTTTTTCCCCCTCCTCTCACATATGACAGGAAGATGAGAGAGGCCTAGAGTTCCCATTGTGGCTCAGTGGATTAAGAACCTGACATAGTGTCCATGAGGATGTGGGCTCGATGCCTGAGCTAACTCAGTGGGTTAAGGATCCAGTATTGCCGTGAGCTGTGGTGTGGGTCACAGACACAGCTCAGATCTGGTGTTGCTGTGGCTGTGGCATAGGCCGGTCGCTGCAGCTCTGATTTGACTCCTGGCCTGGGAACTCCCATATGCTGCAGGTGTGGCTGTAAAAAGAGAAAAAAAAAAAAAGATGAGAGAGGGCTGGAACTGGCCTCTTGTCCCTTCCCCAGGTCAGATAAAGCTCTGGCAACATAGTTTCCCTTGGAGAACAATTCTTTGTTACAGGGAATGTTCTGAGAAGGCTTCAAAATGGTTACTTTTCTCTCCACCTCCCTGAAACACAAGGGAGTTTTTCTTTGCTCTTCTCCATGAGAACCTGCTTGGTTCCTGGATGCAAACCCCACAAAAGTGTTGGGCTCCCAAGAGTGGAGCCCTGAGAGTTTTTAACCATCAAGCTGGTCCACTCTCAGACTCTTGCTATACATCAAATTTACCATTTGAGTGGTCCTACCAGTTGCTGTCTCCAGTGGCTTCTCCTCAGGGAAGCTGATCTCAGTTCTAATTCTTTGTATTTGCCTGTCTTTCTAGATTTTGAGGTGGTGGTTTTCCCAGTGATCTCAGTTCTTAGCGGATCTAAAAAAAGTCTTTATTTTCAGTTTGTTCAGTGTTTTTTCTTATTTTTGAGGATAGTAATGATGACTTCTAAACTCTCTGGATGTTAGAACTGAAACCAAATATCCTTTAATGATTTTTTAAAAGTTTTTTTGTGTGTTTGCTTTGAGATTTTCCATATATATCTTAACTTGTCTGAATCTTCTGTGTATTTACAGAAACTTCATTCTAGTGAGGTATATGTGTTACTCCTAGTATAGCTCTATTTCCACTTCCCTTTTTGTGCTACTGTTGTTATATATGTTACATCTATATGTTTAAAACCCAATAATACATTGCTTTATATTATTATTAATATAATTTTTGGACTATTAATGAAGCCGAGGGAAGAAAGGAAAGTGAGGATATATTTATAGCATTTCTTATATTAACATTCTTATTTACCCTTGTTTAGCTTTATTTTCAAAGTAATTTGAGTTACTTCCTGGTATCATATCCTTACTTCAGCAGAGCTTTGCTTCCACCCTCCTGCGTTGTGCTCTTGTTGTAAAATTGATTATATTTCTGTATATTATAGGCCTAACAGTATAGTTCTATAATATCATTGTATATAATTTTTAATATCAGTTAAAACAAGAAATATGGGCCTATACTACAGTTTTTCATAATTGCATGATTACCTTTGCCAGTGTTCTATCAACCATCACTCTGACTGGTGTGATGTTGTACCTCATTGTGGTTGTGATATACATTTCTCTAATAATTAACAACGTTGAGTGTCTTTTCATGTGCTTATTGGCCATCTGTATGTCTTCTTTGGAGAAATGTCTATTTAAGTCTTTTGCCCATTTTTTTTATCTTTTTTCGAAATTGAGCTGTATAAGCCATTTGTGTATTAGAAATTAAGCCCTTGTTGGTCGCATCATTTGCAAATATTTTTCCCCAGTCTGTAGGTTGTCTTTTCATTTTGTTAGTTTCTTTTGCTGTGCAAAAATTGTAAGTTTGAGTAGGTCTCCTTTGTTATTTTTGCTTTTATTTCTATTGCCTTGGGAGACTGACCTAAAGAAAACTTTGGTATGATTTATATCAGAGGGTGTGTTGTCTATGTTCTCTTCTACGAGTTGTATGATGTCTTGTCATATATTTGAATCTTTAAGCCGTTTTGAATTTATTTTTGTGTATGGTGTGAGAGAGTTTTCTAACTTCACTGATTTATATGCCGCTGTCCAGCTTTCCCAGCACCACTTGCTGAAGACACTGTCTTTTCCCCATCGCATCTTCTTGCCTCCTTTGTCAAAGGTTAATTGACTGTAAGTGTGTGGGTTTATTTCTGGGCTGTCTATTCTAGGGGTAGTTTTTTGGACCAGTCTTTGAAGTTTGTTCTGGCCCTTCTTAGCACTTCTTCACTGTCTCTTCCTCAGGTTCTTTCTAGCAACCTAGCTGGCGTATGGTGTAGCTTGTTCTTTTAATTAAGAGGTCCTGTCTCCTCTTACTGCTCACCACCAAAATCTCCATTGTTTTTGCAAGAGCCCTTAGGCTTGAATTTCCGCATGCTGTTTTTCAACTAAAACCAATTCCTTTGAGGAAAGCTTCAGAGCTCTCTGTTCCTATGTTCTCCCCCCCACACCTGGGGCAAAATCTTTGAGCTACTACTCTGGGGTCTGCGCAGGGCAGTAGTTTCTGGTCTTTTCTATATACCTCTCCTGGTATGGAACCTCTGCCCTACGAGTGAGCTGGGCTGAGGGTGACCTGGCTCCAGAATTTTCAGCTGGCCACTCCTAGGGTAGAGCCTTCTGTGTGTGTGTGTGTGTGTGTGTGTGTGTGTGTGTAGTTGAGGGGGCACTGAGTGCAGAAGGAGAAGGAAGCCTCCACTGGATATGCTCGTGAGACACATCGTGAGACACAGTGTCCTTGGGTTGGGAGCTGAGGGGACGGGGAGAGCCCGCTTTTTGTCCACACTTGCCTGGAGTGGAGCGTCTGTCAAGCTGAGCTGGGAGGAGAGAGACAGAGGGAGACAGCAGGTCATGGCTCAGATACTACAGGCTCTCCTGGTTCTTACTGAACTTTAGAATATTTTTTGAATAAATCTTTTTCTTCACTTACCAGATGCCACTGGGACACCTTCTAGAGACTTTAAATGGTAGTTTCATAGGCTCCGGTCGCTCTGCTCGTTTCCCTGGGGAACGGGTCCACGGAGCAGCTCACGCCACCATCCCTTCGTGCCACCCCTTGATCTCAGCCTAAGCTTCTTACCGCTTTTATACATCTCACTTGACAGTTCTGCCACCTAGAAGCCATGTTACCCAGGGTGATTCACTTAGATTTTAGCCTTAGTTTCTGTAGAATGAGGATGAAATCACCTACCTTGCAGGAGGGGTGTGAGGAATCAGTGAAAGAATGTATACAAAAGACCTATAGCCTATGCTGGTTGCCGCCACTCCTAGCCGCCACTCCCCGCAGCTCCAATTCTATCAGCTACCATTTTTTAGAAGAAAAAAATATGCAATATTTCAAGCACACAAAGAACAGAGATAAAGCACACCCACGTACCCACCATTCAGCTTAAGAAACAAACTGTAGCAGCAAATTGGAGTCTTCTGTACCCGCTCCAGTATTTCCTGCTCCTCCCTCCCTCCCCTGAGGGAGCCAGAGCCCCTGAATTTGTTTTTTATTATTTCCAGGAATGTTTTCATACTTTACTACTTATCTTCAATAAAGAAAAAAAATGGTTCAGAGGCCTTTTTCCTGTGATGGACCTATAAACGTCCTGTGTGGATAAGGGTAAATTTCTTAGCGCCAATAAAAAGGGACCCTCGGCATGTGGGCTTGCCATTTATACCAGCACATATTCTTTTTCTTCCGAGCTGAGGGACAGCAATTCTGGATAAATACCAGAAAGATAGTGTTCCTCAGACGGCAGACTTCTGCAGTGTTCGGAAGTGTTCCGTAGTGTGGGAATTCTGTATGCTAAAATGCTACTGACTCTGCATTTAGCCATGCTAGGAGTTTAATTAGTAAATAAAGGTAGAGATTCCTTCAAACATTATGATTTAAAGTTTGTTACACAGGGAGTTCCCATTGTGGCTCAGCGGGTTAAGGACCCATCTTAGACTCCTTGAGGATGTGGGTTCAATCCCTGGCCTCGCTCAGTGGGCTAAGGATCCCGTGTTGCTGTGGCTGTGGTGTAGGCCTGTGGCTGTAGCTCCAATTCTGCCCCTAGCCGGGAACTTCCATTTGCAGGTGCAGCCATAAAAAGGAAAAAAAGTTTGATGCACAGTTAACTGAAAGATTCTTAACTTTGGGGGGAGGAGTTACTATACCCTATTTGCTTGATTTTGGTTAGTGATTTTTAAAATGTATCTGTTTGTTTATTTATTTATTTTGTCTTTTTAGGGTCACATCTGTGTCATATGGAGGTTCCCAGGCTAGGGGTTCAATTGGAGCTGTAGCTGCCAGCCTACGCCACAGCCATAGCCACAGCCACGCCAGATCTGAGCCGTGTCTGAGACCTACACCACAGCTCATGGCAGTGCCAGATCCTTAACCCACTGAGTGAGGCCAGGGATCGAACCTGTGTCCTCATGAATGCTAGTCAGAATCGTTTCTGCTGAGCCATGACAGGAACTCCTTAGTGACTTTTTTTAAGATTGAAGTATAGTTATTTACAGTGTTTCAAGTGTATAGGAAAGTGATTCAGCAAAATGATTCATATATATATAATACATATTTATAAATAAATTTATATATTATATGTAAGTATTTAGATTTATTATTTTATAGTATATGTTTATTGTATATAATTATATAACTATTTTATATAATATATATTGTATATTTAATATTTATTTTATATATAAAATATATTTTCACATATATAGATTTATATATAAAATACAATATAAATTTTATATATATAAATATTTACATATATAGAAAAATACATATTTGCATTTTTATTTTCAGATTCTTTTTTCATATAGGTTATTATAGAATACTGAGTATAGTTTTCTGTGCTATACAGTAGGGCCTTGTTTATCTATTTTATACACAGTGATTTTTTTTTTTGAGAATTTTATAATATCCCTTGAAATGATGGAAGACCCATTGGAGTCCCATAGAACTGAATTTTTATCTTAGTGGTTTATTTCCATGTGAGGAATGGATATTAAATTAAAATACTTGGGTTTATCCTCAGAGGTGCTTCTAGTATAATCTCAGCTATTTTCTATGTATCTTTTGGTAACTTATGCTGACATGTTAGAGGCAAAGCTTAGCTGAATGAAATTTGCATAAAATTCAGATTAAAACTGTTTTATACGAAGATTTCAGCTGAAATAGAGACATCGGTGGACTTGTGCTAAATAAAGCTATAGATGCTTAGCAGCAGGAAAATCACTGTGAGTCGGAACGGGCCAGCCAGGTGAACTTCTCTATTTCAGCCTGCAGGTGGCAGTATCATACTAGAAATGCTTGCGACGCTTGGCGATGGATGAGACCACACGGAGCCTTAAAATTGTATGATTGTGTCTTGGTGCCTTGTGAAAAATGCAGTAATACATTATCTGAATTTGGAGATATAAGCAGCTCCCCATCTTGATATGTTCCCCACATTTACATATATTTGAATGACTGCCCCAGTCCTTTGCGCTCCCCTGGGTGAGGTCTTTTGGGATTTCCCCTCGCTCTCCCCTTCTGGTTTGCTGCTGTAGCTGTTTCTTCCTGGGAGTAACCTCACCCTCACAAAAATACCCGCTTCTGTCCCGTGCTTCGGTGTGGCATCCATTCTTTTCACCAGAGCGAGGGACGCGGAGTGAGAGTGAAAAGACAGAGCTGGGAGAGGAGAGAGCACCAAGACAGGTCTAGCGGAGGCCCTCACTTCCGGCTCTATTGCAGTGGCCACCACGAAAGACCACGTGTGCTTTGCCTCTTGTTAGTTTGAGTCACTCTCTGTTTACCATTGTTGTCAGCCATGAAGACTTTGAGAAGAATCTAGAGCTGTATACTTGCTTCCCGGACAAAGAGCCCAGGAATAATTCTGAGACTAGGTTCTGCTCTGTCTTTGAGGAACCAGGGAAGGACTCGAGACTGATCACAAGCAAAAAAAAGTCGTAGCGACACAAAAGAAGAGGTCATCCTAGTCTCTGGGACTGGCTCCCTGAAAAAAGGCGATAATAGAGATCCACCTGACCGGGCTTCTGCACACACACACACACACACACACACACACACACGTTTCCAGACCACAGTGATTCCCGCGAAAGGCTGGTGGGGGAGAGTAAGGCAAAAAGGGGGAAATATCTGACCCTTTTCTAGCTGCTCTAGATAGAATTTTCATCATTTAGAGTAGAAATCTATGCGAAGATACAACAGAAACAGTGTTATATGAGATGGGTCAGCCCTGTAGGGTTATTATTTTTCTGGGTTTTATGGAAGTCGAGTTGATTTACAAGGTTGTGATCATTTCTGCTATACAGCAAAGTGATTCAGTTATACATGTACACACATCCATTCTCTTTCAGATTCTTTTTCCACTCGCATCACATATACAGAGCGCATTAAACTTAGCATTTGAAGCAGGCTGTATAAAATTAAAAGCTGCGTTTTAAAGACAGATTATGTTTTGGTATAATGATGTATATGTGCATATTGTATTTGTTATAACAATATTATTATGCATTGAATTTATTCGGCTAAGTAAAATGTGTCTTTTAGGATCTATTTATCCTAATGGGCAGTGGCTTTTTAAGACAGATCTGGTTTTTTGTTGCACTAGTAAAAAATGTTATTTTTTTCCCCAATAGCCAGGGTTTTCTTCTGAGATAGTGATTTGCTGTTATATGGAAAACATTTTAAATATTCTTTTGTAACATCAAACAAGCGTAGAAGTTAGAGAGCTGCCAGGAAAGGAATAAAGTGCACATTAGCGTTTGCTTTTAATTGTAACCCTTGTGTCAATTAAAGTAGAACGTTGAGAATGCGGGCAGTCATTTAGTCATGGAAAGGAAAAATGAGACTTGTTTTACCAAATTGAAAAGAAATTAGGAAAGTGATTTTCTCAAAATTATGTTTCTACTCAAGTGCACTCTCCAACTTCAAGTTATTTTCCTAATTATATTTTATAGGCGATGTTTTTTTTAGGTCTAAGGCAAGTCTGACCCTGAGGCAGACTAACGTAGCTCTTCCCCTAGTCACTTGCAGTAGACACTCTTTTTCTTTTTTTAAAAATTTTTATTGGAGTATAGTTGACTTACAACATTGTGTTAATTTCAAGTATACAGCAAAGTGAATTAGTTCTACATAATAACTAATATACATACATCTATGTACATCTTTTTTTAAATGATTTTTATTTTTTCCATTATAGTTGGTTTACTATACGTACACTTTTTTTTTTCTTTTAAGGGCCATACCAGCAGCATATGGAGGTTCCCAGGCTAAAGGTCAAATTGGAGCTGTAGCCGCCGGCCTTCGCCACAGCCCACAGCAACGCGGGATCCGAGCCGTGTCTGCAACCTACACCACAGCTCACGGCAACGCCGGATCCTTAACCCACTGAGCAAGGCCAGGGATCGAACCTGCAACCTCATGGTTCCTAGTTGGGTTCATTAACCACTGAGCCATGACGGGAACTCCTACGTACATCTTTTTTAGATTCTTTCCCGTCATAGGTTATTACAAGATACTGAATATAGTTCCCTGTGCTATGCAATAGTTCCTTGTTTATTTTATATATAGTAGTGTGTATAGGGTAATCCCTAATTCCCAATTTATCCCTTCCCAGCCCTTTCCTCTTTGGTAACCATAAGTTTGTTTTTTATGTCTGTGAATCTATTACTGGTTGGTTGGTTTGTTTGTTTTTTGGCCGCACCTTCAGCATGCATGTGTTCTCAGGCCAGGGACTGAACCCGAGCCACTGCAGCGACAATGCTGGAAACTTAACCTGCTGAGCCACATGGGAACTCCTACTTCTGTTTTGTAAATATGTGCATTTGTATCCTTTTTTTAGATTCCAAATATACATGATGTCATACGGTATTTGTCTTTCTCTGTCTGACTTCACTTAATTTGATCATCTTTAGGTCCACAGCACTATTTCTTATAGAAGTTCTCCCAATATTTAAGCTTTGCAATTTGAGTAGGAAGTAAGTTTTATCTCTGATTTACAGATGAGTCAGCTGAGGTTGGTAACTGATCCAGGGTCACCAAATCTGTTTTATGATTTCAAATCAAGGGTACTTCCCTCCCCTCAGCTGCTTCTGGAGCAAGACTGCAGAAAGTGATAAAATAGTCAGCATCGATTGTTACATGTCTCACTCAGGTGAGATTGAGCTTCCGAGAAGGTGGCAATTCCTAGCCCCCCTTCCCTCTGACATCCCTGTGATTCTGCGTGATTCAAGGTTCCTTGTACAACAGCTGAAACTCCATTCTTTTCTCTCGTGCTCAGAAAAGCCCAAGGAGAGGGAGTTCCCCTAGTGGCTCAGTGGGTTAAGAACCGAGCTAGTATCCCTGAGGATGTGGGTTCGATCCCGGGCCATGCTCAGTGGATTAAGGATCCAGCATTGCTGTGAGCTGCAGTGTAGATCGCAGTCGTGGCTCGATATGGTGTTGCTGTGGCTGTGGCGTTGGCCGGCGACTGCAGCTCTGAATCACCCTCTAGCCCGGGAACTTCCATGTGCTTCCGGTGCGGCCATAAAAAGAAAGGAAAAAAAAAAACAAACCCAAGGAGACGGAGAGTGTCTTTAATAGGGGTAACCTGCACACACCCCATTTCCAACCCACCTAGTATGTTACCACTGCTAGCAAGTTTTTACTAACAATTTATTGCAACAGACCACAGTTGGGAACTGTTGTGAAAGACATAGTCCAGGGCGAATAAGTAAGTGGCTTGGTAGTAGAGGTTTCCTGTGGGAGAGTGATAAGATTGGTTGGGGCCAGTGAGAGTCTAAAAAGACCTGATCTTGCAGGCACCTGGAGGTTCTTGAGCAGAAAAGCAACAGGATTAAAGTGGTGGTCTGCAGGGTAGTTCAGAAGCCAGGAGTTCCTTGGGACTATTGAAGTGTGATGAGCTATAGGAAGAATATAGATGTGGATATAGATATAGATGAGATATAGATGGGACGAGATGAAGACCTGAACCAAGTCAGTGGTGGTGGGAATGGAGAGGAATCAACAGAAACGAGAAGGCTTGCGACGGACTGGGTATACGTGGGCAAGCAAGGAGCGAAAGGGCTCAAATCATAAGGCAGACTTACTTCCTTAATTCTATTTTGCATGAGCGTAAACGAAAATGATCTCGCGGCCCCAGGACTCATTATCCCATTGGTGGAAAGGAGACAATCCAGACGGTTCTGAGGGGCAGAGAAAACCCAAGCTGCTAAGATGTGAATGCAGTCCTTTGTGGAGGAGGGGGGGCTGGTGGCGCTGTTTTCAGATCCCAGATGAAGTGCCTCTGTGGTTAGTCATGCGAACGTGCTGCTATCGGAGTAGGACTAGATTCTGGAGCCTTGTAAGGGGGTATGTGGGGGAGTGGGGGCAGGTGGTGAGTTACTCCCCTCGGCATCTCACTGGCCATGTTTGCAGTGACGAAGAAAAGATTTTTATCAAACCTGACATTGAGGTCATCTGATGGATGGGACGCTCCATGCCTCAGGGGCAGGGACTTTTGTTTTCTTCACAGCTGTATCCCCAGCAGAGAACAGAGCCCCTCACTTAGTAGATGCTCAATAAATGATTGTTGGATGCATAAATGAGGCCAGGGATCACATGTGTCTGGCTCACTACGCGCCAGACACCACCATGGCCCAGTGCCAGTTGAATTATTTTGGAATGCATTGGACAGCAGGTGGGCTGGCGATGCAGAACCTATTTGGTTTTATATTCCGTGAAATGCAGTGCAAATGATATTCAGCGGATAACGCTTTATGTGGGATACTAGGCAGTAACAAAACGGTATCCGTTCTTTTGCTAGTGATGATCTGGAACGATTCATGGAAAACCAGGGTGCGTCCAGCCCAGGTATCCTCATTTTAACAACGAGCCTCAGCAAACCGTTCATGCGCCTGGAAAAGTATGTTACTCTCCTGCAAGAGTTGGAACGGCATATGGAGGTAAGAGGAGGCGAGCTATTTAAAGCTTGCGTACAAAGGATGGGCCTCTCCTCTGCAGGAAACAGCCAGTCCGCCTCCCAGCTAGCTTTGCTGAGGAGTTCAGAAAATGCCTTGCTTTCAGATTTCACTTGGCGCAGCCTTCCTTCTTTCCTGGGCTTTTCACTTTCCTCTTTATGCAGCAAAATAAGAAGGGGACATTTTTCCCCCCCCGAAGATTTAAATTTTTCTTACTTATTTATTTTTTCCAGCTTTCTTGAGGTATGATTGACCAATAAAAATTGTATACATTTAGGTTGTACAACGCGACTTTTTGTAAGGTGTACGATGTGACGGTTTCATATACATATCCATTGTGAAACGATGAACTCAATCACGTTAATTGACCATTTGTTTTTATGGTGAGGACATTTCTGCTCTTTTAGCAACTTTCAAGTATATAATCCAGTGTTATTCATGATAGTCATGCTGTACCGCCAGGACTTACTCACCTTATAACTGAAATACAGCCATTCTTTACTATTAAATATTCAGCCCATTCTCCCTCCCTTCTCTCCTCACAGCCTCTCTCACGTCTCTGGCAGCTTGTTGACTTAGGTTTTCTTCTGCCCTCTCGTCTGTAGCTGGTGGCTCTACAGAGAAATCTTCCACCAAGACATCTTCTGTTGCTTTGCTATATGAACCAGCTTTCTTGTGGGGGCTAAAACAGAGCAAAAGAGCATCAGAAATTGTAAAGTACATTTTCATTATAGACAAGAGTGTTTCTCCCTAGAGCACGGCGGTCAGTCAGCTTTCTGACTCTGAATTGCAATGGAAGGTTCTAGTATTTCCTTAAAGATGCGTAAACAAATTCAACTGTTTCTCCCTTTATGCATCCAGACATTGACATCAAAGCCCACTCACATGTTTGCTCATGAACTTAACAGTTTACTTGTAACCTAGCTGTCACCTTTTCTGAATATTCAGATGGTCGCTGGGGCCTAATAATTGAATATTTTTGCATCAAGAGACCGGATCCTCTTATTAAAAGCCAATCAATAAGGGTAGCTGCTTTGAGCCGTTCCTGTGCCATCAAGCATGGGGGGGGGGTGCGGGCGGGGGTGTGTGTGTGGAGGTGTGGGGGGGGAAGGAGGACCCACTGGGTGAGGCCGCGTTTACCCTACTTGTTCTTCCTGTGTCTGGGGAAAGGTTTTGAGGTTTCAAGGGGTTTGATTATCTTTAAAGAAAAAGGTTGCACGCTGCCGGTCTTGTCAGCATTTGTAAGGACTGAAAGCGTGTACTCTGAGCGAAACCACATTCTCAGGTTATTTGACCTGCCGGAAAGCTGGAGGCAGTGGGGGCTAGTGAGTAAAGCCTGTCGGAATGAAATTTCAGTTAGGGCCCGGGAAGGTGTTGACCTCTGGATGGCTTTCCAGAAGCTAAACCAGTTTGCTCAACCGTTTGAGGTTTTGCCCAACCCCCCTTTGGTGATCACAAAAATCCAGAAACTAGTGGCCTCAGTTTCTGTGACTGCTCAGGGCTGAAATGCGAACATAGACTTCATTCAAGGGGAAAATCCCCAGGCGCTTCTACTCCTTGCATCCCCGGTCTTGGCCCGCCTCCTTAGGGCCCCTTTCCACTCCCCCTCCACGTGCTCTCGGTCCCCAGCCTTTGGCCTCTGTCGGGTTCCCTCCCTCAGGTGACACACACCCTTAGCTCGCCATCTAATGACACACCTTAGCCAGCTTTCTGGCCATTTAGCAGGGCTGCTGGCTCCTGGTAGGGTAGAACTTGAACTTCTCTGTTATCAGTTGATTTGGGGAAGGATAAATTTCACTATAAAGGAACACAAGCCTTCTTTTCCTTAAGCAATGCTCTTCTGGGCTTGGGTCAGACCCCTAATCTACTCAGCTCTGTATTTTATCACCCAAGGCTGGTTGAACAGCGGATTTTTGTCTTCGCGTTACTCCAGCTGAATTCCAAAGGTTAGCTGTACATCTCCCCCAGGAAGCTCGACTTGCCCTTCATAAACAGTTGCGGAGATATGGATTCCTCAAAGCTGGTTTTGAACCCTTTCACTTTTTGGGGTTGTGAGTACCGAGGAATTGCAGACCAAATATAATAAGCTTGCTGAAGAAGGAGCCCATGGTGTGAAACTTGGAATTTTCTCCCATGTGCCATGTGGAATCTGCTGAAAGAAAATGGAGGCATTTTAGGAATTGAGATCGGATTGATGTTTTCCTAGCCATCATTCTGTTTCTACAATTCCCTACCTCTTGTCATTTACTAACAACGGGACCTAATGATGTCCCCCAAATAGTTATTATTTAGTATCTACAGTATAACAGCAAAAGGGAAAATGGGAACTCTTGCCTCAACAACTGTACCTAGGATGTTATTACCAAATATATAAAGTGTTCCCAGCTGTATTAATTTCTTCATCACCTAATCAGTAGACATGCTGAGATTCTGAATGCTCAAATGCTGTTCTATTTTTTAATCTTGAAATTAGCATATAATAAAACCGACTTTTTTTTCTTTTGGTGTACACTTCTATGACTTTTTAACAAGTATATAGATTTGAGTTACCACTGCCGCCACTGCGGTACAGAACAGTTACATCATCCCGCAAAATGTCCTTTTTCTGTCTCTTTGCAGCCTCCCCCTCCTCCCACCCCTAACCCCTGGCAACTGCTGATCTGTTCTCCTTTAACATTGTTTTAAAATGTATTCCTTTAATAGGATACGCATCCAGATCATCAGGATATTCTGAAAGCAATCATAGCATTCAAAACCCTCATGGTAGGTGATGCTCTAAAATTATAATTCTCCGTTTTATATGCTTTGTTCCTAAAAGAGTGACTTGTGTGTAATGTTTCTTTCCTTCTGCAGAGGTCTTTAGAGTGGAAATAATAAGCTCTAGTGACTGTGATGGTTTCACTGAATGTTGTCTTCCAAACATCATGCTTACCTGTGAAAGGTTGCCAGGCTGAGGCTATAAAGCACTCACATTTGAAGTGTCTGCCACATTAAGCGTGGCTGTGTAGGTGGGGGTTTTCCTTTTGGCTCTTTGTCTTTACCCCCGTGTTGCTCACCCTATGTCTGTGCAACTCGTCCTTCACTGATTGGCATCAATACTGGATTCATCTCCTCGTGCCAAAAGGTGTGAGTCTGTCCTTTGCAAATGAAAAAGGAATCCTTTATCATACCTAAAAGGAAAAAAACCTAGTAAAATGCAATTGCTTCATATAGACTGCTATCAGAGGTACCTTAATCTTATATCTTGAACATGATGGCTGATGTCCTCTTGAGCCCACTGACGTAAAAGCACTTGGTGGCACTTTAGGAGGAAAGAAAACGTTATTTGAGGTCATTGATTAAGTTGAGCTTCATTTTAGATATGTCTGTAGCATTCCAAGTGGTTGGGATCGATGTTTACTTATTGATTCCTGCTGTAAGATTTTGATGCAACATTTGTCATCACCTTGTTTTTAATTGCTGTTGAAAAGAACTGTACCTGACGTGGCCACAGTTAAACAGCAATCTGAAGATCAGAATGTAAGGTATCGGGTTAAAATTGGTGTTGTAGGTAAGCAATAGTTGGATGTTGGCAGTTTTACATGGTTCAAACTAATAGAACAGCCCACTGAATTCCATGGCATTTGTTATTGTTATTCGTGTCCCTTTTCTTTTTTCCTAAGTAAATTGAATATAAAATATCTCTCGAAAAGTGATATTTTATTCTAATCATTTTAAGTGTTGTAAAACTTGCTTTGTTGGTTGTATTGATTCTCGTGCTTCAAAAGTATGTGTACAGTTAATGTATTTCTTCAGGTTTCCATTTAGCTGAAAAGGGCAGCAGAGATTTTATAGAAAACACACCACCAAACACTGTGACAGTCATTTGGAAACAGTAACATAACTAACCATATGCTTATTTTCATATTGAATTTGGCATGAATACTGTTAAATTATTTTAAGATAGCTTCACATTTTCTCAAGCAGTGATATATATATATATATATATATATATATATATATATATATATATATATACAACTGCCTATTTTCATACATGTATATAGTATTCATACCACACTTTTTTTTTCTTGGCTTGTATTTTCAGTTTGTATTTGTGAAATTCAGCTGTATCCCTTTCTCCGATCCTTTTAAGGATAAAAATTAATTTACAGTTTTTTCATGGCAGTCTACTGCTGAGCCCAAGACAAAGTATAAGGCAGAGCTTATGTTTCATTATCAGATCAATTTGCTTCACTGTGGCATAAGGAATTTAATTTTCTCTTTTCCAATAACCCCTGGAGTCATTTTTAAAATTAAGATGTTACTTGGTTGGAAACTGAGCATATGTTAGAAAAATAAGATTGCTTTGTAACCAAAAGCGCTATTTATGCAAGAGCAGAGAAGATGGTGAGGAGCTGGGGCAGGACACCAAGCAGCAGATCTGAAGCTCCTGGTCCTGGTTGATGGGGTTCGGCTCGCTGTGTTCCCATAACTGCTTGCGGGCAGGGAGAGGCCATCCCCTTCTACCGTTTTATCTGGATATTTTGACAAAATGAGAAGTAGCTCTTCGTTACCAAACGTTTGGGGGCTCAAGGCCAGAGATTTAAGGTAGTGGATCTTCCTGACTGTCATGAATGGATGTGGTGATGGGACTCGAGTGGAAATCTGAGAGTCCAAAGCTGCATCTTAACTTTAGTCTTGTTTCAGGTCTGTTTCAGAGGAATTCCTTATCCCTTTATGTTCTGTTTTGATTCTGTAGGGCCAGTGCCAAGATCTCAGAAAGAGAAAACAACTGGAGTTGCAGATACTTTCTGAACCTATTCAGGCCTGGGAAGGGGAGGATATTAAAACCTTGGGAAATGTGATTTTTATGTCACAAGTCATGGTGCAGTATGGAACGTGTGAGGTAAGATGCTTCAAATCTCAATGCCATGTCTTCCAGCTTTTATAGTTTTCTTATTATATTCCATCATCAAGGTCAAATGCTCAAACTCTCATATCAGCAATGAGCTCTGCCTTCAAAGAACTCATTAAAGACATGTTAAAACACAAGCTGCCGCTAGACAACAAATCAAAATAGTGACAGCTGGTGCAATCCCAAGAATAGATTCCATGGAAGTTGAGAGAAGGGAGAGAGCAAGAAAAGGACTTGGCTGGTAGGGGTGGGGGGGTGGAGAGAAAAGGGGACGGTTTTGTGAGTAGAGCTCATTCTTATCTCCGGAGAGGGCAGGGATGCAGGCACTGAGGAAGCCAGTTTATTAGGAGCAGAGGAAGCCTCCTGGGCAGAGTGTGAGAGCAAACTGATGGACTTAGATGGAGGCAGGTTATGAAGAACCTCAATGCCAGGCGAGAGTAGATCCGATGGGTGCGGTAGGGACTGTGAGAGGCCTGAGTGGTGGAGGAACACAATGAAAGGCGTGTTTCTGACACTTCGTCTGGCAGCTGTCTATGTCAGCTTAGCTGCAGCGGATGGGGCTAGAGACAGGCCAGCTGGCTTGGCAAGTGCTCAGTACCCCCCAGGAAGGTGGCGGCGGGGACAGTGAAACGTAAGGGGCAAATCTGAGACGTGTGTGGGAAGTGGTGAGCCAAAACCTAGAGGAGATGATGAATGTCATTTTGTTTTATTTTATTTTTATACTGATTTTTATTTTTTCCATTATAATTGAAAAAA
The DNA here is from genome assembly GCA_004024745.2 of Catagonus wagneri. NCBI lineage: Eukaryota > Metazoa > Chordata > Mammalia > Artiodactyla > Tayassuidae > Catagonus > Catagonus wagneri. The sequence continues at coordinate 206,528 of PVHT020000016.1, read as the reverse complement.
AGGAGGTTCCCAGGCTAGGGGTCCAATCGGAGCTGTTGCCGCCGGCCTGCGCCGCGGCCACGGCAACGCCAGATCCGAGCCACGTCCGTGACCTGCAGCACAGCTCACAGCAACGCCGCGTCCTTAACCCACTGAGCGAGGCCAGGGATCGAACCCACGTCCTCTTGGATGCTAGTCGGGTTCGTTAACTGCTGAGCCACGGCGGGAACTCCAAATGTCATAGGGATCCAGGTGGAGCTCCTTCGTGGGCAGCCGGTGAAGCAGTACAGAAATGCGGGTAGGTCAGAGTTAGAGGCCGGGCTGCACAGGTCCCCGGCTGTTGTGCCTTCCTGGGAGGTACATATCCAGGGAGAAGCGCAGAGGCCTGAAGATGGATTGTTTCTTTTAGGAAGGGGGCGGGGTAGGGGAAGAAGGTTGATTACATCACCCGGTGTGATTTATGGGGTATTACAGTTGCCCTCTCCCTCCGCGCATGTCCTCCTCTGCCGCCTGACAAGTCTCTGTCAGAGATTCATGACTTTGGGTTAATACGGTTACCAAAGGAGAAAGGGGCGAGAGAGGGATAAATGAGGAGTTTGGGAGTAACAGATGCACACCGCTGTATCGTCCAATAGATAAACGACAAAGACCTACTCTGCGGCGCAGGGACCTCTACTCAATATTTAATAGCCTGTAATGGAAAAGAATCTGAAAAAGCACGAATATGTGTTTATGGATAACCGAGTCACTTGGCTGTACACCTGAAACTAACACAATGCTGTAGATCAAATATGCTTCAATTAAAAAATTGGGAAAAAAATAAGCAGTCTCATTTAAAATGCAGATACCCTGGGAAAAGGTTAATGCAGTGAGTCTAACATTCTTGCATCCCTTTGGGATAAACGTCTTGGGAACCAGTGCCAGGGGGAAAAGAAGACAAAGCGGAAGATGGAGGACAACTAGCGGAGTGTGATGTCATGGAAAGTCCAGGAGGAGCATCTCAAAGTGGTCAGCCTGCTGAGTGCTGCAGAAAGTTCAGAGGTCAAAGAGTATGGAGACCAGGAAGAAGCCATTGGATTTTGCTAGAAGGCAGTGATTGATGACTGAGAGAGCGGCAGGGGTGCAGTTAGGGAGGGCTTAATGGGGAGAAAATGAAGGCAGCAAGTAATTTGGTGATAAAATGTCAAGAAATGGGATGTTATGTCTAAGGAGCCACCCGGGGCAAGCGAGATCCTGTGAAATGGACTTGGGTAAAGGCAGCAGAGAAAGCGAGTTCGACAGGGGAGGCAGCCGGAAGCAGGAAGAGGAGAGGAGCTGTCTGTAGGAGACCCAGCCAGAGGAAGACGTGAGAGAGCGCAGAACACTTGTTAGAAAACTCAGCCTGGAGAGGCTGCTGTCCTCGGCGGCGGGGAGGAAGGCAAGGGGCACAGGGTAACTGAAGCCGAGATGGCTGGAGGCGCAGACATACGACTTGCATATCTGTTTACGGGATTCTGAGATGCCCTCGTGTGCAAACGTCCCTTTAGTGGCATTTTCAAAAGTGTTTATTTCTTTGTTTTACACGGGTATAATAATTGTTGTGTAGTCATTGATTAGCGGTAATTTTATTTATTTTTTTGCTTTTTAGGGCCACACCCTCCGCATATGGAGGTTCCCAGGCTAGGGGTCGAATCAGAGCTGACACCACAGACACAGCAACGTGGGATCCGAGCCGCGTCTGCTATCTACACCACAGCTCACGGCCACACCAGATCCTTAACCTACTGAGCAAGGCCAGGGATCGAACCTGCGTCCTCATGGATGCCGGTCCAATTCGTTTCTGCTGAGTCACGACGGGAACTCCTAGTGGTGATTTTATGGAGCCTTTAATATACGTTAGCGCCTAATAAATTTCCTGTCACCTGAAAACCCCTTTATTTGGCCGCTTTTCAAAATAAAATCATTTCCACTTTGGGGACCTCAAGACTTGCACTGTGATCTGGTTGCAGCTCGGGCAGGAAGGAATTCACTGTGTGGCTTTGTAGGCTTCCATGTTTAGGAAAGAAGCATGGTTATTTATGTTTAACTGTTAGGTACAGGAAGGAGACAAGTTGTAGGTTTATATCGTTTTTAAAGTAAAATTAAATTTGTACTTTGAAGTTGGGTATCTTTTAAAAGAAATCACTCTTTGTGTTTCATTGCCTTATATAAGATTATAAAAATTGCTTCCAGAAATTCTTAATAAACAAAGGTGCAGTTGGTATTCTCTATGTAATCTTTTTCATTCCACTTCAGGAAAAAGAGGAGCGGTACCTCATGTTATTTTCAAGTGTCTTGATAATGTTATCGGCCAGTCCTCGGATGAGTGGCTTTATCTATCAGGTTAGTAGATTTCATATAAAGCAAATAGGAGGACCCGTAATGAAAACGGGTTTCCATCCAGATGCAGTATTTCCACTGCGGCATTAAAAGCTCCAGCCAGAAAAGGCAGAATGTTCTGACCCTTCATCCTAATTAGCCAGTTTAGAAGAGCAGATGTTCCTTCGATCAGAGATCTTTGTGTTACCATAGTGAGTTTACCCTGAATGTCCTCTGCTCTGGTTATGAGCTAGGTTATGAATGAATAACTAGAAATCTAAGCCTGCAACTAGTTAAATTAGCAGCGGCATTTTCTAGGTCCATAACGTACCATTATTGCTGGGAAAATATAAAGCCGGGGACCTGCCCCTCTGATGGTCTTATTACAATCACATCACGTGATTGTAAGATGCAAGTCATTCAAGTCCTTAGGAAATTCAGCTTCCTTCAGTCTGCTCCCCAGACACGGAGTTGTGTTAAGTTACTGTTTCTATCCAATCTTGGCTTAGCAATTAGTAATTTTCATAGTTTCTGCTTTGTTTGCTGATTCTCCTGAAAATGTGTTAGAAAAGGAAACTGTGATTAAATCCTGACCTTATGGTCTAGGGCGTGTTTGCAAAACACAACCCACGTTTCCCCCTTGCTCTTTTGTCTGATTGAAATTTAAAGCAGGGGAACACATTATCTGTTGCCAGACCAGAGCGATAGGTCGCGCCATAATTCTGCAGTGATTCCTAGGAGGGTGAGAAAAATCTGCCAGAAACAAGCAGAAACATGTATAAGCACAGAATTAATGGGAATGTTCTTTTGCTGGTAGGGAAAAGTACCGATCGCAGGAATGGTGGTGACTAGATTAGATGAAATGGAAGGGAATGACTGCACATTTGAGATCACAGGTGGGTAATTTTCTCCTCTCCCTGTAGCTACTTCATTCCTTTTTGGAATGGAGTGGGGTTTAAATTAATAAATGCTATTATTTTCTGTTACGTAGTCCATGAGCAAGGTTTACATGAGCACGGCAAAGTGTATTCCATTTCCTGGAATCATTAGGCTACAGCCATTGGCAGGATCGCCTCCCGGTCACTCAAAAGCCTCGGCTTTGCCATTAGTTTCAGTCTTCTCCTGCATAAAGAGCTACTGGTTAGAGCTAAGAAGTAACAGAATGGACCGATGTAAATGCAGTTTCCTCCCCCTTCTGTCATTGATCACCTGGTGGTAGAGCAGCCAAAGATGTGGCCTTTTATCAGCAGTTGTGTCATCAGCCTATGAATGAGCCAGATTTGATTGGGTTTCTAAAAATGCCGAAGAGTCATGAAACTTTTCTTCACAAAATGAGCAAAATGCCGCTCCTCGAGGATGCTCCCTGACATTTTGGCCTGTTGTCCCTTTTGCCAAACCTGGTTGATATTCATGCAACGGTCGAGATTTTTTGCACTGATGCAGCCCGATGGTTGACGCTGGGATGCTGGCCCCAGGCCTCACTCCTTCTTCCTGCAAGGGAGCCCAAGATTGGGTGTTGGCCTAAAGGCTGTGACCATTGCAACCAACTAAGGTTGGATCTTGTTTCAACTTTGATATTGGTAGAGCAGTACAAAATTCCCATTTTCGACTATGAACTAGATGAACCCTGGGCTTAAATTTTTGGACTGTAAGTTTGTTTACAATGATGTTTTATACTACTTCCAAGATTCTGTAAGCAGTAGAAATCAAGGACTTTTTTTTTTTCTTTTTAGGGCCACACGTGGCATATGGAAGTTCCCAGGTGCTTCAGGTGCCAGCCTACACCACAGCCACAGCAACGTGGCATCCAAGCCTACATCACAGCTCACGGCAATGCCGGATCCTTAACCCACTGAGCGGGGCCAGGGATCGAACCCACATCCTAATGGATACGAGTCGGATTCGTTTCCACTGAGCCACGACGGGAACGCCCAGGGATGATTTTTATAAATCGGATATGAGTATTTATTTCTTTATTATATACTATATATATAGCATATGTATATAGTATATATATATATATAGACGTCTCAACAGGGTTAGCCCTTGGGTATGAAAATAAACAACTGGGAGTTCCCGTTGTGGTGCAGTGGGAACGAATCTGACTGGGAACCCTGAGGTTGCGGGTTCGATCCCTGGCCTTGCTCAGTGGGTTAAGGATCCGGCGTTGCCGTGGGCTGTGGTGCAGGTCGCAGATGCGGCTCAGATCCTGCGTTGCTGTGGCTGTGACGTTGGCCGGCGGCTACAGCTCCGATTGGACCCCTAGCCTGGGAATCTACGTATACCGTGGGTGCGGCCCTAAAATGACAAAAGAAAAAAAGAAAAGAAAAGAAAAGAAACAACCAAGTTGTGCTTGCGTGAAGTGTGTTTATGAATGAGTCAAGCTTAAGGTCCTCCTTGCCTTTTGTTTCCAAATGCTCTTGATCGGGCGCTGCAGGTAGCGTGGTAGAGAGGATTGTGGTCCACTGCAGCAACAACCAGGACTTCCAGGACTGGCTGGAGCATCTGTACAGGCTCATCAGAGGACCTGCTTCTTGCAGTTCGTTATCTAAAACGTCATCGTCATCTTGTAGTGCCCATTCCGTAAGTAGTCCGTTTGTCCTGTCCAGGCATTACTGAGTCTCTTGTCAAATCCTGCCTGCTGAGGACGTACGAGAAGTGGTGAGCATGCCCTTAGCCTTTGGACAGTCTGTATTTCTAGGGTTTTGAAGTACAGTCAAACCTCATTACTTCTGATTTCTTGTTATGAAGAGAAGCCCATCCGAATGAACATAGAATTTGACTTTGAACCGTGCAGTTTTGTTTGACAGTCCTAAGGTCCTCCGGCTAACTGCCAGCAAAGTTTTTCTAACCAGAAGTCCTGCTAAGATGTTCTAATGACACACAAGGATTTCTTTGAATTAGCAACCGTTATGGTTAATAAGGTGCTAAGTCAAAAGAAGTAGTTTGCCGTTGTAAGGACCTGAACATCTGTCTCCACGTCATCTCATTTATGCTCTCACCTTCTCTCGGAAACCCTTAAGGGTAAACTTGGAGGGCTGTCTTCTTCCGATTGATCGGGAATTTAGAACTCGTGGAATTTGAGTTGATGAGATTTTACTGTACTGGCCGACTGAGATCGAAGACAATGCTGTGTTGCCTGTGAAAGCTCAAACCTGTGATGCCCACGTTCCAGCTGTGAGCGCTGTGTGTCGTGGGGAGAACAAGGGTTCAAGTCTTGGGCATCAGATCTGGGTTCAGATCTTGGCTTTGCCAATTGCTGGCTAGTTACTTTGCTTTGCTAAGATTTGTCTTAGGTTTTTCTGATGAAATAACCTACGCAGGCAACGCCTGGAGTGCCAAACACATGACTAAACGCATGAAGTGTTGACTGTTTCTCTAACTTCCCCCTGCCGGGAAAGAAACACCTGACTTCAATGAATTTCAGGAGAGAGGGAGGACAGGGTCGTGGGGTGTCGAGTCCCTTTTGTGCTGTTCCTTAGAGGCCCCATTATCTTGAGTGGAAAATGCCAGCTTTCTCCAACTGGAGGCTTGTTCTCCCACCTCTTCCTGTCTGTGGCTGGCTTTGCTGATCCAGTGGAGCTATTGTTCTCTCGCTGTGCGGCGAAAGGTCGGGTTCCGACGGCAGACCGCCAACATCTCATCCGCCGTTTTCCCAGTCTTTTAGCTCTACTGGACATTCCCGGGGACCCTTGGAGCCTCCTCAAATCATAAAACCGTGGAGTTTAAGCTGTCTGCGACCTGCACCTCCACTTAGACCATCGGCAGCACTAGGTTATAAAGAGGTATATAAAGAGGTAATTTTGCTACATATGATATAAAATGCTTCCGACAAGATGATTTCATACATTATTGCAAATAGTTCTGGGGGAATGTGCTAGAACTGATGATAGGTGATACATGCCACTCAGTCTCAAAGGGCTATAGACCCAGTGATTTTTTTTTTGTAATTTCTTTCATTTTTCCACGTCCCTATTGTCCATCTACAAATATTTCTTGAATATTCGCAGGGTTTATGGGCCCTGCCTGAGTTTCCTCCGTCTCCTCCTGAAGTGCCTCTGGTTTGCCTTTGTGATGATACGATAATTCTATAAATTGGGAATGACGTACATCCATCTCTAACAAAAGCCACTTCATGAAAGTTGAATTGCTAACCAAGCCGACCTAATTCTGCATTGTGAATCCTTTTGATCTATTAAACCAAATCAGCAAAAATCATATGGGACCAAGGTCTGAACTATGAAAGCCTGAACTATTTGCTGCAGTTGGCAAGGAAACAGAATTCAATGAAAGGAGTGTCTTTTAAAAAGAGGCTTCTCAGCGACAACCCAAGAGGGCATTTGATATTTGGGTAGAATGGGGATTTCAAGGTTTTTTTTTTTTCCTTTCAAAGTTGCAGTCAGGAAATGTCAGTCACTATCTTCTGTAACTGTGTGGAGTGTTACCTTTTCCATCCAAATGGAGGTTTTTTTTTTTTCCCTAGCACGTTTCTAACTGTTTTAGCTTTCAGATCCACAGTTATTAGTGGCTGTTCTTTAAATAGGTTTTCCCGAGTGAGGGTTTACAGTTATGACATTTAGAGACCCATGTCAGAATTGTGTTCCAAAGGCAGCATACATTTTTGTATCAAATGTGTGTTTTGATGAGTGACACACACTTAGCTCAATTTTGTGTTTGTTTTGATTTAAGCCACCATGCTATTGTTCTGCTAAATTGTTGCCTCCAGTTCTTAATGCAATAAAAGTAGAACAATATTTGGATACTGAAGGATTTCTTCTTATTTTGTTTTATTTTATTTTATTTTTTCTTTTTAGGACCACATCCATGGCATATGGAGGTTCCCAGGCTAGGGATCCAGTCGGAGCTGCAGCTGCCGGCCTACGCCACAGCCACAACAACGCGGGATCCGAGCCACACCTGCAACCTACACCACAGCTCACGGCAACGCCGGATCCTTAACCCACTGAGCAAGGCCAGGGATCAAACCCGCAACCTCATGGTTCCTAGTCGGATTCGTTTCTGCTGTGCCATGACGGGAACTCCTGGAGGATTTCTTGGTCCTTTCAGCCTGACACAAGAGGAGAAAGAATCTGTGAGCCGAATCTTTATTATGTACCTCTATTCAGAATTTGAATCAGAAAACAGCCCTGCAGGTTCGTTTTGGAAATTGACCAACGATCCCTGCAACCATCCAGTTTTCTTCTCTGAGTTCACTTCACACAGTTATCTAAGTCCCCTTTTTAATGATGGATATTTCATAATTGTCAGTTACTAAATTCAAATTAAGGGGTGCTCTGAAGAGTAAAGTTGCCTTAATCCTTCACAGAACTAATCCATTAAAACTAAGGCATGATCACTTTGTTTCCTCTGGGAAAAGAGAGTTATTAATATATTCTTCCAGGGTAGTGTGTTTTTCGGGTATTTTCAGCATTTGTTATTCTGCAGAGGACTGTTTTCCTTGGGCTTTTGCATGACGATATTGCATCTGAAACTAATGTGGGAAACATGATGGTATTCTCGCTGTATAATTTATGATAACACTAACATTTCAAATGTTGTTTTAGAATTATTGATAAATGGATTTGGTCATTATAACCATCGACCTCTCACGCTCATCTTCTCTTTCTTTACATATTCACTTTAGAGGATGTCTTATATCTTGAAGGTAAGGGTGGAATGATATCTTTGGCGTACAGTGACATCATGTAATTCTGTGCTGTAACCTTTGATGAATGAAGCTTTCCTCTATGCTTGTTTTGTCCCTTGTTATAACTGGTGGCTAAAATATGAAGACACAAATTCTGGCATGTAAGTATTTTCTTCGAAAAGCAGGCTCTTGGGAAATACACATGAAAATGTCATCATGCCTTTAAAATGCCTGTTTTGTTTTCTAAATGCTATTTCTGGAAGTTCCCCTGTGGCACAGTGGCTTAAGGATCCTGCGTTGCTACAGCTGTGGCACAGGTTCAATCCCTAGCCCAGGAACTTCCTTCCATATGCCGTGGACTTGGCCCCCCCCCCCCCAAAAAAAAAAAAGAAAGATACTGTTTCTATTTTTCCTGTCATTTTGGGGACATGTGACCTTTTCATGCCCCCGTTTTCAAGTCTAAGTGGCTCAGTGAGGTTAAGTGGAAGAAATTAAGTTCTTTGTTGCATTTAATTTGCAGGTAGTAATTGTTATCCATGCATCCTGTATATTCATTGCGTGGAGACTGGGAAAAGGATGATCACTGTTTACTTGGATATTTAATGAGTGCTTTTTTGGACCTGCTGGTGATTCACAGGGCAAAGGCAAATCCAATGATTCATATCTCTTTTATCTACTAATTAAAAATATGGCTTTATAAATGTGTATGTAAGCTGGGCTATAGGTACATTACTCCTTACCCAAAATGATTTACCAGGAAATCCTTCACTTGGCTCTTTTTTCTGACTGCAGGGAATTTACTTAGTCTCTGGGCCTTAGTTTTCCTGTCTGACAAATGGAAACCACTATTCTTCTTAGTGGGACTGTTGCTAGGGAAATTTTATTTAAACAGTTTTGAAGCTCTTTGAAAAGCGGTATATCCCTCATTAATAGTTACAATGGCTCTTTAATTCCCTTGAAACTGTATCAGTGGGGAATGGAAACCAAGTCAGGAATACTGTCACTTCCCTAAGGGTGACATCCATTACGGTCTCCGGGGACGGTACCCCGGAGGCACTCGGCCTCCCGGAGGAGCCGCTGCACCTGCTGTGTGGGCACACGCCATTCTTTGGTTTTTCGTTTTTTACATCAGCTTTTTTTTTTAAGTTTTTAAATTAGAGTACAGTGTATAGTTGATTTACAGTGTTGTGCCTATTTCTGCTGTGTAGTCATACACACACACACACACACACTCACACACACTCATACACACACACATTCTTTTTCTCATGTTATCTTCCATCATGTTCTGTTCCAAGAGATTGGATATAGTTCCCTGTGCTGTACAGCAGGCCCTCTTTGCTTATCCACTCTAAATGTCATAGTTTGCAGCTACCAACCCCAAACTCACCGTCCATCCCACTCCCTCCCCCTCCCCTTGGCAGCCACAAGTGTGTTCTCTATGTGTGTGAGTCTGTTTCTGTTCTGTAGCTAGGTTCATCTGTGCCATATTTTAGATTCCACATATAAGTGATATCACATGGTATTTGCCTTTCCCTCTCTGACTTACTTCACTTAGTATGAGAATCTCTAGTTGCATCCATGTTGCTGCAAATGGCATGATTTCATTCTTTTTTTATGGGTGAGTAGTATTCCATTGCACATGCCATTCTCATTCCCATCTCTACGGCAACTGGGGGGATAGTGGCATCGCCTGGGTTTTAGTTAACATTTTAGAGTTTCTTTGAGCCATTTTTAATGGGTATAGTATTAAAGTTTGATACACTCCTAAGTGAGACTGTCAATATAAGAGAGAGCCATTCTATTTAAGTTCGTTTCCTCTTTTTAATTTGTTTTTTTTTGGGGGAGGGGATTTTCATTCATAAAGAAACCTCTGTCCTTACAGGAGTCTAGTAAAAGCCCCAAAACGATGAAGAAGTTTCTTCATAAAAGAAAGACTGAAAGAAAGCCGTCGGAGGAGGAATACGTCATCCGGAAAAGTATGTGTTTTATACTTGGAGAAACTTGGTTACGGATGAGGGCCTTTTTGAAAGCAGAGGGTTGGCACAGTTTGTCCTCAGCGTCATCTCTGGCATAAGAAAAATGCATGGAAAATGCATGGCTGCCTCTAAGATTTTTGGATCGCCTTGGTGGATACCGTCTGTATGGTTTTTGTGTTGAGTATTTGGCCCTACCGGGTTTAGAACCACTGAAGCGACCCATTTTCTATTGGATAAGTTTTTTTTTTTTTTTTTTCCCTCTTAGTTTCTGATGCCTGAGATATTTGCCTTTGCTGAGACCAACTCATTAGACCTGAAGGCTGAGATCCTTCTGGAAGCTTAATGGTCAGCGATGTCCTCAGTTAGGCAAGGAATCAGCCTGGTGGCATGTAGATACAGGGCCGGATTTAGAGACAGACTGCAAGGGCGGTCAGTCAATCCACATGCACCTGTTTGCCTCAGTGGTTGGGAACAAGGTGCTTTTGGACCACACGAAGGAGGAGGGCAGGGGTGTCACGGCTGGGTGTATCAGTCGGAAATACAGTCTGGATCGGTCTTGGCCGGACTCCAGCTTCCGCGCCCCCCACCCCCCGCCGCGGGGGTGCGCAGCAGCATGGTAGCAGGGTTCTGCCATCCCGGCATTTCTAGAACGAGCTGGAGGGGCAGGTCGGGGGGAGGGAGAATGAGTGCCTCTGCTGGCTGGTTGGGTGAGGTTCGCGGTGGGAAGCTTCCCAGAGAAGGCCAGCCTTGACTTTTGGAGGAGAGGAAGGGTGTGGTGTATCAGGCGAGAACGGAGGCCAGCGCCCAGCCTAGCGCTGTCATTGACAGGATGCCCCGATTTAAAGTCCTGGGCAGCTTCCGGAGTCTAAGTGATGCTGGCCCCCGGAGCTCCTTGGGGGTACTGCTGGTCTTGCTCCACCATGCCAGCGGGACAGCTTTTTCTCCTGCCCTCCATTAACACCCTTGGTCAGAGAAGCCGCTTGCCAGCACCAGGGTGCATGCATCCTCTTAAGGGCCCAGAGACACATGTGTCTGTGAAGAGTCATGATTCATTGCATCGCGCAGGTACAGCTGCTCTGGAGGAGGACGCTCAGATTCTGAAAGTGATCGAAGCCTACTGTACCAGCGCAAACTTGCAACCAGGCCATGGCTCAAGTAGGTTCCCCCCGCCGCACTTTCTCTAATGAGCGATGTCTCTTTTCTGCTGCTCACTGCCTCTTAGAAAAAGAGAAGAGCAACCCAGATGGGCTGCAGGGTGTGTAAAGCAGGTGACTTGCAGCAGAGGAGCGGTATAGGGCTGCATCTTTCAGATAAGCTGCTTTTAGCAGCCAGGCGGTTTGTTTACCCACTGCTTCTTTTGCCCCATAGAGAAAGAGATGCAAGAGTAAAAAAGTTGGAGGTGGTAGCAATGAAAAAAAAATTTTTTTTTAAAGTCATTCTCCTTTGAAGTACGCCGATACCTTCAGCAACACTAGTCAGGAATTAAAGAGCCCGGAGAGAGTTCCTGTGTCTGTGAACTGATGTTAATCTCGTTTTATAGGGCAGATTGGGAGAGGAAGTCAAAATACTATCTTTGATCAGTTGCATATTTAAGCACACAGCGCTTCACCAAACTCAAGTTTCAGAGTGGCTCTGAAAATCGGGCAAAGTGGCTGCTTCTCGGGGCCTGTTGAGCATGTATACACTTTAACAGGGAGCTATTGGGTGAGGGTATTTCCCCCCCAGAACTTTCAGGCTACAAACTGAAAGCGAGATCATCTTTTCTGATTCATCCTTGTGCTGTTGTAAAAGCCGGTCGCATCGCTTTTATTCTTGATCCTCCATTGTTGTAGACACTCGGGGCACCCCGGGTGGGGGCTTGGCATCTGTGTGAGCAGTAAGTTCTCCAGAAGGCCACTGTCCCCCGGCTTGAGCGGGGGGGAGGGCGGCCTTCCTCCTGCGCGCTGCCCTGGGCGATGCTGTCAGGGGAGCCTGGCTCCAAGGCCGTCCTGGGGAAAACACTGGGGACCCTCACACCTTCTGCTTCTCGGACCAGACCTGGCTGCAGCTTTGGACCCAGCTCGGACAGGAAAGGAAAGGAAAGTGAGAGCAGTTTTCATCTTGACAACTAGGCCGGGGGTGGGGTGGGGGAGCAGAGAGACACCAGAAGCAGCGGCCCTCGTTCAAAATTTGACCTTATCTCCCACCACCTCCTTTCTTCACACCGAGAGTGACAGGAGATCCGCTCGGAGGTGCGGGCAGGGGGCTCTGGCCTCAAGGGTCACATCTTTCCCCTCCCTACCGCCCGCCAGCGCCCCTCCTGTGTGTGGAAAGTGTGTAGCATCGTGGTGACCAAGCCCCGTCACTCCACTCCAGCCAGAAGTCCTGCTCTCCTAGCACTGACCGCAGTTGTTTCTCGCTGCATCCAGTCGGCTGGGCAGTCAGCCAGGCCGCTCTCCACTTATTAAGCACCTAGGAAGTACCGGGCCCCGAGGGAGGCAGACACACATCCCCTCAGGAAAGGGGAGAAACTGAGTGAAGGCGCTGAAGGTTCACACTTTTTTTGGGGGGGGCCGCACCCGCGGCATATGGAGGTTCCCAGGCTAGGGGTCTAATCGCAGCTGTAGCCGCCGGCCTACCCCACAGCCACAGCAACCCGGGATCCGAGCTGCATCTGTGACCTACACCACAGCTCAGGGCAACGCCGGATCCTTAACCCACTGGGCAAGGCCAGGGATTGAACCCGCAACCTCGTGGTTCCTAGTCGGATTCATTTCTGCTGCGCCACGACGGGAACTCCTGAAGGTTCACACCCTGAGGGAACCTGGCTTGGAAGAGAGGGAGCCCTACCACTTTGCTGGACGCTTGAAACTAATGCAACGTTGTAAAGTAACTACCCTGCAATTCCAAAAAAAAAGAGAGAGAAGGGAGGAGGCCAGGGAGACCGAAAATGAGGGCCTCCAGCTCTGAAAGGAAGGACCCAGAAGGAAGGGAGAAGTTGGAGGTGCAGGAGAGCTGTCTGGTTCAGTCCCACAACTGCTCTGTCACTCCTTCTTTCCTGGGCAAGACAGGAAAGGACCGGGATTTGGTCGCGGATGGGGCTCCCCGCGCCCCCTTTCACGTTATGTTTCTAAGTAAGAATGTGCCCCCCGCCCCCAGGACTTGGCCGCTTAGCAGTTCTCATGTCAGAGAGAGTCAGGTGCCCGGCAGCCACAGGCCGGCGACAGCGACCCCGCAGAAACAATAGTAGAGGGGTGGGGGGCTTCACTGAGGGTTTGGGATGGAAATGCTATAAAAAGTGAGTTGTGATGATTTTTGTACACCTATACTTGTCATAAAATTCATTAAGTAATGGAAAAAAAACCAAAAAAACCCAAAAAACAATAGTAGAAAGGAACTGCCAGCCAGCGAGTCCTCTCCCCCCGTAACGCTCCCCTCTCCTGCCTCATGCCAACCCCGTCTGTAGGTTCTCGCAAGGACTCCGTTCCCCAAGTGTTACTCCCCGAGGAAGAGAAACTCATCATTGAAGAAACCAGAAGCAACGGCCAGACCATCACCGAAGAAAAGTGAGTAGAGCCAGTTAAAACTTCTCCTAATTGGCCCGGGGGCTGGAAAGAAGGTTCTGGCAGGGCAGTGGCGCTCTTGCCAAGCCTGCACGGGAGGACGGGCCCGCCTCGGCTGGCAGTGTGGCCCTCTTTGCGGATCGTGCAATTGGGATCCCAGGGCCGCCTCTCCCATTTATTGACTCGGACCCTGGACTTTCACACGCTTGACCTCATTTAAACTCCTACCGCAAGCCAGTGAGATAAACAATGAGTTTCACCCCTTTTACAGATGAGGAAACTGAGGTTTAGGGAAATCGTGTCCCTTGCCTCCCTTTGCACGGTAGTGAGGGTGACCCAGTGCGGTGAAATCAGGCTAAGTGCCATATGGCTCATAAAATAAACACAAAGTAGACAAATAATTCATTTGTTTAAACTTGAGTCATTTCTGAAGTCAAGCCTAAATTTGCCTAGGACAGCATATTTCACGGTGCTTGGCATCGTCAATGTATTTTTCCATCTGGTGTTTGAAGTGCTACGGCCAAATGGTAAAACACTTGGGCTCAAGAGAACAGCCCTGGTTCAACTGCAAATTCTGCTCCTGGCTGGCATGACCTGGGGCAAGTTCCTTCCCCTCTCTGTACCTCAGTTTGCCCATCTATACAATGGGTATGATAGCCATACTTTCAGGGTGGTTGTGGGCTTAGGAAGTACAAAGGCTGACACGTGGTAATCACTTAATAAATGATGGTGGTTATAATTACTAAGATTATAGCTATATGAATCCTCACAGCAAGTTTGTGAGGTTTTCAGGGACTGTAGCATTAGCACCAACTTGTATGTGAAGAAAATAAGACCACGAGAGGATGCAAAGGAAACTGGTTGACCAAAGTTAGAGGACCAGGAAGTCGTGGGATCAGAACTGGAACCCAGATCTCCAAAGTCCTCTTCCAGGGAGAGAGCCAGAGAGGAAATGACTCTTCTACAACTCAGCCAAGGCGCTTTATCCTTTTTTTTTGAATATATGGAATGTTCCAGAACGCCCTGAATTTGTGTCCTATACGATGGCATAGGATCAGATAGGTGAGAAGGGCAAGGCCATAGCGCAGACATTGGACGAGAGGCAGGGCCTGGTGACACCTCTCCTTACAGTGTGTCGGTGGCCGTCCTTCTTGCCCGCAAGAGAGAAAGCGAAACCTTAGAAGGATCCCTAGTCCCTTTCTTTTCTTGATTTTTTTCCCCTTAATTTTTTTTTTCTATTGAAGCAGAGTTGATGTACAATGTTACGTAAGTTGCAGGTGTACAATGTACTAGTCTGTTTTTTGGTACCCGCCCGAGCCGGGAAGTGAGCTGCAGAGAATGGAGAGGTAGAGACGAGGTGCGAGGATGCGGAGGGCATTCGAACACGCATGTGCGGCAAAAGCGAGGTCCTAAAGGAGCATCCATTGCAGCGTCTCTCCCGTCAGTCAGAAAGCCCACCGCTTTTCAGGATCTGTAGTTCTGTAAAGCTGCTTTTCTTCCGAAGTATTACTTAACAATACTTCAGTGCCGGCTATCACTCTCTGAATTTCACCTTTGTGTTTCAGGAGCCTTGTCGATACCGTTTATGCCTTGAAAGATGAGGTCAAAGAGCTGAAACAGGTAATGAAATCCAAAAGTCGTTTTCTCAGATCCTCCTCCCCGCCACATGCTGGTTGACGCCTTCAGAAAAGGGCTGGAATAAGGTGGCGAGGTGGGGATTCGTCGTTCCCTTGCGTCAGCCAGGCTTTGTGGATTTTACCACGTGGCCTTGGCTTTCGGTTTCTGAGGCTTCCCCACATATTTACTGAGGGCTTTACAGTGGGCCCCAAACTTCGTTACAAATTTCACGTTCCCTGACATTTGCAATCAGAACATAAGAAGAGATAAGTCAGGAGTTCCCACAGTGGCTCAGGGGTTACTGAACCTGACTAGCATCCATGAGGACCAGGGTTCGATCCCTGGTCTTGCTCAGTGGGTCAAGGATCCAACATTACTGTGAGCTGTGGTTGCAGATGCAACTTGGATCCCATATTGCTGTGGCTGTGGTGTAGGCAGAGGTTGCAGCTCCAGTTGGACCCCTAGCCTGGGAACCTCCATATGCCACAGGTGCAGCCCTAAAAAGACAGAAAGGAAAGAAAGAAGAAGGAAGGAAGGAGAGAGAGAGAGAGAGAGAGAGAGAGAGAGAGAAAGGAAGGAAGGAAGGAAGGAAGAAAGTAAGTCAGCAGTTCCCTTCGTGGCTCAGCAGGGAACGAATCTGACTAGGAACCATGAGGTTGCGGGTTCAATCCCTGGCCTTGCTCAGTGGGTTAAGGATCTGGTGTTGCCATGAGCTGTGGTGTAGGTCGCAGACGCGGCTTGAATCTGGCGTTGCTGTGGCTGTGGTGTAGGCCGGCAGCTGTAGCTCTGATTGATTAGACCCCCTAGCCTGGGAACCTCCATATGCCGCGAGTACTGCCCTAAAAAGCAAAGAGAGAAAAGTCATTTCTGAGCGTGTAGCGTAGAGGGCACCATCAATCCGATTAGACCCCTAGCCTGGGAACCTCCACGTGCTGCCCTAAAAAGCAGAAAAAAAAAAAAAAAGAAAGAAAGAGCGAACCAGGGGGAGTTCCTGGCTCAACCGGTTGAGTACCTAGTGTTGTCACTGCAGTAGCTTCCATCGCTGCTGTGGCTTGGGTTCCAGCCCGGCCCAGGAACTTCCACATGCTGAGGGTGTGGCCAAAAAAAAGAAAAAAAAAAGAAGCAGGGATTGAAGAGAACGCTTCTTACCTGGGCATCTACTTTGATATGCTAGTGCCCTTCCCGGAAATCAGGAGGTAGAGAAGTTTGGGTGATGGGGGGAGATGCTGAGCTCACTTTAGGACACAGCAAGTCTGGGGACCTAGTGCGCGTGAGCTGAGATGAGGTCGGTGCCGAAAAGCTGGAGAGGCCGCTTCGGAGATATTTGAGTTGAGAGCGAAAAGACACTAAGTGAAAAGAGTGTTGAATTAGAAGAGGGTCAGGGCCAGAGCCCTGGAGAGTACTTGTATTCCAGGGGTTGGTCATGGAGAAGTAGGAGAATCAGGAAGCTGCCTTGTCCGGGAAGCTGCGGGAGAGAAGTTTGAGGACCGAACCTGTAGTCGCTTGTGAAGGCTGCCGAGAGGCTGAGCAGGGGAGCCCCGAGATGGGGGTCCCTTTGCCTGGTGACCAAGCGGCCTTTTCCCATCACAGGAGAATAAAAGGATGAAGCAATGCCTGGAAGAGGAGTTGAAATCGAGAAGAGACCTAGAAAAGCTGGTCCGGAGGCTGCTGAAGCAAACTGATGAGTGTATTCGGGCCGAGTCCAGCAGCAAAACCTCCATTCTTCCATAAGCATCACTGCGCGGCTGGCAGAGTGTCTTCAGGGCGTCGGCAAATGTCCAGCTGAATGATCCGACTCAGCTCGCTCACTTCTTTGGTTTTTAGTTTGTATCTTAGTCTCTCTCTCCCTCTTTCTTTCTTTCTCTCTGGTTGAGTGTTGTTGTTTGGTTATGGGTTGGTTGGTTATTTTTTTCGACAGGGGTTAAAGCAAAGTCTGCCCCGGGGCTTTCCCACTCAGTAAGAAAAGGAAGATGACTTACATGGTCCTCAGATGGCCTTCCATTCGTAGTGCCTCTTTACCAGCCATGATCCTCGGGTCACTGTTGTTGGGCTGGCTGCTCTCTCAGCACGCCTGGCCCTGGCTTACTAAATGTGAACTTGACCTTTCCCCTCATGCTTTCCTGTACCTGGAAGCCCATCAGTACCTAACAGACTGAGAGCAACACTTCTTGAAACTAGGGTAGGTTGAAAGACTAACAACCCACTTGCCCAGCAGTCCAGCTGCCCTTTCCTGGACCATCTCATGTCACCCTTTAATGTACACTTTAAAAAAAAAAAGACTATTCTGTGTTGTCTGTAAGACCAAGAAAACTATAGCGCCCTCCCTCCTTCCGTGTTGGTTTACATTTGAACTCTGTGGGGCGGAAGCTGTGGTCGCCCATGTCAACGCCAAATCCATTAGCAGCAACTCACTGGACAGTCCCCCCCCTTCAGTGGCACAATAGCTCATCTCTCCCCGGTGCATGATAGGTTTTGTCCCTAGCCTTCTGCCTTGTGTGTAAGTTTTCTATCCCCCCGGCGCTTTTAGCCAGCCATACCAAGCGTTGTGTAAACTAGTGTATGTGCACTTTGCTTTTGAAAAATAGACTGTGAGCAGTTACTTTTCTCTCCATCGCATATTCAAATTGCGACTTCTTTTCTCTCACAAATGGTCTACACTGAGGAGATGCGGTGCCCTAGCAGACAGCGTGAATTCGCTTGATTGCTCCCCCCGATGGGCTGTGAGAAGCCGTAATATTCATCAGCCTCTTGGAGCCGGACTCTAAGCGTTATCGGCAGACACGTGCTGTTGGTCCAGTTTGTCTAGCTGGAAAGAAAGAGCCTCTCTAATAGCCGTGTGCCGGTTACTAGTGAAGCTGATTATATGGAACCGGTTTACTCGAGGTGCTCAGTGAATCAAACCATCGCCTTTGTAAGTATCTCAGAAATGAGGACTGTGATAAACTGGGCTTAGAAGACGGTCACGATGCACAGCCCACCTCCAGATCCAGCACGATTGAAAGCTGGCCTGGGGCTCTAAGACAGAGCAGTGCAAGCCGCACCTGTCTCTCCCTCAGACAGGTGAAGCTGGGCCAGGTGGGAGAAATGACCGGAAAGAAAGGCCAAGAACCAATGGACCGAGCAGACTTGGCACACTGGATGGGTGCCTGCCTATAAATGTGGGTTTTGCAAATGTTGTTTAGAGACCAAACTGGAAGCTTGAAGCCCCCAGCCTGCTAAGCCCTTGTTCTTTCTAGTACGGGGGGTTGGGAAGGCTCCCCAGTTCCCGCGGCTCCGTGGTACGGGGCCGTGGACCGCTCGCTGCACGGCAGAAATCACACTGTCCACGGGAAGTGGGCTGTTCCTGCAGGCCAAGATCAGCCAACCACGCACGGCCGTCTTTGGAAGCAGAAGCCGGAAGAAGAGTGTGCGGGACGCTGTCGTTCTGTTTTGAAGCGCAGCGGTTTAGAGATGGCAGCCTTCACCCCAAATTAAAAACGACAATCACAGCAACATAGATCGTAGCATCTGCCCTGCCTGCGGTTAGTCAGTGGCTTGCGCTTACGTGCAAACTATATCCGTAGGAAACATTTTTAGGATTACATTTAGTTGATAAGTTATATAGGACTGCTTACAATATTTGAAAGGTCTTTATCTTCAAGTGACGTGTACATGTGCACGTCTGGCGACTTGGCCCTTCTGAGGACAGCCCTCTGGGTAATGTAGCTTGTGTGGGGGGGTGTCCCCGTTCACACGCCACAATCCTATAAAGGACACGAAGCCATGTTAGCCTGACAGCAGTGTCTCCATAGTTGTGTGTTTACAATGCTCTACACGTGGGTCCCTGTTACCCTGTAGCTAAACTGCTGCCCTTCGAGGCCTTTCAGTTCCCCTTCTGTCGTGTCCCTTCTTACACGAGCTCAAATTTTCTAACTTGTTTTTATTTTGAAGACTTTTAAAATCGACATTTTCAATAAATAAGAATAACAGTGCTTTATAAGTCCTGTGTTCCTTCTTTTTCTTTCTTTCCTTTTTTTTCTTTTTTGCTAGCTGATACGCAGAAAGATTTCTCATGCTGTGTCAGCTGCCTCTCCTGTTTCTCAAGTAACCGCTCTCATCAGGCCCCGAGCCAGCTTCTACCTTTTTCGACTCAGAGCAGATGATATTTGTCCCCCACTTGACAGCCCTTCGCCTCCTCCACCTCTTCCTCCCCGCCCCAGCTGTCTGTACCTCTTCTCACCATCTTGCTTCCGATATTAGAGAGAGATTCACTTTCCTGTTGGAGCTTTGCCTTTGATCTTTGGTCTCGTTCCCATCTCTCTTTATATCTGGAAGGATTTTGTCAATCGGCGACACGCTGTATTTGGACCGCAGTTAGAATGCTGGGGTCAGCGGGAACAGAGGTACTGGATGTTATCTGTTTTTACTCGGCATCCGTTTCAGCCCTCCATCCCTTCAAAGGTTAAAATAACAACAACAACAACAACAACAACAACAACAACAATAATAATAATAACCTATCCCAGACTGCCTTGCAGCTAGGGTTCCGGAGACAGTGTGGGTTCGGATACATTTTCAGTTCTGCCCATGAGATGCCTTTGCACAACGTTTGAAAGGCTTCAGTTAGGCAGAGGCTATCTTCCCGGGGCTTGGTGGCTGCCAGGGAGTTCCAGGGATATGTCTGTGGCTTCTGTACCCCGCATTCCAGTGGGTCTCCTCACAGCTTGGTGGGTGTGGGACTACAGTGGCAGCAGCATCTTCTGAAACTAGGCTTGGATCACAGCTACTGTGCTATGACCTTGAAACCATTCCTCTGACGGAAGGCCCCTGACTTCCACTTCTGTAGCCTACAATTTGGTTGGCCCCTAATATTACCTTTCTGCTTGAGATGGCTTAGGTGGTTTCTACTTCCTACGCTGAAGCAATAGCTGTAGCACGGCACCTCCCATGTGCTAGGCTCTGTACTGTTTTAGCTCCTGGCACCCTTGCAAAAACCCTATGGGGTGTTCACTATTGTTATCCCCATCTTAACAGTGAACAGCGTTACAGTGGTTGAATAATATGCTAATATGCGTGGAGCGGGGATTTGAAACCCCGGTGTGTCTGCCTCTCGGATCCATGGTCTTCCTACCGCATCTTCTCCCCTGCACTTGGCACTTGATAAGTCGGTCTCCACCTCGGCCATCTACTCTCTTCAAATCACTGATGACCTCTTATCGCCAAAGCCAGGGAGCACTTTGCAATACCTGTCTTGACGTCTGTGCGGTATGTGACCCTTGATAAATCTCTGCCATGGCTCTCACAATCCCAGCTTCCCTGGCATTCATTCAGCCTTTCTGACCATCCTGCAGTCTCCTTTGCTGGATCTGCCTGCTCCCTGCCCCGGGAATTTTGCTGGTCCTTGACACTCCTTTCCTCTTCTTTTCTATAGCCTCTTCCTGGACAACCTTGCCTGCTCCTGTAACTTCACTCATCAAAGTGCAGATGAGCCCCTTGTCCATATTTTCCCATCCTGACCTTTCTCCAGAGCCCCAGACCCGTGGACGCAGCTGCCTTCTGGCTGTCTCAGCGGGGATCCCCTACCGCACCTTAAACTCAGCATGTCCAGACCTGGACTCCTCATTCCTCATCCCACATCTGCTCCCAGCCCAGCAAACAGCACCCCTGCCAGAAAAACAGGCATTATTTTGCATTCATTCCTCTCCTTCACCTCTGTATAAATTTATACCTTCACCCTTTATACATCTAGTCATCAAGTCTTACCATTTTTATTTTTGTTGTAGCCCGCAAATGCCTCTCCATCCTCCATTGCCTGTTTTTGGCTCTTGTCATCACTCCCTCAAACTAATTCATGTCTTCGCCTTTTGGAGTCTGGCCTTTTTGGTGCTGGTAGAATAATTATCTAAAACATCTATGTCATTCACCTGTTTCAAAAGTTAACCTCTTGCTACTCCCCACCACACTCGGTCAAGTTCGAGCTCCTTGAATTTCTCTTAAGTCCCATAATATGCCATTTGTTATGCCTAGCATCCCTTTCTCATCCCCGTCCATCAAGCATATTCTTTCCTTTCCATTTAGAGTCAGCTAAAATGTCTATGTGGACTCACAATTTCTCAAACACCTATACATGTGGGTCCATGCATGTGTACGTGTACATTACATGTATGTAATATGTATGTTTGTAGGTATTACGATTGCCAGATAAAACCCAAGACGCCCAGTTAGGTACGAATTTCAGCTCTACAATCAAATGTCTTGGGTCTAGGTTGTGTCCGATATATCGCATGGGATATGTTTATACTAAACTTTTCAATGTTTAACTGAAATCCAAATATAACTGGGTATCCTGAATTTTTATTTGCTAAGACTGACAGCTTTAGCATGTCTGTGCTTATACATCTAATAGCCATGAGCACAGCTAGTGCCCAGAACTTGGCTTCTAAACACTATACTCTGCACTGAAAGGAACCAGGGCTCCCCGGAGAACTGGCTGATTCTGTGGCTGAGGCAGGAAAAGTACAGGGTGACCCCAAACATCTTATTCTGCCAGAAAGTAATGCTCAGAAATATGATGATAGGGGCATGTTACAAAGACACAGGTGCCAACCTGAAGAGGATCTGACTGGCCAAATAAGGGAAAATTGGGGCACCAAATAAAGACTGTAAAGGATTAGAAAATATAGGAAAAAGTAGAAATCGGTGAGTCCATACTGATAAGTGTTATTAATAAGTGGGGAGAAAAGGTAGGCTCTTGTTGACAGTACCATGCTGAGCGTTGACCGATCAATGTGGAGTTGGAAAATCACCATTTCGCAGCCATCATAGTAAAGACCGATTCAGGCAGAAATTAGCATTGGATGCTAAATATAAGGGGAAAGTCTGATGATCAGCAAGTTACTTGCACAGTCTTAAAAGTCTTTCTTCAAAGAGGTCTTACTAGTTGCAGTAAGAAAACAGTAACTTTAGAGACTGGACAGCACCTTAACTGGGTGATCAAAACTCATATCAACAATGAGAGGCAAATGGCCTTCATGTGCCTCTAGATATGACAACCCGAGAAGGACACAACACCATTTCTGTAATTTTCCATCCAGGAAAGCATACCATGAGGAAACATCAAAGTAAGGAACACTCTTTTTTTTAAATGGGGAAAGATTGCTACTATATTAGTCTAAAATGCCGATGTCATTAAAGACAAAGAAAGGGTGTGGAAATGTTCCAGATTAAAGGTGGGTAAAGAGATGTGACAACTAAATGCAATATCAACCCTACCTAGACTCTGCATCCTGTGCTGGAGGGGAAAATGCTGTAAAGTGGATTGGAATCCAAATGCAAGATCATTATCAGTGTGAAATTTACTGAAATCGACAACCGTCCTGATCTTTCTTCGTAGGAAGTGCACACTCAAGCATTTAGGGGCGAGGTCCATGGTCTACACGACTGACTCTCAAATGATTCAGAAACCATTTTTTATTTGTAGTAGTCTTATTTTTGCAACTTTTCTGTAAGTTTGAAATAATTTTTCAATAAATTAAAAAAAAAAAAAGCTCGAGCATTGCCTCCTGGGGGAACGTCCAACACCCCCCTTTTGAATGGTCGGTCGTCACACCGCGCTTTGTGCCTAAAGGTTAAGAGGCGGGATCGACCCCCTTCATTCAGCGGTCAGTTCAGGACGTGATGCAGGCGGGGTCGAGCCCATAGCGCCCTACTCTATAAATATTTGTTGCATGGACCAACGTTTCAAATAATTTGAGGCTTCTGCTGTCTGGGTGGAGACTTGCCTCGGTGCCAGAAGCAGAAGCCACCTCAGCCACGCTGGAGAGCGAGCAGATCGGGGGCAGCTTATCTCTGCCAGATGAGCACAAAGGCTCTTCCTAGACTGGGCTTCAGCCTGTGCTGTTTGGTTTGCACACCAAGGTTTTTTTCTCCCACAAGGCCTCTCGCCCATGCCCCTGAGCCCTTTATCCATCTTCACACCTCTGTGCCTTTGCGTGCTCTGCCCTCCCGGGGCCTCTCCTGCACTAACAGCCCTGAAGACTCGGTCACTGCCACCTTTCCTTTGCTGACACCTGCCTTCGCCCGCTTCTCTGGGTTCCATGTCCTTCTCGCGTACTCCCTATAACGCTGGTCCTCACCCTGGCTGCCGCATTGCCATTGGCCTTCAGATGTTTGCACACCTGTTCTGCAGAATTCTGTGAGCCGCTTGAGGGTGGCGCTGGATTGCATGCATCACGTGCCTAACACAGAATCTGTCGTCGCAATCACTGTCGAAAGGATGGGTGGATGGATTAAAAAAAACCCCAGGGAGTTCCCGTCGTGGAGCAGTGGTTCACGAATCCGACTAGGAACCATGAGGTTGCGGGTTCGATCCCTGGCCTTGCTCAGTGGGTTAAGGATCCGGCGTTGCCGTGAGCTGTGGTGGAGTTTGCAGATGCGGCTTGGATCCTGCATTGCTGTGGCTGTGGCGTAGGCCAGTGGCTACAGCTCTGATTAGACCCCTAGCCTGGGGACCTCCACATGCCGCGGGTGCGGCCCTAAAATGACAAAAAGACCAAAAAAAAAAAAATCTTTAACTCCTAGTAAAAAGAAAAGTGAATCAGATCTAAGATGTGTTAAAGGTTTCATGTTGGATTTCAGAGAGGATTACTCAGAGATGTACAGAAGATAAGAGTAGGGTTTGTAGTCAAATATTATTGGGCTGTAAGTGGGGTTAACATTAGCAGGAAAAATATGATGGGTGACTCAGTGGAACCCCAGGAATGGAGAATGGAAAGCAACTGTGTATTGAACTGGCTTTCTTTTTCTAAAAATTTTTTATTAAAAATTTGTTTTAAAAATATGCATTTTATTTATTTTTTTCTTTTTAAGGCCAAACCTGTGGCATATGCAAGTTCCCAGGCTAGGGGTCCAATCAGAGCTGTAGCGACCAGCCTATGCCACAGCTACAGCAGTGCCGGGTCCGAGCCACATCTGCAACCGACGCTGCAGTACTGGAACCCCGAGGCCAGGGATCAAACCCGCATCCTTCTAGAGACTATGTCGAGTTCTTAATATGCTGAGCCACAAGGGAAATGCCTGAACTTGTTTTCTTGAGAGATGCTGAATTGCCTGTTGGGGTTACTCAGAAGAGTGTGGTATGGAAGTGGTTAGTCTGCATGCTGAGGTTCTTTAGATTGGGAATCAATGGTCATGGTTTATTTGTTTTTTAAAGAAAAGTTCTTGGGAGTTCCCTTTGTGGCCCAGCAGCTAACGAACCCAACTAGGATCCACGAGGATGGGGGTTCGATCCCTGGCCTCGCTCAGTGAAGGATCCAGCATTGCCGTGAGCTGTGGTCACAGACGGATCCCATGTTGCTGTGGCTGTGGTGCAGGCTGGCAGCTGTAGCTCCGATTCGACCCCTAGCCTGAGAACTTCCATATGCTGTGGGTGCAGCCCTAAAAAGCAAAAAAAAAAAAAAAAAAAAAGGAGAGAGAGAAAAAGAAAAGAAACCTTAAATATCCTAAAGATGGAACTGCTCAAGCCCACTGAAAAATCTGGCAACCCCCAGCCTCCAGTGTTTGTTTTTGACATTGAAACTATAATTAACACAACAGTGTAAATCAACTATACTTCAATTTTTAAAAAAGAAGAAAGTATAAGAAAGAGTCTTTGGAGTTCCCTAGTGTCTCAGTGGGTTAAGGCTCTGGCGTTATCACTACTGTGGCGAGGATTCCATCCCTGGCCCAGGAACTTTTGCATGCCCTGGGCGAGGCTAAAAAGAAAAAAAAAAAGAGAGCGAGAGGCAGAGAGTCTTTGCTACATACGGATCTACTCTAGTGTTCAGCGTATGTTCTAACCTTGCCATTTTTTTTTTTTTTTTACTTTCACTTTGCTTCAAGTTGGGTGTGGTCCTTGGTCTACTCCACGGTCAAGGTCTTTCATGTGTATCTGGGTTGTCAGGCATTCTCCTTGGTCTCAGAGGTTTCAGCCATTTTCAGATGCCATCCCATCAGCCCACACCACTGGCTGCAGGCGGGGGGGCTGGGGGCCACGCGGAGACCCACCCCGATGCTCTTTATATGATGATCTACTCCGAGAGCAGACTCTGCTGGGGGCTTTCTGTGAATGGGCTCATCAGATCCGCATAAACCTTGCGAAGCAGGCATTCTCATCACTCCCACTTTACAGACAGGACGCTGAGGCCCAGAGGAGATGAAATGACTTGCCTGTGGTTATGAAGCTGGTAACACTGGAGCCTAGATTAGCCTGTCCCTGTCTGACTCCAGGCTTGCCCGCCGTCCTACAGTGAGGATTTCTGGTTTTGTTTTGTTTTGTTTTTTGCTTTTTAGGGCTGCACCCTCAGCATATAGAAGTCCCCAGGCCAGGGTCGAATCAGGATGGCAGCTGCCGGCCTACACCACAGCCACAGCAACGCCAGATCTGAGTCACATCTGCGACCTACACCATAGCTCACGGCAACGCCGGATCCTTAACCCACGGAGCGAGGCCAGGGATCAAACACACATCTTAATGGATACTAGTCAGGTTTGTAACCTGCTGAGCCACAACAGGAACTCCCGATGATTTCTGGTTTTGTTTCTTTTTAACTAGAGATGTGCCTCACAGAGAAAAAGAACATGATAAAAATCATGTTCCACAAGGGACTACATTCAATATCCTGTAATAAACTATAATGGAAAAGAATCTGAAAAAGAAAAAAAGATGAAAAAATTATATATATAATTATATAAAATTTATATGTTATATTTTATATAATATAATTATATTATATAATATATAATATAATAATATTTTATATTTTATATATTATATAAAATTTATATATATAATTATATATGTAATTATATATATAATTGCTTCCTATCAAAGCACAGAGACAGTCATGTTTTATGCTTTATTTTCTCTTTATCTGGAAATAAAAACCACTGATCATTTTAAGCATTCCTCTCTGCTACCCCTTGGCCAGAATGCAAAGTGCCATGCTGATAAAAATGGAATGAAATTATATCATTTCCGATCAGAATATTATAGTAGATCAGTCGTGGCCCCCAATCCTCATCATTTATTGGAACCACTTTGAAAATGTTTAAGTGAAGTATAGAACCAGCATCATGGATTGTCTAGCCAACTTCCATGTACAATTTTGCAAAATATATTAAAAAATAGACTATTTTTTATCTGCAGTACAATTTTCAGTCCTTCTCTGCTCCTTGAGTATATTTTTGTCATATAGATATTGTTGACATCATGAAGGCTTTCACAATAGGGCAAATTCTGGCTTTCACCAACACGCAGAATTATTTCACAGACTACTTGAGTCAGAAACAACTCCGGGTGTTCATTCATTTATTCCTTTACACAATGAGTAAAGGGCCAGTTCTGTAACCAGGCCCGGGGAAGGCGCTGAGGTTACTACCGTGGTGAACAGGACAAGCAAGGCCTTGGTCCTCAAGCAGCTCCCAGCATCGCAGGAAACGCCTTGACCGCATAAGTGCTGTAAGGTTCAAGTGCTGGGGCAGCGGGGAGAAGAGGCCTGCCTGCCTCCTAGGCACAAAAGCGTTTGTAGCCTTGCTTGGAGGAACTGAGGCTTGGGACTCGAGACACTGAGAGCAGTATGGGCAAGAGAAGAAATCAGTGAATTCTTTTGGTCTTCAGTCTAAGTCGTCGGGAAGACGAGCAGTGGTGACATCAGAACTGTATTTAAGAGTTCGCTCTGGCCGCACACGGAGAAGGGATGGGAGGGGGCGGGAGCAGAGGCGGGCAGTCCAGGAGGTTGTTGTAATCTTCCAGAAGAGACATGCAAGGAGTCTGGACTAGGATCGTGGCAGTAGAGCTAGAAAGAAGTAGATTCATTTAAGAACTCTTTAAGAGGAGCTCCCATTGTGGCTCAGTGGTTAACGAATCCGACTAGGAACCATGAGGTTGCGGGCTTGATCCCTGGCTTCTGTCAGTGGGTTAAGGATCCGGCGTTGCCGTGAGCTGTGGTGTAGGTTGCAGACGCGGCTCGGATCCCACGTTGCTGTGGCTGTGGCTGTGGTGTAGGCCGCCGGCTACAGCTCCTATTCGACCCCTAGCCTGGGAACTAGCAAGTGCAACCCTAAAAGGCAAAAGAAAAAAAAAAAGAAGAAGAAGAAAGAAAAAAAATGGGCTGATGTGCTGGGCTGGTGGGATTGGACAGGGGAGCAAGGGCAGTGAGGAGTCGGGCCTGCTTTCTGGCCCGGGAGGGAGGCCAGCGCCAGCACCCACTGGAATGATCGCACTGAAAGTGGAGCCCATTGTGGCCGAAAAGAGCCAGCGCTCCATTTGGGTGCCTTGGGTTTGACGCCTGGGCCCACCATTTGGAAATGCAGGCAGTTGGGGACGAAGTCTGGGAGGCAGGTCAGGTCAGGACAGAAGGCGTGACAGGTGGTGGCAGGTGACGGTAGGGACGGGGCCTGGAGTCTGGGGAAGGGCGAGGGTGACATCAGAGGAAGCTGTCTGCAAGGCTGAAGCCACTTGGCTACGGGAGGCTGAAGCTTAGGGGAAAGTTCTGGGCCGGGCCTGTGCGAGGCGGCAGTCAGAGGGCGGTAGAAAGCGCGGGAGCAGAGGGGATAAGCCCAGTGACCGGGTGGAGTTTCTGCGTCTCGAGCATTCCTTCTGATAACAGATATGGTTAGATCCTTGGTCACTAGAAGTGGAAAGGATCTGGAAGATTCCCAAAGAGGAGGAAGGGGAGGTGAAGTGCAGGGACAAGTTTAAATCAGAGTGTGAGTCTATAAATGCTGTAAAACACTTGTCCAGCCTGGATATGAATTCCCGTCTCACAGGGGGGCAATGCCTCTTGCCCAGCCCTCCCCCACTGTCCCGTCCCTTGTGGGCCTTCGGCTGCCGGGAGGGAGGGACAGTCATGGCCCAGGTATCGTCCTCTCTCCGAACCAGCCAAGCCCTCCCCTCGGTTAGAGCAGGGGGCCTGGGCCACTTGTGACCAGCATGGCCAGTGTCGTCTTCGCTGCCATGGCTGCGGCCCCCCTTCCTTCAAGTCTCCCGGGCCGAGGGCAATGCTGTAGAAGGATCTTCGCTCTGGAGGACAGCATAGCTCTGCGGGCTTCTCCCTGAGTCCCCGAGTCCACAAATGTCACCCCCTTCTCAGCCCAAAGTTCTCTTGCTGCAGATAGTACGCAGCCGAGCAGGTCTGTCCAGCGTGGCTTCGCGCTTGTGTTAGAAATTCATGCTCTAAGGTCATCCAAGGCTCCCAGCCAAGAAGGGACTGTGCTGTCGGGGGACTGAAGAGCAGGGACAGTGGCCCAGAACTGTGGCCACCTCTGGTCTTCTTCACGTGAGCAAACCCTCAATGGGAGGTGACAAAACCGACTGAGGGGCCAATACTTGCCCCCAGTTGGTCTCAGCTCCCTGTCCTCTTCCCTACGGTGGAACTGCCGGGGCAGCTATTGAAAAGGTAAACAGCTATTAAAAAGATAAGCAACTGCTTTTCATATAAGGCCGTCCCTCCAGCTTCCCTGAGCTGTGATTAATCAAGAAAAAAAACAATCCTCTGCAACTTTTCCAGAGCAAGCTTTTCACTGGATAAGCTTTCACGTCACCCATCAAAGGCTGTGGCGGCCTTTCACGGAGGGTGTTGTCGCCAAGACAGGCTGTGGTGCCACAGGCTTCGGGACCAAGTTTCTGAAAATATCAGGAAGGTGGGGAACTTTTCCTCCCGCTGATTTTTTTTTTCCCCCACCACCCTCGTGTGGCCTGAGGCTTCAGATGCTAAATGGCAACAGTAATGTTAAGAGATCTTTATTATTCAAAAAATAAATAATGAGATAATCACAAGTTCACGCTGGAAACAATGAGGACTACAGGTAGATACGATAGATTTCCTTTAAATACAGTCATTTCTCGGGGGAGGAATGGGCGGCCTCAGGGCGGTTCCCCCCCCACCCCCCATTGACAGTGGTGGAGTTAGGAACCGGGTTGAAATAAGATAGCTGATTAGCAACAGCCTGACTCCGTGTGTATGTGTGTGTGTGTGTTTAGGAGAGAAAGAGAGGATGCGAATGAGTGTCAGGGTGGCTGGTGGGGGCAGGGTTTTGGGTTCTCCACTGCATTACACTTTCTAAAGTCGGCCCCCTCCATCCCTGCCGCGGGGACCCAGCATCCACCGGAAACGAATTCCAGCCGAGGCTCCCCGTTGCCCTTTCGGCCTCTTCGCTGAGAAATCAAATACATTCTCCACTGAAAGACCCTGCATGCAAAGAGACAGAACTAGACTCGGCTAATTTTCTGCTGTTTACTCAGAATTCAATCTGTGCAAACGCCCTTGTCATTTTCATAGGACCCTCTGCATCGGTGGGGTTGCTGCTTCAGAATATAAGCTTTTATGGAGCTGGGCCTGTTGGGGGTTTCACCTGCCCCGGGATTCATTCACTGCAGCCCTTCCTGCCTCGGGATGTTTAATAAATAGTTCTCCGTGAGGAGGATCCGGGGGTTATAAATAGGCAGCTGAACGGTTAGGGGTTGGTTTGAAACCGCTCTGCTGCTTGGTGAAGACGGCAGCACCGGCCCCGCCGCAGCCTGCCAGCTCACACCGCTCAGAGCTTGAGGAGGCCAAAAGACGTGAAGCCGGTCCCGTGGCTCACTTGGCTTGGATCAGTCACGTTGACAAACACCGAGGCGCCGGCTTGCAACTCAAAGACTCCTCCCAAGTGAATGGACTGCTGCCCGCAGGGCTTGGAGGAGCTGTGCGTGTTGGCCGCCCGGAGTAAGAATCTCTCCGATCCGCTCGGGGACCTCAGGCAGAGGCTGGCGATGAACGGAGCTTGGCCCGCAGCCTCCCGGTTGGAGCAGAAGGTGACCTGGGCGTAGATGTAGTACAGTCCTTGCCTTTTCACGGCCAGCTGCTTCCCGTTTTCCAGCGTCACCAAGTTGGTGCTGAGGGTGTAGTACCCTTTAGGGGCCCACTGCAGGACTAAGGGAGAGAGGAGACATTCGGAGTGAGGGGGGGTGGACCTGATCCCCAGTAACAGAAAATAGACTTTAATGTTGGCTACCGCGCTTTGGTTTCCCGCCTGGGACGCGGGGCTGGTAGGAGAGCTTATCGCGGAGTCTTCGGAAGACGAACCGAAGTCACAGAGCGCAGTGAGTTTCCTCCGCCCTTTAAGAGCTCTTAAAACCAATAGGCCCTTGAACTTGAGAAAACCCGCGAATGACTTCGCAACCCCGCGTCATAAATGATGCCTGCCGAAACAAAGTCCTGGCTAATGTTAACGTCCGTATCTTGCTTTTTTTTACCAAGTCCAAGAGTTGCTGACCTCTCTGGTTCCGCCTCGGCACAGATGGAACGAAAGACCCCCTTTCTGCCTACGTGATCACGCTCTCGCAAACCCGACCTGCCTCCCACAGCAAGGACTAAAATTAGGCGAGGAAGTATGAAAATAAACCTGTCATTTCACTGTGTGTTTTGATCTCCCATTGTAGTGGGCGCCACCGACTTGAAAGTACCTGTATTTTTGTGGCTAAGCCAGAGTACCCACCAGCAATGTGCCATTTTCTCGGCTGAGACGTTGAGTGGGTTCAAAGTAGTGTGCGCACCCGATTTCAAATCTCAGCTCCCACAGACAGCTAGACTGCCGGGGGTGGGGTGGGGTGGGGTGGGGTGGCGGGGGAGATGTGAAAGTATGGTTGCATTTTCCTCCTTGGGCTTCATTTTCTTTAACTCCTGTTTGGTGGTCTTAGGCCTATCAGGATGCAAGACCCTACCTGTTAAGACTCATCCTTTAGTAATTGGGACGCGCAACCTGAGATGCCTGGCATTTCTTGGGCCTTCAGACTATTCTAGAAATGAGGCTTTCTTATCATGTCTTTGCTTTGGGGCCGCATCTGGTTGAGAAGACAAGGGCAGGTTCCTTATCTTTTGAGTCCGCGAAGTTTATTTTTATAAATCCTTGCCTCATTTTTGTCCTTGCTGTGGGACATAGTTCAGGTTGGTGGCGGCAGGACCAGGGTGGTCTGAGAGGCCTGGGCCTGGCTGGGGCAAGAAACCTGACTGTCCGACCCCTTGCAGAGCTACCGTGATGCGGACTGTAGAATATGCTAGGACCAACAGTGGCCAGGGCCCTTCTGGCACCATGTGAGAACCATAACATCAGTCCGAGACAAGCTATTCCTCTAGGACATGACTCGGTTGCTGTCATCCAATCCGGATGAGACGGTGTCGTGCGGGTGGCTGCTGTGGAATGCTGATATTCTCCCTGAAGTGTATTTTCTGAGAAAGGGGTACTTGGCAAAATTATTAAATATCATGGGAGCCGCTGGTATTTCAAAAGGGCTTTCTGTCACTCTTCCGATGGCTAAGCTACAGCGAGGGAAGGTAAGTAACGACACCTGCCACCTGTCTGGCCCTCGACAGTGTCATTTTCTTCCATATTAGCTGATCGGATGCTCAGAGTCACCTTGTGAAGTGAGACAGGAAATGGCTGCGGAGGTAAAGGGACTTGCGCAAGGTCACCCAGAAAGCAGCAGTCGTGGTTCTTAAACCTCAGGCTTCAGACACTTCCTGCGCGGCATTCTGACTCCCACACCGTGATCCATGATAACCACGTGTGAGTTACACCCACCGAGAAGCCCAAGCCTCCTCGGAGACAGGCCAGAGCTCCTCTCCTCTCTCTCTCTGAGTCTCGGTGTCTGTCTGTCTGTCTGTCCTGCATACCCACAACGCTGCTTAGAACTCCATTCTGGAGCTCCGTGCCGAAACCGTCAAGACTGCTCTGGTGCTCTTGGACTGCACTGATGCCGATGGGGGATTTTATGCTGGTGCGCGCGTTTCCGTCCATTTATCAGATGCGACTCACTCTCCAGCACCAGCCATCATGAGATACAGATTTGGGAAAAAAAAAATCTAGGGGCTAGAATGATGGCAGAACAGATATGGAAATAAAATCATTCGGGGTTGAAAGGATTACAGTATGTCGTCTGTTGTTACTTCATTGGAAAATCTAACGTCTCGGCAACTATTGATCTTTGCAGAGTGATTTTACCTTTAATTTCCCTGAGGTTGGCCCCAGTGAGGTGTGGGGTTAATCATACAGGGATTGACAGATGGCAGGAAATACCCCTAGAGGCCTATTTACACACAGTGGAAGAGGGGTTAGGATGCAGGATTCTCCCAGTCACAAGGTCACTACCTGCCATCTCTTCTGTGTTGTCAGAATAATGGTCCCTCCACCCAATAATTCATCATTTAGAATCAGCCACTGAGCGGGAGCATAATGAGAACATTGGGATTGCTTTCCCACCTCCTTTTGTCCCCTCAAGTCCCATCTGTGCATTTGAGGCCACTTGGAAGACAAAGGCGAGCGCGGGAGCGCCGTCTGGGTAGCTTTGTAAATTGGGCCCCAGAGGAAGAGAGGAGACTCATCGTTAGGCTGCGTGGCTTTAGCCTCCCAGCCTGCCCCCTCGGGCGGCTGGTGCTCAGATGCTTTGGACTTACCAGATGCTGTTTTACTACTGGCCTCACTTATGACATGTGCCGCAATTTGAGGATCCTGATCGCCTGAAATGAAACCAAAGGCCAACCGTCAGGCTAAAGAAACACAGAACTGGCCACAGGAAGACTTGGTCTAGTTCTACAGCTGGGTCACAGAGACTGTGCTGCAATAGGTTATGTGAAAGGAACAGTCAGATCGCCTGAAATCTCCACAATTCAACTGGCCGTTTCCGCTGAGCACCTTCTTCTAATAGTCGTTCTGTACCTGACTCCACTTTACATAGGTTAACACCAGCTAAAGAAGCCATTCTTCAGTAAACATATGTTGAATCTGGCTTGTAAGAACAACTTCCACCTTAGTGGTCATCTTAGTGGGTCCCAAGGCCAGGGCTGCACGCGTGGCTGTAGATACAGCAGTACTGACCAAATCAGACACCAAGAGCATCTTACTAGCTGAGTGCTGCTCATGTAAAAGGCTTGCTCCTGAATCAGACGCTATGGTCTCCTAAGTACAGACTTTTCTTTTTATTTCCAGTAAAGCTCCCGGTGCTGGACACTTTGTAGGTGCCCTATACATCTTGAGCCAAACTGCATGACCTAAATGATCACATTTGTCAAAGTTATCGTTGTCCATCCCCATGATCTGTTTCCTCAAATTTCAAAGCAGTTAACAGACAACCTGGTACCACTCGACCTGGTTTACAGTCATTCTGAAAGCAAACTTTCATGGAAATCAGGTGACCCTTTGCATCCAGTTAAAGCAAGCGCTGAGTATTCTCTTTGCCTCAGAAAACAGTATCTGTATCTCTGTACGTCTAGGTCCATGTATCTGCATGTCTTTGTGTGTATTACATTCACACAGGCCAGACCAGTTTTCACCCTGACTTCATGATTTAGTATCTCTCAAACACCCATCTAAGAGCAACAGGGAAAGTTAGTGTGTCCAGAAAAGGATGGAACTAGGACCGGAAAATCCTGGAAACGGTCATAGGAGGAACAGTGGAAGACACTGAGGAGTTTGCCCTGCAGAAGCAAAGGCTCAGGGGCCATGTTTGCTGTTTGCAACATCTGGACAGCTGCTGTGAGGAAGAGGAATCTTGCTTTGCTTAGGATGGCCCCGAAGAGCAGAATGGGGTCCAGGGAGTGGAGATTACAGGAGCAAATGTCAACTCCAGAGGAGGCAAGTCCTCTCTCAAGTACATCGTAATCTTAATATAATTATTAGAGCCATTCACAGACCACCCAGGCTGCTTTATGAGATAGAGGGGGTCCAGGCACGTTGGATCCAAGGCTAGACGGTCAGTGCCGTTGTGGAAGAGAGTGGTGATCTGGGGAGGGTGCGAGAACTGTCAAGGTCCCTTCCAACCCTGAGATGTTTGAGATGCTCTGACATGGAGAACAGGACTGTCGCACGGAATCACGCCTTGGTCCCCAAGGCTCCACTGGCCATGGTTCCCCACGAAAAACTCAATGAATGATAACAGTGCCAAATAATGACTGTCTTGTCATCTCCCCCTCTGTAGCTGGTACCAGGCTGTATGATTGCTTTGATCAAGGTATTGAGATAATGCGATTGCTTCACACTTGGTAATGTCAGCATTAAAGGAACAGCCTTCCCTAGAGATATGTCCATACAAATCTTCTCCAAATCACAGGCAATCGTGCTCGTCTTTTATTTCCAGGGCTAAAGGTTGTTCCCCGATTCAGCACTGGGTTGTTTGATATAATCGGCCTGAAGCTTCCTGTTAGTTTCTAAGCACTGCTAGAAATGGTAAAGGGGGACCTACCTTTGTGCATTTCAAAGCTTTTTTCTTTCTTCTTCACTTCTTTGCTTTGCATTATACCCTGCAATAGGAATCACAGTAAAAGGTCACTTTGACAGGAACTCTGGCTGGGGGGTGGGGGAGGGCTCGAGAGGGAGGTTTCACTCACGTGGCACCTGTCACTACAGTGTTGCCTGTTTGAGGATTATCATATAGACTCAGACCCTGTCATTAATCCCATCCTACTCAGTGGGAGCTCTTGGCTCTGACAGATGAGCTGACAGCCCAGAAAGCCCAGGGGTGAACCTGGGAGCAGAATCGGGGGCTTTATTATGTTCCAGCACTCTCTCCAGACTGGAGCGTGTGATCCTGACCCTTCCTATAACCCCAGCCCTCCCCGCTTTGACAAATATTGACAAATAACGCCGAATGGGGAGCTGACTCTACCCTGGGAACCGGTATATAGAATATTATTAAACATAAAGCCTGGTGTGTATCTATTAGCATCAAATTGGTCTGGAATCTCTTAGGAAATGGAAATAGTAAGTTTGGGAAGAAATCCCAGACTATGAAAAGACCCTCGGACATTATTGTGTTATCCCTTTCAACGGGCTGGAGGAGTTCTCTCATTGCTGGTTGCCTCGTGTGACCTGTTTTTATTTAGCATAAACAGAATATAGAAAGCACAGAAAGCACAGGTCATCTCCCAGGGCGGCTGATGGTCCAAGGCCAACGCGGCATTTCTTTAGGGGGTTTCTTCTTATTAGCAACTGAAGGAAGGCTAGAGGTTCTTCAAGAAGCCAACGGGGACTGCCACCCACGCAGGCTGGAAAGCAATAAAGGCTACTGCTGCCATCTTACAGATTAAAAGACACTGAATAAGAGGCCCAGGGGGCTTCACTGGCCGGTACAAGGTCACCCCAGGAGTCTGAGGCTGACGCTGAGAGAGTAGAAACTGCGAGGTGACATCCATAGGCTGCGCTTAGGCCACACCATCACTCTGGACTCAACGCCAAGGAGGAAGAGCATGGTATTTACACATCTCCTGAGAACCAAAGTCTTGTCCCTCTCCTCCAAGGAATTGGGGCTGCTGCTGTTGAGGGTCTCGCTGTGGGCTCAGCTCAGGCGCCAGCTCTGAGGGTGTAAAGTCACAGAGAGTGACAGGGCACAGATCTTTAACTTTCCACTTGAGCTCAAGTGTGGCAGTATGAAAGAGCAGCAACAGGAAAATGTTTGTGAGATAACAAGCCAACAAATGACTCTTTCGGGTCTTTGCAAAAGCTGGAGTGTGATGATCGAGGCTGAGATACTTTTAGGCTAGGTGGTTGCACTGGTGTCAGGGCTTGGCCAGGATGAAAACGTGAAGTCAGCAGAGTTTGTCTTTTATGCACCCAGTCTTGCCTTTCCGTGAACTTTCCCCCAGCCGCACTCCCCAGAGTCTTTTTTTTTTTTTTCCTCCTCCTTATTTCATTCCCCACCTCGACTGAAAGCCTTTTAAAAGTTGACTTTCGGAAAATCTAGAATTGGTTAGTTCTCTCTTACTGGGAACCCTGCGTGACCGGTATGGGATAGGCTGACCTTGAACTCGTAAAGGAGATGCTTTGACCCTCTCAAGGGCATTGATGAGCAGACCATCATGGAACTGCTCATTCTAGCAGGGAGTGGAGGGGGCGGGGAGTAAGTTCTAATGTGCAATTATACCATTTAAAATGCTCCCTCCATTTACCTTAAATTAAGCCCCGAATCCCATCTCGCCACCCAGAGTGACAGCTTGGTTCTACCTGCCTCAGGAAACAATGAGATCCTTGTCACTAGAGGTGTTCAGATAGAGACTGAGGGACCGCTGGGTGGGGACCATGGGTCGCTCTGGCCCAGTCAGTCCGTGACCCAGAAGGAAAGCCTGCCAATGTTCACTAAGAATATAAAAGTCCGTTTTGGGGTTATTTTGTAGTTGGCCTGTTGGGTTAAAAAAGTCCAAAATGTCGTTTGAGGCCGAGCGCTTTGGGGACATGGACATGAGCATGGAGGAGGGTGGAGCAGCTGGTGAATGACATGGACCCGGATTCCACCTGCTGCCGTGGAGGCAAGGGGCTTCCTCTGCCGCACGCGAGGAGCCGGGGCTGCCGTGCCTGAGAAGCTCTGCCTGTTCAGAACAGGGACCTTTGGCGCTGTCGTTTAGTTCATGCGAGCGTGAGCAGAGAGGCCGGACTGGCTTTCTTCTTTCCTTTTTTATCCTGGGGACCAGATTTGGGAAGCTTTGCGTATCCGACCCGACACAGAGCCATGAGGAAACGGCGGCACAACTGTGACCCCCTCAGTAGCAAAGAGGGAGGGAGGGAAGGAACCAGAAGCCACTGTCACCGCCACTGGGGGGGACGGAAGGCTGATCATCGCATAATCAGCGCGTGGGAGCTGATAGTGCCCTTGCAGATCAGCTCAGCCCTCTCACTGCGCAGAAAAGAAACGTGAGGCCCAGAGACGTGAAGTCATTTGCCCAGGGTCACACAGTCGAGCACATTAAATATGCTCTTTGGATGATTAACCGTAGTTCTAAAAGTGGCTTTATTCACATTTAAATCCTCCCAATATCCTAATAATACCAGCCCGAGCCCTCCAAGGACCAGAGGAACGCAAATCATGCCTAAGCCTTTGCAGATGAAGAGTTAGGCGTCTTCCCTTGAGACCCGGATTAGTATAAGGAACCTGAAAGCCAGCAGCAGATATGAGCTGCATTCTGATTCCCATGGGTGGCTCAGGAATAATCTCTCAGAGTCCTCGCGACTGGATTAAATGACCCACGGGGGGCCGTACAGGAGGACAGGAATAAGCCCAGAGATAAGGTCTTAGGCCCTTCACTCCCGGCTTAAACTAACGCCTGTTGGTTTCACCAGCTCCCCAGGCCCCTGGCACAGAGCCGTCCTCAGCCTGGAACGCAGCCTCCTCTTCACGACCCCAAAGCCGTGGACCAAGGTATCGGGCTCAGGGTTCCGGGGGCGGGGAAGACGGGCAGAAAGACTTCTTGGTGTTCTTTGTCTGGAGAAATGGCTCCCGGGCCCCTGTTCGCGGCGGTGGAGCGACGATGTGGGCGCGCCCTCAGTAAACGAGCTACAGATTCTGGCTCTAGGGACCCATCACAGGCCACAGTCACCGCAGCGACTTCACCCTGGACCCCAGCCTGGGGGGTAGGAGGCTTCAAACTCCCTCCGTCTCAGGTCTTGATTGACCCCGGAGCGGACTGGCTTCAGGAGCAGGTGGCACTACACGGGGTCTGGTTCAAGCAGTGTTGAGAAAGCCTGGCACCCTCTGCCCGCACCTCTCTGCACAGTACAAGGAGAGGCCCTCACTTACGTGGCACCTGGAATCCCGTCTCAGAGACGCGCTCCGTCCTATGCTAGAGTCTGTCGCTGTTCCCAATTCCCCCCCGTGCCCTCCCATTGAAGGCCAAACCTTAACCTGTAGCCTGTCAGCAATGGCCAGTGGTTCTCAGTCACCGCCCTGGGAAATGGGGACCAGGCCACGGTGCCACAGTGGGGAGACGTCCAGGTTTGGTTGCAAAGACGAGGAAATGCAAAAAACACACTCGATGGGCTCCATCAAGTTTGCCCCAGAGACAGTCTTTTTTATTCTTCATCAGGACAGGCCTCTGAATGAGCATAGTTTCAACTTTGCTTTGCCTTTTAACAATAGGGCTTTGGCCTCATTTTTGCTTTTTTTAAAGAAATCTGCATACCCATGAATCTATGGATGTATTTACGTGTATATCTATTATATCTATGTATCTATCTATCATCTCTCTCTACCTAAACAAATGTTTAAACTGTTACATTGTCAGGTTTCAGTTTCCCGACCAAGCAGGTTTCCCAACCAAAATTTTTCAAAGACGCTCTTCCCAGCAGTGAGCTCCTTACCTTGACCAGGTCTTCAAACTGGCTTCTGATTTCCTCACAGTTCAATAAGGATAAGGACCCCTCTCCTTGCTTGCATCTCTGTATCGTTTTTATGAACACAAAGTCTTCATGAAGATTCCTTTCATCTTCTATCTATTTGTGAAATAACAAGGGCACGAGAAATTATAATTACGAAGAAGAATGGGGAATAACAACCTATTATATGGCGTTATGGACATTTGGTATTAGCAGTTAAAAAACAAAATCTATGAAGGCCAGCAATGAAAATGTCAGGCTGTTTGAAATGCTAGGTAGAAATCACAGCTTTCTAATGAAATTTTATCACAACATGTCCATTTTTCCGTGTATTATAGCAGCAACATTCTCTAATGGTCATGTTTCCTGTGGCTTCTGTAATGATTGGTCATTATAAACACCGTCTATAAAACAGTTTTCTGCTGAGCTAACTTGCCCTCTTCATTTCAGTGTTTGTGATGCAGTGCTTTAGAAGTTAATTTGCAATGTGTGGCGATTACTTGAGTTCTAATTACATCTCTCTCTTTTTAACTTTAGTATTTGCAGAAAACATTTGCATTTTGAAAGAAATCATCTTTCATTCCCAAAGTTAACGAGAGATTTTCTGATGCCTTAGGATAATTAACTGTATAGCATTCGCTTGTTTAATCAACTAATTCTGGGCCACTTTCTTAGACTAAGATTATAGTTTTAGATTCAAAACAAGCTTCAGTTAGCCGGCGGCTTTCACAGTCATTAAGAGAACACCTAAATGCCGGGGTATATTTGAGTCTACCCAGATCAGTATTTTCCCTATCGAGGCTAGGCTTATGTCTGGGCATTTGATTGGCAGAGCCCACCAGGCCAAACCAACCAGACCTAGAATTCCCCTCTTTTCTCAGCAGTGAAACCTAAATTTCAAGTAACCTAAGGAATCGTCTCAATTGTCTCTTCCCCACCTCATCCTGATCGGAAACCTCACGGTCTTAATTCTAGGTTGGCATTCCAACAGCGGCCACTCCAACATCCCTGGGAAAAACACAGCCTCCAGCTGCTATGCATCCTCAACTCCCACATCCAGATTCTTAGGAACAGCCCAATAATGGATGAAATGTCTCCTTT
This sequence comes from Catagonus wagneri, assembly GCA_004024745.2. Taxonomy (NCBI): domain Eukaryota; kingdom Metazoa; phylum Chordata; class Mammalia; order Artiodactyla; family Tayassuidae; genus Catagonus; species Catagonus wagneri. The sequence continues at coordinate 167,193 of PVHT020000016.1, read as the reverse complement.
TCTTCTGTGATTGATATTCTGTCAACGCTGCCAATAACGCCCATCGAAACATGATAGATCTAATGGTTATCTTTTCCTAAGAGTGCAAGGCAACCTGCCAGCTTACTCCACTCTTTTCTTCCTGCAAGTCCAACTATTTAAGAATGGGAAACATCTCTGGGAGAAACTGAGTAGCTTGCAGCTACTATCGGTATTTGAAGAATTATATAGAGAACGCGCCACTTTTACTCAAAGACTGCAAATTTGGGGACTCATCTGTGTCTACGCTACCCTGAAGCACTGTGCATTTTCAGATCCAACTGACGCTCTCCTTCTCTAGCTGTAAATTTAGAAGAAAAACATTTGTCTCTATCAGAAAAAAGTTTGCTTTTAAAGCAAAACCTTAGCCAAAAATCATAGCCAATGCCTACATAGCACTTATTTTGTGCCCAGCTCTCTCCTAAGCTTTTACAGGGCTAAATTCATTTAACCTACGAGGTGGGGACTGTTATCATCCCCATTGCTCAGATGTGGAAACTGAGTCATCGAAACATAAACTAACTTGTCCAAGATCACAGAGCTGGCCAGGCAAGAGTCAAGATTTGAACCCAGGCGGCCTGACTGCAGAGCCAAAGCTGTTGACCAGAGACAAGAATAGAATCCCTCACGAACCAGACCACAGACGTGAATATCACGAGACCTGTTATCTATTTGAGTTCTTACCACTGTCCATCCTTTGGCTAGAACGGAAACCAACCACCCCCCCATCACTAAGGACCCCGAAATTGAGTTCATAGAGGCCCACAGTCCGTCTTACCTTGTCCAATCTTCTGTGAAGGTACACTGCAAAAAGTGCTGACCCAATCATCTGGGTGATAAGAAAAACAGTAAGTAAATACATAAAAATTTTCATACTGACGGGTGGTCCAGTGGCCACGGAGCGGGGAGCAGGTTGACTGTACGTTTCGATCATGCTGTGTTAGAGTTGAAATGATGTCTTCTGGCTGAGAAGGTGTCAGAGGCAGCATGAGAAGACTGTCAAAGTGGCCACCTTACTCAGGGTTAGTTAAGAGCGCACAATCGTTGCAGCCCACACTTCCTGGAAAATGTGCTTCGCAGTCTCCTCTCCCAGCAAAAAAAGTTACGTAAAGGGTTTTTTTTTTTTTTTTAAATATACCCATATCATTCACTTCCAGGCTTTCCCTTTCGTTAGTAAAGAAGAAACAAGTTTCTTCTTCCATACATTCATTCTTGCCTTGAAATGTCACAGACTGCTTCACAGACAATGGCAGCATTTTCCAATCGCTGTCTAACTTTTGGGGTTCGCCAGTTTCAAGGAAAGTAACAAATGAATCCACCAACAACAGACTTATTTCAATTTCAGTCTTACTAATAAAAAGCGGGAACCCGGTATAGGGGGAGAGAAAGAAACATCAACAAAAGTTTGGATTGCTTTTGTGAGTGGCCTGCTGCTGGCTGACTGCATCTTAACACTTCTTTTCATCTCTAAACCCAACAAAAATCCCAGCAGCTTTTCAAATCGAGTCTACATGGCATCAAGCAAGAAGTACTGACAATCAGTAAAGAGAGTTGAGCTGGAGAGGTAATTCAAGAAAAATACACTTCTCCAAAGACCAGGAGAAGTGAGATCTTGGGGGAATCCAAGCTAAAACTCTGGGATTAAGGTTAAAGTAGGAATATTAGCTTGCTTTGGCCAAGTTTCCTGTCTACACTGTTCCGTTCCAGCGGATAATTTCTTTTAAAATGAGAGTTGCAACATTTATTTCAGGTTCTGTCTTTTTTCTTTTTTTGCCCCACCCACAGCACGTGGAAGTTCTGGGGCCAGGGATCAAACCTGTGCCACAGCGGTGACTCGAGCCACAGCTCAGGAATGCAGGAAACTTAACCCCTAGGCCACCAGAGAACTCCCCCTCAGATGGTTTTTGGTGCCAATGTATGGGTTCACAATAGGGAGAATAGGTTGCAGGTAAGAGATCTGAGTTCTAATTCTTGCTGTACTGATAAATCACTACGCACCTTGAGCCAGTCACTGATTCTCTCCAGATCCCAGATCCCCCGTATCCAAAGGGGCAGCTGCACCCCCGGGCCTATCCTGTAGGTTCTTGTGAAATCCAGTAAGGATTTTCAAAACATGTTAAGCAACCGAAAAACACTCTCATCCTGAGTTTTTTGGGTATTCGTTTAGCCTATGATGTGAGTTTTCCCAATAACTGTCACGCTAGTGCAAAAAACAAGCCAACACTAACAACGTCAAAAACACCCAGGGTTTTGACAACGGATTGAATCACTGAAGTGTGTTTAATTACACATTTCTGAATGGCTTTTGATGGTCTTATCAGATTGCCTTCAAAATAAAAGCAGCTGTGGAAATCCCTCACTCCACATCCCAGCCGGGCCTAGAAACCATGATAAGATTGCTTTGGTGATTCCTACAGAATTTTTTGAGAGACAAATAGGAAAGGAACCAAGCCCCTGTGATAGGCATGCTCTGTGCATAGCTCCCAGCCGCCCTCTTCCCCTCCCACGCCCCGGCATCCTGTCCTGGGCCCAGATCTCACTGCATCTGCCAAGTAGGTGGCTTCAGTGCTTGTGATGAACTTTGATCAGTCAAGTCAGAGGCTTCGGTTCTTAGACAAGCAACCTTGATTCCACTAAAGGAAAGTTATCACGAGAGCTAAAATGGGCTCGAGGACCGCTCCAGCGCCGGATTTGTGCAGTCACAGCGGGCCGGAGTGACGTTCGGCTCACCCAGGCCCGGAGCGGGAGGTCGCCGGAGGGACCACAGAGATGCGGACAGCGCCACATTTGTTCACGTGACCAACCTCAAGAGAGACTTGTTGTCCCGTCCCCCGCCTCCACGTCCCGATCCCCAGCCTCCTGCTGTCCGATTTCTCCCCGCAATATTCCCCTCCAACCGCTTCCACCCGTTATTATTTCTGACCGAATGCTGCACGGGGTTCGTTTTCAGTGACTTTTCTAGTACTCTGTTGGCCTATTCCTGTGCTGGCATCCTCATGAATGCTTCTTCGTGTGATTCCCGATTTTCCGTGATACCCCCGAAAACTTTGACCCACCCCACCCTCGTGCTCCCCCCTCCGCTCTCATTCTACGTGCGAGTCCTGGACGATTCGCATCCATTTTCACGCTGCGCACTATCACCGTCATTGTGATAAAACCCACATGTATTAACTGCAGCCCTGACCCGTACGTTTGCAAGTGCAGCCAACTCCGAATATCCCCACTGGGACGCTGCAAAGCCACCTCCTGTCTGGCAAGCCCCAAACTTAACCCCTCTCCCCACGCCAGCTCCGACCCAGACTTGCTCCCCGCTCCAGCCTCACCCTGGCTCAGTGAACGGTGCCACTGCACCTCCTGGCATGATCAACGCGAATGGCTTAGCTCCAGAAGCCCCGGCTTCCTCTCGCCCTTCTGCCGGGTCCTCGGGCCGGCCCCAGCATTCACTGCATTTCCAGCTTCCACATTTTAGCTCAATTTTCTGATGTCTAATTCCGTTATCAGGTGTCCTTTGTGTCAGGACCACCCATACTGCCTCAGCCCTGACAAGGGGTGGCCTGGCCCTGGTGCTGGGCTCCCTCTAAAAATCTTCAGGTGCCTCTTGCACCCAGAAGGGATTTTTAAGCTAGGTTACCAAGAAATCTGTAGACCTGTGGAGTACATGGAAGTGCCTGCAGCTAAGGTCAAACATAGTCCGTCTTTTTCTTAGTTCATAGAAAGAGTTAAGTGTATTGAATTGTTTCATTTTTCAGTTTTTCATGCTTTAAATATTCTCAAATCTCTGTCACCCTTTTCTACTACTGCTTTCCGTCTAGCTGGTGACTGATCTACAACAAATAAGCCCCAAGGGACAAACTTAAAAAACGAAAAGTGGATCCCACGTGTACCCCTCGTTTCTGGTGTGACTGTGCTTGTGGTTGTGATTTTCTAATGATAACCTAGAACACAGTCAGAGTTTCTGCTAGGAAAATTATTTCCAGTACACAAGAAAGAGTTAAATATATCAGCATTTTTGTTTGTTCTACAAAGGGCTTCTCAAGGACTCTTTTTCCTCAACATGTCTGGAAAACCCTCGCCTTAGGGGATAGTGTTTCCATTGTAAGCAGAGCGCAGGCTCTGACCCCTGCCCACCTTTCTGACTTCATCTCCTGCGAGTCTTTCAGGCTCAGTCTTGAGTATCACCCATGTCAAGCTAAATTTATACCCTTAAATGTGCTGTTTTTGTTCAAGATGCTCCCTGTGACCGTAACGACTTCATCCTTTTTATCCGCTAATGTTGAAGAGGTACCCTCTCTGTGAAACAGGCCCTCCCAGCTGACAAGATGGCCTGGTCCGTGCTTAATCTATCATAGAATTTGCCCCATTCCATCATAATTGCCTCCTCTGATTTCCCTACCAGGAGCTTCTAGAGGAAAAAGGTATTTTCCCCCAACATCTCAGAATCCTTGCTTCCTTACGCATGGTAAGGAAGCAGCAAATTTTTGCCAAATTACTAAATTTTCTTTTCAGGGGATGGCACGGGAAGGTGCAAAACCTTCTAGCCTGGAAGAACAGTGCCCGGTCGCCTCTCTGGCAGTACAAATCACAATGTATTTGTTTTAGGTTTTCTTCTACTCCTTTAATTGTCTCTCTTTCCTCTGGGGTCAGTTCCACTTGTTTATTTTGATCCTTCTCCTTCATGTTGATAGTTTTCCTCAAATGTCTGATGACCCTTAGTTGTCTGGTCATATTTATAAATGAAGATCTATGCCAGTTTTTATGGGTGGATGATGTGGGTTTTCTCTGCAATTAGGTTGATCTGTTTCCCCCACAAAACTCTCTCCGGAATGGGAGGGTTGACTGTGGGTTCTGTTTAAGTGAGTAGGACTTATCAACAGGCAGGCTTCCCTTTAGGTTATGTGGGTGGAGAGGCAGGAAGGCCGGGACCCCCACAACTGATGAAGTAAGGAGAACTTTTCTCTGGGGGTGGAGTGTTTTAGAGGGTTTCGCTCTAGACTGAAACTGGTTTTCCTTTTGCTTTCTTTTTCTGTCTGTTGTGGAGGTCTCAGCACCCTCCCTAGAGCCCTCCCAGGCAACTTTAGCCTAAAGCAAAGGCCGAATATTGTTGCTGACAAAGGGTCCACGGGGGAAGGGAGAGAGGGAAGAAAGGGTCCACCTGTCCCAGCTGTTTCACTGCAGCTCCTTCGTGAGCTACCAAGATTCTTTCTCCTCCTACCCCTGCTCTTGGCGTTTACTGATTCTGAGATTGCTGCCTACTTGAGAAAACACACTCTTACCGCTGATTTCTTGAATTGGAATGTTCTCTGCTCTGACATCTCTGTTAGCCCAAATTCGCTGGCTTTCTTGCTTCCTGGTATCCATCAAGATTTATCTCACATTGATGTCATCTTTTCATCTTTCCCATGCTCACTGTAGTTTCATTTTTTACATTTATTTTTGATTAAGTAATACATTCACATGGCTATAATATAAGTGATACACAAGAGTGTGCAATGCTTTTTTTTTTCTTTTTTGGCTTTTTGCCTTTTCTAGGGCCGCACTCTTGGCATGTGGAGGTTCCCAGGCTAGGGGTCTAATCGGAGACACAGCCACCAACCTATGTCAGAGCCACAGCAATGCCAGATCTGAGCCGTGTCTGCAACCTACACCACAGCTCACGGCAACCGGGCCAGATTGTTAACCCACTGAGTGAGGCCAGAGATCGAACCTGCAACCTCATGGTTCCTAGTCAGATTCATTAACCACTGAGCCATGATGGGAACTCCCCAAGAGTGTGCAACATTTAAGTCTTCCTTCTGCCTCTTCCTCCTCCTCCTTCATTGGCAACCGGAGTTGTCAGTTTCTTATGTATATTTCAGAGATGCTTTTATGCACATTCAAGCAAATACATCGTCATTCACTCTTTTTTTTTTACACGTAGTAGTATAAAATACACTGTCTGCATCTTTGTCTTTTCATTTAACAATATACCTTGAAGATTATTCTACATCGGCAGAGTGCTTCTTCTCCTCCTCCTCCTTCTTCGCTGCCCCTGAGGCATATGGAAGTTCCTGGGCCAGGGATGAAATTCAAACCACAGGTGTGATTTACACCACAGCTGCAGCAACACCACATCCTTAACCCACTGTGCCACAGCAGGAGCGCCTCTTTTTTTTTTTAGACAACTGCATAGTGTTCCACTGTAAGAATGACACACCATAACTGATCTAACTAGTGCCATCCTTGATGAACATTTATGTTGTTTCCAGTCACATGATATTAAACAATGCTGCATTCCGTTTACAGGGAACAACACATGCAAGGACCCAGAGGCTGGAGACAGGGGTTCTTTCTCCTCTTGAGGCTGCATGCTTGGACCACGGCCTTGCTCTGGGCTCCACATAGCAACCCGGGCTTTTCCAATGGGCCCTTAAGGTGGAGAACAGACTACCGGGAATTTACAGTAAAAAAAAAAAAAAAAATCCGCCTTGTTCCAGGGCTCAGGGGCTCCGGGATCAAGTGTTGTACAAGTGGGTGCCTGATATGGCTGAGCACAGAAGACTTATCTGTGTGGCTCCAACTCTTTTTTTTTTTTTTAAACACCACAGCCACAGCAACACAGGATCTGAGCCACATCTGTAACCTACACTGTAGCTCCTGGCAACGCTGGATTCACTGAGCGAGGCCAGGGTTCGAACGCACATCCTCATGGATACTAGTTGTGTTTGTAATCCATTGAACCACAATGGGAACTCTGGTTCTATCTCATTTTTACCTCCCTCGCAGGGGTCTCCGATTGCTGTCTGCATTTCCCCTAGAGTCCAGAACTCTGGTTGGCTGGCTCCTAGCTCCTAACTCCCAAACCCTCCCACAGAGCGTTTCCCTGGGCTCCCTAATCTGCCCCTCTCCTGATCCTTCTTCTTGACCTGTTCGGGGTTCTCTCTCTCTCTCTTTCTCTCTCCAGTTTCTAACCACCAGCCTCTAAGCTGCTGCTTTCAGCTCCCACCCCAGGTTTGGGCAGTCCCCGCTCCCCCACCCCTCCTGTGGTCCGTTCTGATAAGCCCTTGAGGCTGTTTCCGAAATGACTGTCTCCCTAGTGTAGACTGAGCCCGAGCCCTCCAGTTCTCCCCCAGTGTCTCCTGGCGCCAGCCCCAGGGTTTCCAAAACGGGGAAACGGAGGCTCAGAGAGAGGGGACGACTTACGAGGGTCAGGTGGCCAGTTAGCGGCAGTGCAGAGACTTCCAGCCGGTGCTCTTTCCCAGGAGTCAGGCTGCCCCTCGGGTCGCCTGGCAGCCACCAGCTCCCACCCACCGGCTGCACGGGGGTAGGGTGTGGGGGGATCTCCCTTCCCACTTCCTTCCTGAGCCACTTATTAAGCCTGCAGCTGGCCCGTCCAGCAGCCCAGCAAAAAACATCCAGCCACGTCTGCATCTGATTAAGGAAACTTTAGGGGCAGGAAGCATTTTTTTTTCCCTCTGGCAGAGTCAGGGGCGCAGAAGAAAGCAGGAAGAGTCAATGAAACGGTAAGATGTCAGGGACCACGGGCGTGCGGGCAGAGGTGGAAGGGCCGTGTCAAAGCTTTAGGATTCCTTGTTCCATACATTTGGGTGCAGGAATACTGTTCCTGGCTTAGAAGGACCTCCGTGATGCACTTTTAGTGCGTATATCATGGCAAAAATAGAATGTTCCCGTAATAATAAGCCCAGAGTGCCCCAAAGTCAGTGGTAGTTAGAAATTGCTGTCCGTTCCACTCCATTCTCTGCATCCGTGTTAATTTTTTCCTAGAGATTAATGGTTGGAAACATGACCACAGCGTTGGAGAGCTGCTGTGACAGGCGTTCACCTGCAAATAAATGCAGCGGAGGACTTTTCTGCCTCACAAGTTCCCGCAGCGAACGGTGCCATCTTGTTAAGCGCGGACTGAGAACAGCGCCCACCAGCATCGAATCTAGTCAGGGATTTTGACCCCAAGATGTTTTCTGCGTGGGAGGAGCAGGAAACCCCGAGGCCTTCTATTGTCACAGGGGTCCCCGATGTCCCGAGGGCTCTCTCCTGACATTAGGGAGCCAGTCATATCTGAAGCAATGGGATTGACACTTGCGCTGGGCTGAATAGCATACCCGCACCGCCCCCCATTCTTGTCCACCTGGAATCTGTGACAGTGACCTTCGTTGGAAACAGAATCTTTGCATCTTTGCAGATATTGGTTAAATTAAGAGGCCCTACAGAATTAGGATGGGCCCGAAGCCAATGACTGGTGTCTTTATATGAAGAGGAAAATTCGGGCAAGGATACAGATTGAGGGAAAAAGGCCGTGTGAAGATGGAGGCAGAGACTGGACGGAGGCAGCCGCAAGCTAAGGACCATGAAGGATCGCTGACTGTTGTCAGAAGCCAGGAGAGGCCAAACGGGATTCTTTCCAAGAGCCTCTGGAGGGAGCACGGCCCTGCTGACACCTTGATCTTGGGCTTCCAGCCTCCAGAATTGTAAGAGGATATATTTCTGTTGTTTTAAGCCACTCAGCTTGCGGCACTGTGTTACAGCAACCCTAGGAAATGAAAAGCAATGGCCCCATCTTCTGAAATACTGCCCCAGTGGTGACACAAGGAGAAAGATGCTCATCAGCCAAGGACACGGGCTCAGCACAGGGACTGAGGGGCCCCTCTGGTTTTGCTCTACACCGCTCCCTACGTGCATAGAGAAGTAAGTCTGGAAGGCACCCCAAGACTTGTCTTTGGGTGATCAATTCTGGGAGATTTTTATCCTTTTGCTTTAACTTGTGCTTTCTAAGTTTCCCACAAGGCTATATATTACTTGGGTAAAAAATGTATATTAAATCCACCTATCATCTACATGTCCATCTACTTTTGCATATTTTTTTATTAAAGTGAAGGTGATTTACAACACTGTGCCAATTTCTGCTGTACAGCAAAGTGACTCAGTCATACATGCATGTACAGAGTCCCTCCCTTATATTATCTTCCAGCATCTTCTTTCTCAAGAGACTGGATGCAGTTCCCTGTGCTATAGAGTAGGACCTCATAGCTTATCCATCCTAGCTCTAATAGTTTGCATCTATTAACCCCAAACTCCCCATCCATCCCACTCCCTCACCCTCCCCTTGGCAACCACAAGTCTGTTCTCTATGTCTGTGAGTGTGTTTCTGTTCTGTTGATAGGCTCGTAGCATAACTATTCACAATAGCCAAGACACGGAAATAACCTCGATGTCCATTGACAGATGAATGGATTAAGAAGATGTGGTACATATGTACAATGGAATACAACTCAGCCATAAAAAAGAATGAAATAATGTCATTTGCAGCAACATGGATGCAACTAGAGATTCTTGCACTGAGTGAAGTGAGTCAGAAAGAGAAAGACAAAATACAATATGATATCACCATATGTGGACTCTAAAATAAGGCACAAATGAACCTATCAACCCACCTATCTTTAATTACTAGTATGCTCATACACTCACAGAATCTTTCCAAGAAATAGCCTCAGGATACCTTCATTTTTTGTAGATCCAAAGCTAGGAACTACTCCCAAAAAGCCCTGGCTGGGTGAGGGTGGACAATGATAAAACCATGTATTTGTATGGTTATTCAACATGCTTCAAAGATCACACCTCCTTATCATCAACCCATTCAACCTCACACCCCTCTGGTTCATAAAGAATCTGAGATTCAGGGAGCTGTTAAGGAACTTGTCCCGGGTTTCACAGCTAGTAACTCACATGGCTGTGACTAGTGCTCATGGTCCTGACACCAGGTCCAGCAGGGGCTTCTAGAATGTATGATCTATAAAGACAATGCCTTTTGTCCGTCTTGCTCTCCCTGCGCTCGTATCTCCTGCACTTAGATGGTTCCGGGCATACAGCAGGTGATCAGTACATTTTCGGTGAATGGATGTGACAAAAGCACTCTCCTCCCTAGAAGCGTTTTCTGCTACTAGGAGCGTTTTTGTTCAGTCCAAGCTGTGGTGCTCAGGCCCTGTCCTTTCTCACAACCTGCTCTTCTGTCCCCAGCCCCAGACAAAGGATAGCTCATTTCCGGGGCTGGCCTCCCACATCACCTACAGGGAGGCCCCCAGGTGGTGTGGGTCAAGGTGAGTCCGGAAAAGGCTCCTTGTTCCAAAGTAATGCCACTCAACAAAAAAGGTCCAGGGTCAGGGGGAGGGCTTTGCGAGGGAACGGGTTTGCCAACCGCTGAATGATTTATTTGGTTCTGGGACAAGGAATAGGACACATCAAGAAATACTGACACACAACACAGGGAATATAGCCAATATTTTGTGATAACTGTAAATGGAAAATGCAAAGTAACCCTTAAAAACTGTATCCAAAGAAAATTAAAGTCAGGGAAAGAAAAGAAATATTGACACACAGGAAGAGAGAGGCACAGCGAGAAGATGGCAGCGAGGTGGATGGAGAGCCTCTCAGTTCAGGAACAGGACACAAGTACAGACAATGTCCGAAATGGAGTCAGGAAGTTCTTGGAGTTCTCTTGTGGCACAGCAGGTCAAGGATCTGGCATCGTCACTGCGGTGGCTGGGCTTGCCGCTGTGGTGTGGGTTTGATCCCTGGCCCAGGAACTTCCACGTGCCACGGGCGCTGGCAAAATAAAAAAACAGTGTCAAAGGAGGAAGATTTGTCGAAACAAAGGGGAAAAAGGAAGTGGGGTGGGATGGGCAGAAAACACTGCACCCCTGCCTGTCACCCTAACCCAACCCCCAGTTTTCATATCCTCTTTTAAGGATATCCCCCCACAGCCCTCCAAGCAGGTGACACCTTCCCACAAGGCCTTGTGTACGTGTGTGTGTGTGTAGGGGGGACACCCAAAGGGCAGGGCTTGTACAGAGGGGCGTGGCTGCCACCCCAGGTCTCCTTTTTAAGAGCAAATTCTCAGAAAGCTTTAAAGCTGCCCCCTGCCCGGCCCAGGACAGTGTGGGTGTGACTCTTCTCAGCACTCAGAGGGAAACGGTCTCAGCCCAGAAGCCAGCAAAGACATTGGAGAAGGGGGGCGCAAAGGGTGGGGGTGTGGGCACGACTTTTGAGCACTGGGGTCAGGGAGCAGAGCTCTGGAGACCCCGTAGGATTTCCCTGATCTTTTCCCACACAGCCAGCACAGGAAAAGGGAGCTTAAAAAGGATTATGGGCTAATTGAATGTAGGTAAAGAAATTGCCTTAAAAAGGAAAGCTCCCACCACTGCACCATTGTCTTAATTAAAGACCATTCCCGGCTAATTTGCTAGCCAAGGAGAGGGGTGGCACGGTTTTGATAGCTAAAGATTTCAAGAGATCACACGTTTCTGGGTCCCGGTCAAACCACACGTATTCTGAGAAAGGAAGTCTTCCTGGCCTTTGAGCTCTATGGGAGGGGAGTTGCAAGAGTGTTTTTCTTCTTTCCCAACACTGCATACCTCTGCCGCTAGCATTCTAGGGTTCACCATCGGTAAGTACAGAATGTCAACCCAGGATATCACTCGTGTGGCTAAACCTGGGAATTAATGCATCTTGTCAATTACCAAGGCTCCTGTTTTCATACTTGTGAACAAAGACCTGGCTCAAAATCCGTTACCACCTCTGAGCAAAATGGTCATTTGCAGCTTAGGGCACATCAGAAGTTTCCATCCATGGGACGGGTATCCACAATGCAGGGAAAATGACTGCATTTTCAGAGTTAGCTCCTCTGAAACCGGAAATGTGAACAGAGCTGACATAGTGCTAATACTTTCTCTTACTCCTGTAAGAAAGAGAAAAGGCTGTGTGCAAGGTAGCAGCGATGTGCAAAAACCACAATAGAGGTTTTGTGAAGAAGAGCAATTGTGGCTTTTGCACAAGTTATTCCTGAACCGAGGCTGAGGACGGCATATGACACTTTTCAAAGCAGCTTCTGGACTGGTATTTCACTGAAATGAAGAAGATCTCTGAGCAAGACCGGAAAGCCAAAAATCTACGTTTCATGACCTCGGCAGGAAAGTAATAGTTGCATTATGGAACATTCTAGAATGGCAGGCTTAAACCATGGCCCGGAAGACCTGTAGGCCTTTTTCGGTGGGAGGGGGAGAGGCAGGGAAAATATAATTCCCAATTAGGTTTCTGATAGTTTTCCACTCTCTCTCCCCACCCCCTCACCTAGTTCTGGGCCTCTTCTTTAGCCATCCCCTCTAGCACAGGGATCTGATTCAACAGCTGGGGAAAGGATGTAGAGGAAACAGAGGAGAAGCATTAATGTCAGTCTCAGGAAGTCCAGAACATTTTTAACTCCAAAGTTGCCTGCATATGTAAAAAGTAGGCATCGCGTACCCATTGCCCTGGGAGTGCGCCTGTAAATATGTCATATACCTAGCTGCAGCCATGGAAAAAAGTCTTGACAGTAAATATTATTTTAAAACTAATTCTTATTTGGATTAGAAGAAAAGAAGAGAGAAAATTTACCTGGTAAATAGAAGGATATCACTAATGAGTAAGTAAGTGAGCAGGAAGAGCAAAGAACTGACCTCGTGGAGGAGAATGAATTTCTTCTGTCCCTCACCCTGTTCCTGGGGCTGATTTAATCCCCTATAGAATAAACTGGGAATGTTTTAAATAGCTAACTCTTCTAAACAGCATTAGGCCCCGACAGCTTTATGAATAATTTTTTTCAAACTTCCAAGGAACAGATAAGAGTAAAAAATAAGAAAAGATATCTACCTTTTTTCCCTTTTTTAGGACCGTACCCGCGGCATATAGAGGTTCCCAGGCTAGGGGTCTAATCTGAGCTACAAGCTGCCGGTCTACACCACAGCCACAGCAATGCGGGATCCGAGCCGCATCTGTGACCTACATCACAGCTCACAGCAATGCTGGATCCTTAACCCGCTGAGTGAGGCCAGGGATCGATCAAACCCACAACCTCATGGTTCCTAGTCAGATTCGTTTCCACTGTGCCACGACAGGAGCTCCAAGATCTCCACTTTTAAACCAAACCTGGTATAATATTGATAATGAATTTAGACAAAGGAATAACCTAACTTCATACTTCAAGGAATTAGAAAAAGAAGAAAAAACTAAGTAAAAGTTAGCAGAATGAAGGAAATAAAAAAGATTAGAGTAGAAATAGATGAAATTAAAAATAAATAGAAAAAATAACAACACTAAGTGTGTTTTTAAAAAGATAAACAAAATTGACTAACTCTTGGTTAGACTAAAAAAAAAAGGGAGAAGACTCAAATAAATAAAATAAAATCAGGAAGGAAAGAAAGGACATTACAACTGACACCATAAAAATAAAAAAGATCATAAGAGAATACTACGAAGAATTATACACCAACAAACTGGATAACCCAGAAAAATAGATACATTCTTAGACACATATGACCTATTAAGACTGAATAATTAAGAAACGGAAAATCTGATCGGAGCAATATGAGTAAGAAGATAGAACTGATAATCAGAAACCTCCCATTGAAGAAGAAAACAAAGAAAAAAGAATCTGATTAACAAACGGGCAAGAGGACCTGGAGAGACATTTTTCCAAAGATGTCCAACAGGCACATGAAAAGATCCTCAACGTCACCATCAAGGAAATGTAAATCAAAACCACAGGGAGCTATCAGCTCACACCTGTTAGAGTGGCTGTTACCAAAAACAAGAACTAATAAGTGTTAGTGAGGATGTGGAGAAAAGGGGACCCTTGTGCAGTCTTGACGGAATGTAAATTGATGCAGCCACCATGGAAAAACTGTATGAAAGTTCTTTAAAAAATTAAAAATAGAACTATCATATGATCCAGCAATTCCTCTTCTGGATATTTATCCAAAGAAAACCAAAACACTAATTTGAGAAGGTATGTGCACCCTCAGGTTCATCGCACCATTATTTACAATAGCCCAATATATGCAAACAAACTAAGTGTCTGTTGATTAATGAATGGGTAAAGAAAATTCGATGTGTATATATACACAATAAAATACTACTCAGCCATAAAAAATAATGAAATATTGCCATTTGAGACAACATGATGGACCTTGAAGGAACTATGCTAAGCAAAGTAAATCAGAGAAACACAAATACCATATGATGTCACTTATGTATTGAATCTAAAAAACAAAACAAATATACAAAGTCATAGATATAAAGAGCAGAACGGTGGTTGCCAGAGGGGTGAGGGGTTGGGGAGTGGGAAAAATGGGTGAATGAGATCAAGAGGTAAAATCTTCCAGTTATAAAATAAACGAGTCAGGGGGATATGATGTACAACACGGGGACTATAGTCAGTAACACTGTAGAGCACACCTGAAAGTTTCCAAGAGAGTAAATCCTAAAATGTAACTTTGTATGGTGATGAATGGTAACTAGACTTATTGTGCTGATCATTTCAAAGTGTATACAAATATAAAATCATTATGTTGTACACCTGAAACTGATGTAACATTGCATGTCAATTATACCTCAATAATTTTTTTTTTTTTGGCTTTTTAAGGCTGCACCCGTGGCATATGGAGGTTCCCAGGCTAGGGGTCGAATCAGAGCTATAGCCGCCAGCCTACTCCACAGCCACAATGCCAGATCCGAGCCGCGTCTGTGACCTGCACCACAGCTCACGGCAATGCCAGATTCTTAATCCACTGAGCGAGGCCAGGGATCGAACCTGCCTCCTCATGGATACTAGTCTGGTTTGTTACCACCGAACCACAGTGGGAACTCCTACCTCAATAATTTTTAAATGAATAGTCATTATTTTATTGTTTGAATATAAATGAAAAATTTAAAATTGGTAAACAAATGGAACAAACAAAATAAATCTCCCAACATAGAAAGCACAGAACCAGATGGCTTCACTGGTAAATACCATTCATTCTCAAACTCTCCCAAAAATTTGAAGAGAAGGGAATACTTCCAAACTCATTCTATGAGGCTAGCCTGATGATACTTGATATCAAAGGCAGACAAAAACACCACAAAAAAGAAAGCTACAGGCCAATGTCCCTAATGAATACAGATGCAAAAACCCTCAACAAAATGCTAGCAAGCCAAATCCAACGTCACATTAAAAAGATCAAACACCACAATGAAGTGAGATTTATCCCCAGGCTGCAAAAATGGTTAAACATATGAAAATCAATCAAAGTGATGCTCCACATTAACAGAATAAAGGATAAAAATCACATGATCATCTCAATAGATACAGAAAAAGCATTTGACAACATTCAAAATCTTTTCATGATAAAAATACTTAACAAACTAGGAATAGAAGGAAAGTACCTCACCATAACAAAGGCCATATATGACAAGCCCAGAGCTAATGATGGAAAGATGGAATCATTTCCTTTAAGATCAGAAAAAAGACAAAGATGCCCATTCTTGCCACTTCTCTCCAACAGAGAACTAGAAATAGCCAGAATAATTAGACAAGAAAAGGAAATAAAAGGCATTCGAATCAGAAAATAAGAGGCAAAAATATTTATTCCTGTTTGCAGATGACATGATCTAAAGATTCCATTTAAAAAAACTGTTAAAACTAGTAAACAAATTCAGTAGTTTCCCAACATAATCAACACACAAAAATCAGTTATTTCTATACACTATCTGAAAAAGAAATAAGGAAAACAATTTCATGATAACACCAAAAAGAATAAAATACTTAGGAATACATTTAACCGAGGAGGTAAAAGACCTGTCTACTAAAACTAGAAAACAATAAGTAAAAAAAATTAGACAATACACAAACAAATGCAAAGACACTGCCTGTTTATGAATTGAAACACTTAATAATGTTAAAATGTTCATATACCCAAAGCAATCTACAGATTTAATGCATCCCTATCAAAATCCTGATGGACTTATTCACAGAAATGGCAAAAAAAATTCTAAATATTATATGGAACCACAAAGCACCCTGAATAGCCAAAACAATCTTGAGAAAGAAGAACAAAGCTGGAGGCCTCATACTTCCAGAGTTCAAAATATATTGCAAAGCTACAGTAACCAAAACAGTATGGCACCTGCATAAAAGTAGACATATAGACCAGTGGAACTGAACACAGAGCCCAGAAGTAAATCTATATATATACTGTCAACTATCTTTGACAAGAGTGCCAAGAATACACGACAGTGAAAGGATAGTCTTGCCAACGAGTGATGCTGAGAAAACTGGATATCCACATGCAAAAGACTGAAATTGGACGTTTATCTTACATCATACACAAAATCAACTCAAAATGGATTTACAGCTTGAACATAAGACCTGAAACTATAAAACTTCTAGAAGAACACATAGGGGAAAAGCTTTGTAACATTGATCTTGGCAATGATTTCATAGATATGAAACCGAAAGCACAGGAAACAAATACAAAAATAGACAAGTGAGACTATATCAAACTATGTAACAAGCTTCTGTACAGTAAAGGAAATGTTTAATAGAATGAAAAGGCAACCTACAGAACCTACAGGATGGGATAAAATATTTTCAAGCGTTGTATTTGACAAGGGGTTAGTCTCCCAAATATATAGGGAATTCCTACAGCTCAATAGTTTCAAAAAAAAAAACAAAACAAAACAAAACAAAAAAAACACTAACGACCTGATTTAAAAATGGGCTATGAACTTGAAAAGAGATTTTTCCAAGGAGGACATACAAATGGCTAATAGGTATATGAAAAATGCTCAATGTTACTGATTTTCAGGGAAATACAAATCAAAACCACAGTGAACCATCACTTCACACCTGACATGATTGCTACTGTCAAAATAAAGGCAGCAAGTGTTGATGCGGATGTAAAGAAGTTGGAGCCCTTGTACATGTTGATGGGAATGCAAAACGATGCAGCTACCATAGAAAAAGTATGAGAAATTCCTCAAAAAATTAAAAAATAGAACTATCATATGATCCAGCAATTCCACTTCTGGGTATTTATGCAAAAGAATTAAAATGAGCATCTCAAAGAGATATTAGCACTCCTAGGTTTGTTGGAGCAATAGCCATGATGTGAAAACATCTTAAATGTCCATTAACAGATAATGGGAGAAATAAAATGTGGTATAGCTATATAATGGAATACTACTAGCCTTAAAAAAAAGGAGGAAATTCTGGAGTTCCCATTGTGACATAAGCAGAAATGAACCAACTAGCATCCATGAGGATGGTGGTTCAGTCCCTGGCCTTGCTCAGTGGTTCAGGGATCCGGCATTGCCGTGAGCTGTGGTGTAGGTCTCAGACTCGCCTTGGATCTGGCGTGGCTGTGGCTGTGGCTGTGCTGTAGGCTGGCAGCTGTAGCTCCTATTCGACCCCTTAGCCTGAGAACTTCCATATGCCACAGATGAAGCTCTAAAAAGCCAAAAAAAAAAAAAAAGAGGAAATTCTGCAATATGGGACCACATGGATGAACCCGAGGAAATCATGTTAAGTGAAATAAGTCAGTCACAGAAAGGGAGACAAATACTGCCTAATTCCACTTGTGTAAGGCATCTAAAAGAGTCAAGATCATAGAATCCATGAGTAGAATGCAGTTTGCTAGGGATCTGGGTAGGTGGAAGTGGGGAGTTTCAGTTAGGCAAGATAAATCAATGCTAGAGGTGTGCTGGGCAATATCATACCTATAGTTACAACTGGGTTCAGTGTAAACTTAAAAAATGGTTAGGAGGGTAAATTTTGTTAGTTCTTCGCACAATAAACTAAAATTTAACAACCTGACCAAGAACGTGGAAAGTTAAACTGCATAATACTTTAACAGGTAAATATTTACCGAAACTATGCTAACTAAAATATTAGCAAATGGAATCTAGCATGGGGTTAATATACTCATCTCCTCACCAAGGCGGACCATTCAAGTCATGTGATAAAGATTTAATGTTAGAAAACTGTTAATCCAGTTCTCTTTAGTAAGAGAACCCTATGGTGATAAATGGTGAAAAAGCAAAAAATGCAACATCAACTCCTGATAATGCTTTTAGAAGACAAAGAATGGTGACAGGCTTCATTCATAAAATACATTTACATTTCAGTCTTACTATTTTTATAACCTTGGGTATGTCACATACTTCATGCCTCAGTTTCTTAATATTTTAAATAGTGAAAATAATATGTATTTCTCAGTGTCTGAGGATTCAAAGAAAAATACAAATATAGTGCTAACGTGCAATATTCAACCCCCACCCCCCGCGCTGCCTTATTTGCTCACCTGTGTAATACGCGTTAACACTGTGTGTAATACGCTAAGGTAAATGATATTTTATCAATTTTCTGTT
The DNA here is from genome assembly GCA_004024745.2 of Catagonus wagneri. NCBI lineage: Eukaryota > Metazoa > Chordata > Mammalia > Artiodactyla > Tayassuidae > Catagonus > Catagonus wagneri. The sequence goes on along the minus strand of PVHT020000016.1, from coordinate 148,965 downwards.
GTCCTGTTTTCTTCATTTGCACCAGTGGATGTAGAAGGTTTCTTACTGCTGCTGTAGCTTTGGTTTGTTGATGCAGATGGTCTCGTAAACAAAGTAACACTACCTGACCCTCCCTCCATACTAACTCCTAGACAAAGGAAGATTGCATTGATTGGCTTTATTTGCTGTGTTAACCCATTGGTTCTCAGCCCTGTTTGCACGTTAGAATCACCAGAGCAGCTTCTCCACGTGATTCTATTGGCAGCTGGAATCCCCAACTGGTGCTGTGGTCATTTCACTCCGAGTTACAAATATTTTTACTACCTCTACACAAATTGACTGATATATCTATATCTATATCTATATATATATCTATATCTATAGCCCTCAGTATCCACGGGATGTTTGTTCCAGGTCCTCCGTGGATACCAAAATCCATAGATGCTCAGGTCCCTACAGGGAAGGCTCTGCATCCACGGATACTGAGGGTCAGTACTGGATCCGCATTTGGTTGAATCTGCTGATGTGGAACCTGCAGATACGGAGGGCCAACTATATGCCATTTGATACTGAAATCGGCTTTGATTATTACTCAAAAATTAACTGAATGACTCACACAATACCTAAAAGGCCATTCATTAGAGTGAATGCACTTTCAGAAAGAAAGAGATCTTAAAAGAGGGGACAGAGAGTAAGTAACCATAACTTGGACGAATCTCAAAATCAGGTACAGGAAAGAAGAGAAGCAAGGCGGGATCAGAGAATAGTGAATGGGGAGTGGGTAGCCCCATAGAAACCAAAGAGGGGAAAAGATGCAAGAAAGACTAAGCTCAAACTTCTTGTTTGCCCTCAACCCTTTCCCCACCCAAGGAATGCTTTCTCTGGGCTAAGCAGCTTGGCTTGACCCTCAGAACCAGAACCACCCTTCCCGGCTTCAAATCCCACCTCCGCCCTTCTCCAAGCACACAGCGTCGGAGAAGTTACTAAACTCACTGTGCCTTCATCCCATCGCCTGCAAAATGCGGACAGCAGTAGTCTCCGCTCCTAAGGCTGTCACGTGGAATAAACGAGGCGACCAAGAACAGCGCCTGGAAAGCAGTGCGTATTGTGTTGAAGGTTAGATTCAAATACCCCCATTGCAGACCCTCATAGCACCACGTGTTCCCCTCCTGTAGCCTTTGTCCCAGTCATCTTACCTTTTTTATTTTTTTTGGTGATTCATTAATGAGGTCTACCAGGAGCCAGCCACTCTTTTGAATAACTCAGAGCCTACTGATTTGGGACAGTAAGTCCATCCACAAAATCCCTTCACCTGTGGAACCTAACGACAGGTGTGATGTCCTATTGCATTCACAGACCCCGCTCAGGGGCAGGGGAAGGGGTTAGAGAAGGCAAGGCCACCAGGATGCGGGGATCCTGGGAACCGTCTTAGAAGTCCGCCTACCGCAGTGATCACGTGATTGATTTTTCTCCCCCTGGATCGTAGAGGCACAAGAGCAGGGGCCGTGTCTGTTCTGTGGGATGAATGAGTAAATGAAAAACGAAGGAGAACTAAGGAAAAAGAGTTGTGTGCATATGAGTTTTGATTCACCAAAAACCTTATCACTTTATGGTCAGGAAGCTGAGGGAGCTCTTATAACTTCACAAAAAAGCTGTGGAAAGCTGTAAAGCATGAAACCCAGGTGAACATCAAGGCTGAACCCTTCTTTGGGGCTTGTCACGTTGCCAGAGGCGATGAGGGAGCTGCCTGGGGCTTCTGCCGGCCGGAGCGGTTCCCAGATCCCAGGCTCTCCACACACCCGGCCAGCTCCTGGGGCACCATCTGATCGCAAGTGTTTATGAAGACATCAGGGGCGTCCTGAGTGAGGGGAGGAGGGGGAGAAATGGCATCGAAGGCCAAACCTGTGAACTTCAGACAATGAATTCAGTCCCCCACCTCAGAGGCACCCAGGCTTTTCTGCTTGCGTTGTGAAGCTTTTCAGTGGCTAATGGTCTGAACTGTACCGCACTGCGCTAGCTTGTCGTTCGCCTGCCCCATTCTTCTCCCAGCCACTGAGCCCAGGGTCAGGGATCAAACCCGCACTACAGCAGTAACCAGAGTCACAGCAGTGACAGTGCTTAATCCTTAACCCACTGTGCCACTAGGGAACTCCGGGCCTTTTCTTACATAGAGGATGTTTGTGCTGCTTGTGGATGGCTAGGGAAGAGCATCCCAGCAGCCACTTCTGAGGGAGAATCCAAGCTGGGAAGGGTCAAGTTCCTCGGCCAAGCCACGAAGCACCCTGAAGCAGAAGAAAATCCAAGTCCGTCTGATGCCCGGCTTGGGGCTTTTGACCTCTGTATCATGATGGCTCTCAGCTCAGCAGGAGATGCTGGGGGGCACGTGGTCTGACAAAAACCAAGTCTCTCCTGTAACTAGTGGGTGTTGATCTCACTCATGACCAAGAGCAAGGGCTGCAGCCTCGGCATCCCGGGGCTCTGCCGGGCGCACAGCAGGCCCCCGGCTCCTGTGTGCTCGGGCCCTGGGCCGTCTGTCAAGACACTGAGTTGCTAGAGCAGGTTTATGGGAGGGTGTGGTTGCCCCCCCCATCTCGGTGGAAAAAAAAGTTACCTCTTAGAGGCTTAATTTCTGTTAAGAATTCATTTTCAGTTAGCCAGGGATTTCTGTAAAATGGTTCTCAAACTCATATTATTATTTTGACAGAGAGCTCTACATTTTAGAATGCTTCACCCACCGATGCCTGATGGAGCTCTGGTTTTCTGATGAGAAAAGCGATAAGTGCTCATTGTGGGAAACTTTAAAATGCAGAAAAATATAAAGGAGGAAACAAAAGGCACCCACAACCCAAAGATAACTGATAACATTTTGGAGTATTTCCTTCTAGGCTCACTGGCTTGCATGCTCTCTCTCTCAATAGAGAAATAAATATGCATACATCATACATCACTGGGTACCACCTGAGTATCTAACTTTATGCCCCCCTTTTCCCAGAACCCTGTGCTGGGGGGAGCATTGTTCTATTTAAGTTGTTTCCCAATCTGTCCCTATTAGGAGCTGATTTTTTTTTCTTCTTTTAATCAGCAGGTTGAGAGACCGGGCTCTAAGACAAATTCCATAACAATCAAATACCGAAGACTAATAAGCAAATGAAATCTGCGCCAGATCCCAGCGGGCGGCAGACGAATTTGGAGGTTGTTCTAGAAGTCCTGACATTCTCTTTCATTTACGTGGTGCTTCATTCTGTAACACCAGGGACCGGTACTTAATTGGTCTTGACTCTTCCACAAACCCTGGCTATTAAGCTTCTTTGATGCTGTGTCCCTTCGACCCCTCATTTTCCAGTTACCAATTGCTGGATTGCTTCTAGTGTATTTTCCAGATTTTTTTTTTTTTTTTTTTTTGGTCCATGAAGTAAGCTGCCCCCACCGAATATTTTGGTTAACCTGGTGATTCGCTTGATGATCTCTGGGGACCAGGGGGAAGCGCTAAGTGGCAAATCTTAGCCACAAAGGTCAGATTCTTTCCCAAGAAGTGGCAGCACTGGCTCGCACCCGACAGGCTCCGTTTCCTTTTTCCTTACTCCAGGCGCACGGGCTTGGAGCTGGAGTCAGGGGCCTCCATCTGGCCCTTACCTTCCTCCTTTGGCTCCGCTTTCTGAGACCACAATGGCAGGTGCTCAGAAGGCGCTTGAGCACCGCAACCTCGATTTAGAGAAACAGACAGGAGTGAGGCTGATGGCTCTTGTTCTGGGGTGACTCAGAATTTCTCTGAGCCTACTCATTGCCAGCCGGGAGCCCAGCTGAACCCCTCTCCTAGGCAACCTTTTCAGGATGAAAAATGGCTCACCCCAGCGAGAGTCTCCGTTTCTGGAAGATTGGGTTAGGCAGGGGAAAAAATCAGCTCATGCTTTCAACCTGGGAACTTAGCTTTTACAATAACTGGATAGAAACCCTTCTCTCAAATAAAATTCTGAAAGTCTTCTTCAATGCTATTGCCAAAAACAGAAAAGGAATGAAATTACTCATAAACCTACCTTTCCAGCATAGCCATTGTTTTCATCTTTCCTTCTAGTCTTTTCTTCACATAAAAATTTCCATTGTTGTAATTATAGAATCTACATGTCTGTATCTTCCTTTTGTTACCTTAGATTTTTTTCAGCTTTGTAAAAATTGAAGCATAGTTGATTTACAATGTTGCCTTAGTTTCAGGTGTACAGCAAAGTGATATGCATATATATACACACACACACATATATACACATGTATCTACATATATGTATAATTTTTCAGATTCTTTTCCCATGTGGGTTATTTCAATGTTTTGAGTATAGTTGCTTGTGCTATACAGTAGGTCTCTGTTATTTATGTATTTTATATATAGTAGTGTGTATATATAACTCCCAAATTCCTAATTTATCCATCCCCCCAGCTTTTCCACTTTGGTAACCATAAGTTGGTTTTCTATGTCTGTGAGTCTGTTTCTGTTTTGTAAATAAGTTCATTTGCATCCTTTTTTTAGATTCCATGTATCACTGATATCATAAAATGTTTGTCTTTCACTGTCTAACTTCACTTAGTCTGATCATCTCTAGGTCCACCCGTGTTGCTGCAAATGCCATTATTTCATTCTTTTTTATGGCTGGGTAATATTCCGTGGTATATATGTACCACATCTTCTTTATCCATTCATCTGTTGGTGGACATTTAGGTTGCTTCCATGTCTTGGCTATTGTAAATTGTGCTGCAATGACCACTGGGGTGCGTGTATCTTTTCGAATTATGGTTTTCCCTGGATATATGCCCAGGAGTGGGATTGCTGGAATATATCAGAGCATATATGTGAAAGTATTCCCCCATCTAGTTAATTAACACACCCCTCACCTCATCTATTTATCTTCACTTTCCGCTTTTTTCTCTGTTGCCGCACATTTTAGTAACGACAATTTTAAAAGGCGACGTGATAGATGCTTCTTTTTAATAACACGGCATTGCTGTGAGACTGTGGTTTTCTCCTGCTTCTCTGCAGTAGGTCTAAGAGGTTTCAGACATGGCTGCTGCCCTCAAAGAGCTGTTATTGTTTCTGATGGACATAGTTATTTCTTTGAAGGCCCCGAAGTTGGAGCTCCAGAGCCTGAATAGCATCAAGTTCAGGACTGTCTAAACGGGTACCCGTCTATGAGCAGAGGGGTACGTACGACTGCCATGGAATGAGTCATTTTCAGTGACCCAAATCTACCCCCCCAAATCCGATTCTGTCTTGGCACCTATGTGACCTACTCCCATTGAGAGAGCTGTTTTGGTGGCCTTGATGTGGGGGTTGTCTATGTGGAGGCCTCTCCCACACCCTTTAATCTGCTTGGTTGGTTTGATGGGGAAGGTGACCTGGTGGGTTTAACCCTACCCCCGCTGTGGTAACCAAGTGAGAAGATTCTAGCATCTTGAAGAACATCACATTAAACCCTAAGGTGAGAAGTGGAAACTTTGTGACTCTAAGTGGCTCAGCTGATGGAGGTGTCACCCAGACTCTGTAGTCCTGAAAAGGGTTGCTGCACTTTGTCACGTTGTTGAATACTTCCCAGCCTACAGTTGACTCAGAGATCTGTAAGTGTTTAGACATTTTTGCAGTCTATAGTTTGTGTTTGTTGATTTCCATAAGCAATTATCAATCCAAATCATTTGCATGCTGAGCCTCTTATAAAAAGTATGGACCCTCTTTCGTATCCCGAATTTCATGAAAAAAGCATAATCTTGCTATAAGGAAACTTTCATCGCTGGCTGCCCAGGTCCAGGAAATAGCAAAGCCACCATCGGCAGTGTATTCTCAAGTGAAAAGAGCCATTTGAACATTTGGTGGCTTTAGCTATTTTGACTTCTAAACAGGGTACCACTCCTTTAGCTAATGCTCAGCTTTGTTCCTAATGACCTTCCCGCACTTTCTAGCTAACTCTGCAGTATGTTTTCATACTGAGCCCAAGATCGTGTGTGCATTTGTGATCTTGTAACTCTGATAGATAGTATCCTGGGCTGGTTGAAATCAGCATCTTTCCCTGAGGTACCAACTCTGGCACTGGAATGTGGCCAGGTGCCAGATCAACTGGAAGTCAAGGTTTCAACTTTGAATTACAGAAAGACTGTGAAAAACAGATGTTCCAGAAGGACCTGCGAAAGCATCCTTCGATGCCACTCCCTACAGTCTGCGAGAGGGAGACTTTTTTAAATCGTTTATTTAAAATTTTTTTATTAGAGTATAGTTGTTTTATAATATGCCAATTTCTGCTGTACAGCAAAGTGACCCAGTCATACAAATACATACATTCCCTCTCTTATATTGTCTTCTATAATATGAGAGGTCTATCTCAAGAGACCGGATAGAGTTCCCTGTGCGCTACAGCAGGACCTCATTGCTTATCCATTCTAAAAGTAATAGTTTGCATCTACTAACCCCAAACTTCCCGTCCATCCCACTCCCTCCTCCTCCCCCTTGGCAGCCACAAGTCTGCTCTCTATGTCTGTGAGTCTGTTTCTGTTTTGTGGATAGGTTCATCTGTGCCATATTTTAGACTGCATGAACATATAAAGTGATATCGTATGGTATTTGGCTTTCTCTTTCTAACTTACTTCACATAGTATGACAATCTCTCGTTGCATCTGTGTTGCTGCAAATGGCATTATTTTGTTCTTTTTGATGGCTGAGTAGTATTCCGTTTCATATCTGCACCACATCCTCTTAATCCATTCATCTGTCGATGGACAAAAAAAATTTATTTTATTGAAGTATAGTTGATTTACAATGTTGTGTTAATTTTTGCTGTACAGCAAAGTGCTTCACATGTGTATTTCATGTTCTTCTCCACGATGGTTTATCGCAGGAGACTGAATATAATACCCTGTGCTGTACAGTAGGACCTTGTTGTTTATCCATCCCATCCCATATGTAATAGTTTGCATCTGCTAATCCCAAACCCCCAATCCACCCGTCCCTCATCTAAGAGGGAGTCTTGAGCATTCATATTTTCTCCTGTTCTTTAAGAACATCTTCTGGGCATTTTGCTACTAAAAGGTGGCAGATTGTACCCCATCGCTGTGAAAAGACATTTTCCCATTTGCTTTACCTATTTGGCTTCCTCGATAAACTATTTCAGTAGTTTTATCCACAGCCATTAGTCTTCCTCTAATTGCTCTGACTCAAATGAAGACTGGCTTTGTGGTTGGAAATTTCGTGACATTACCAAGAAAGCTCAGTCAGTACCAGGACTCTTTTCAAACTCCTGTTTGCAAACCCAAGGAAAGACCTTTAGCAGGAAAGGCCAAAATACTGATATGCAAAACAATTATGCAATGTAGAACTCAAATGATTAGCGAACCTACCCTTCTCTCCGTTGTTTGTTCAGTCAGAGGAACCAGTTCAAGGAAATTTTTAGTGAGGCTACCTACTGATTATTTGTGTTCATGAAGGACAAACAAGTTCTGGAAAATGAAAAGCCAGACAATAACAAAAGCTTATGTTCAGCTAGACGTTTCAAAATTATTTCCCACCAAACCTCATTTTTTGCTTTTCTCCTTACTCTGGGCCATCATTTGCTGGAAGGAGAAATACGGTGTTTAGGACCGGAAGGCAGTGCATTATTTGATCACCAGCTGCATGAATGATTGAACCAGAAGCTAAGAGCCACAGAGGGCCCCGGGGGAGAAAGTGATCCTATTTCTGAGCAGACGGTGGCGGTGGGGTGGAGTAGATAACAGGTCATAGACTCATGAGATGTTGAGTTTGAAAGAGACCTTGGGGCATTGCGGTTTGTTAAAGTGCAGATTCCAAGACCCCAACACAAGAGACTCTGATTAGGTGGGTCTGGGTCTGCGCCCAGGATTGTATTCGCAGCAGGTATCCCAGGGGCTGGGGCTGCAGCCGGTGCAGGCTGATCCCGCCGTGAGACATCTCCCTTAGTAGGAAGGGTGTACAACCCACTCGTTTTACAGATAAGGAAATAGAGGCCCCGAGAGGCTGGGTAGCTTGCTCAAGATCCTTGAGAATAAGATGAAGAAGCGAGGTCTCTCAGTCCGGTGACTCTCCTTCTTGGCTGTGGTCCTAGCGTGAGTTCATGTCCTTTATTCTGGGCTCTTCACCTGAGTCTAGGCCAGTGGTCAAGGCAGGCAGGCCTATTGCTTCCAATTGGGGCTGGAACTTCCTTTCCTTTTTTTTTTTTTTTTTGCTTTTTAGGGCCACACCCACGGCATGTGGAGGTTCCCAGGCTAGGGGTCGAATTGGAGCTGTAGCTGCTGTCCTACACCACCGTCACAGCCATGCCAGATCCGAGCTGCATCTGTGACCTACACCACAGCTCACAGCAACACCAGATCCTTAACCCACTGAGCGAGGCTGGAGATCGAACCCACATCCTGATGGATACTAGTCAGGTTCATTACCGCTGTGCCACAGTGGGAACTCCTGGAACACTTTTCACTACACGCCTCAGATTGAGTGGGCTGGGCTGGGAAGGAAGGGGCACCCACAAAATGGATCTGGCCCCCTTAGCTTCATCGTTCCCCAGAAACTGAGTGAATGGCAACATAGACTTTTCCTGGGGCCAGAGTGCCAGGCTGTAAGGACAAAGGGCTGAGCTCTGCAGTCGCCGTTGGCTGAGCCCGACAGCTATTTCACGTCGGTGGCCCTGGGCCCTGGAATATATCTGTCCTCTTGAGGAACTTTCCCCAGGATACCTGGCCCCCTGGCATACACAGGTCATTAGAAACTTGGATATATGATCACTTTATGGCTCCAAAAAGAATAATACGAATTGACAGTGTATGTAGTGTATTTGTTTGCTAGACTGCCATAACAGATATCACAAACAGGGTGGGTTAAACAACATAAATTCATTATCTAACAGGTCTGGAGGCTAGAAGTAAAAAACCAAGGCGTCTGCAGGCCGCTTGTAAATGACCGCCTTCCCTCGCGTCTCCACGTGGTCTGCACTTCGTGCGCATCTGTGTCCTAATCGCTTCTTATAAAAACACCAGTCATACTGGGTTAGGGCCCCACCCACGTGACCTTTTAAAATGTAACCACTTCTTTAAAGATCACATCTCCAAATACAGCCCTATTCTGAAGTCCTGGGAGTTAGGGCTTGAACTTATGAATTTTAAGGGACGTAATTCAGCCGATAACATGTTGCCTGTGTTTATTTCTGCAACAAGCAGGGATGAGCGACTGATGACGGAGGTGGGATGGGAACAGTGGAGAGGAGCCAAAGAGTCAGAACAAACCGGAAGGCTGCCTAGTGAAGGGAAAAGTGTTTGTTAAGTAAGAGAACTCCAGTATCAGGGAGCTAATTCCACCTGTTTGATACTAAAATCATGCACCGTACTGTTTTATTTGCACAAAATCCAATATTGCTTGAAAATAGATGAATGTTTCATCAAAACTCTCCACCTGAGTGAATTGATATTATATTTTCACCAATAAAATGTGCTCTTCTCAATCAAGAAAAAAGATAATCATGTCTCTCCCCTCCCCAGTCTTTCCGAGCTTTCCAATATGAAGTTCCCAAATCTCTTAAATTTAAGGGAAAAAAAGTGGTAACAGATTATCTGAGAAATTTAAAAAGATATGAAGGCATCAAACATTTCACTACTGAGGACATAAATACAGATGTTGTAGAAGCTCGTGTTCAGAAGCTCCTGAGCTGCGGTTTGCTATGGCCGACTTGGAAAAAAATAGAGGTCACAGCTATCTTTCTTTCTTTTCTTGTCTTTTTATGGCTGTACCTGCCGCATTTGGAGGTTCCCAGGCTAGGGGTCCAATCGGAGCTGTAGTCACCGGCCTACACCACAGCCGCAGCAACGCCGGATCTGAGCCGCATCTGCGACCTACACCACAGCTCACATCAACGCCGGATCCTTAACCCACTGAGTGAGGCCAGGGATCGAACCTGTGTCCTCATGGATGCTAGTCAGGTTTGTTTCCGCTAAGCCACGACGGGAACTCCAAAGTCATAGCTTTCGAAGGTAGCCTGCCAAAAGGAGAGAGGACTTCATGAGCGAGGTGGAGTAAAACAGCTGGGTGATGACAATTTGGATCAGTCCTGCTGTTCACTGACGAAGATCAGGAAGCATTTGGAGGTGGAGCTTGTTTCGTGAATGCGGGATCAGGCTCTTTAAATCCAACTGGCTACTGGGGATGTAGGTTTTGCTCAACCAGAATCCTGCTTGGGGATGGTCTGGAGCCCCTAGGTCCATAGCCTGAGGGGTGTCTCATTGCAAGGAGCGTGCCCAGGAGAAGGAAGGCGTGCGAGGGGCCCCCCAACACACACGGCCAAGGCCGCCCACTGTTGTGGTTTGGGCTAGCCTGGGGTTTAGAATCCTAGGGGGGGATTAGAAAATGAGTGCTGAGTCACCTACACAGAGTTACTAGAATACAGAGGTGGGCAATTCTGAGTGTTGGTGGTCACAGAGTGTGGCTTCTGATGTGTCGCTATCTAAACAATGCTCTGGAGTTCGACAACAAATAGTGGAAGGAAGGAAACGCTTGGTGCCCAGAAGTTTTAACTTGTAAGCTTAACCTTCAACTTGCTGCTTCTGTTTTGTTTGCTGGTCTGTCAAGGAGCCAGTTTTCCATCACAGCATCATTTCTTACTTGAAGCAGCAATGACAGCTTAGGGAGTGTTTACTACATGCCAGGTTCTGTTTTGTTTGTTTGTTTGTTTGTTTGTTTGTTTCTAGCAGCCAGTTACTGACAAATTGTTTATTCACATGTTCAACTTTACACGACAATACAAGTTGTTATTCAAGGTGGTTTAATCAATTTACACCACCAGCAGGGCATACATTTTCAGTAAATACACATTCTCAACAATGTTTGTTTCTCAGGGTATCATAATGAAATCTCATTTTTCACCAGGTTCTGTTGAAAGTGCTTTACAAACAATAACTTGCTTAATCCAGGCAACAGATGAGGAAATCGAAATATCCAAAGATGAAGTGACCTGCCTAAGATGACAGTGTCAGAGCCTGTGTTCCTGATCATTGCAACTTACTACTGCCTGGTCCCTGCATTCGAAGGGAGGGCAGGAGGCAAGCAATCACAACTTTCCAGAAACATCGGGGGAGATCTGTTCTAGAGAAGCTCATTTTTTACAGAGCTGAAGGCCATCCCTTTCTGTGTGAGGGCTTACAAAGTATACCCGTTGGATAGAAATCTTCCTAAAACGTTACTTTCCAACAGAAGACTTAAAATATATGGATACATTTTCTCGAAGATTAAACGGCTCTATGAGCAACATTATTCATGCATTTGCTCCCCATTTGTTGCCTCCTGGGGCTGTTGATGCAGCCGGTGGTGAGCGTGTGGGGCTCGGGCTGAACGAGCTTGTCTGTGCAGGATGACGGACGGCGAGTGCCCTGGCTGCGAGCACACTGGCTGGCTCCGGAATCAGGGAGACCTAGGTGATTCACGCTGAAAGTGGGCCCGCCACTTACTAGTTCTGTGACCTTGGGCAAGTCCATGAGCTTGGGTTTCCTCGTCTGTAAAAGGGGGATAAAGATACTTCCTATCTCAAGGGTTGTTAGAACCCAACGAGACAGTGTCGGAGAAGCACAGTCCCCGCTCCAGAGTGAGCCCTGTGACCATGAGCCAATCAGAAGGTTCCTTTCATTCTGCACAGGAAACCCACCACTCTTAAGCACTGGGTGTCATCTCAGGGGCTCTGGTCTGCCCAGCTCTGTTCATGTGTGGCTATGTGATCAGCTTCTATGCTGTCAGAAGAGCTTCTTCCAGTGCTGAGCCAGGCCAGCCCAGGCCTGTCTGAATGGGAGCGATAACCCGGGCTATTGGTTGACTTGGCTCGAGAATCTGGCCTTGTACAAGGTAGGCCCTTAACGAGGGGCGACTTGAGCGCCGGACGTGATAAGCCAGGTTGTCGATTCACCTCGCCCCGCCTTGGCTGTGCCTCACTTTCTCCACCTGCACACAGGCCTAATAATACTCGCCACCTACACAGCTTGTTGCTATTGTGAGAGTTATTGTAGGCAAAGGCCATAGAGAGCGGGGGATCATTAGAAGATGTACATCTAACAAAGTGGAAACCTTTGAACTTTCAGAGCTGTGGGGTTGTGTGGAGACCTGTTATCTTCATCTTTCAGACTCCTCTTCAGCATTTCAGTTATGTTAGCAGTGAAGTGTTCCCTTCCGGCCCCAAGCTCGTGTGTACCTGTGCAGGGGAGCCTTCTGGCCTCTGGTAGCAGGTCCTCCAGCTCACTTCTTGCCAAAGGTCCCTGGAGCAATGACTGTGGCAATATAACAAATGTTCTTTATCACTGCCACAGCGCTAGGCTATGTTGTGTACAGATAGGACAGAGCGTTGTCTTGTTTGCCCCATAAAAAATGTACGGGATTGGAGTTCCTGCTGTGGCTCGGCAGGTTAAGAGCCATGAGGACTCGGGTTCCAGCCCTGGCCTCGCTCAGTGGGTTAAGGATCTGGCATTGCTGTGAGCTGCAGCGTAGGTCACAGATGTGGCTCAGATCTGGTGCTGCTGTGGCTGTGGCAGAGGCTGGCGGCTGTAGCTCTGATTCGACCCCCAGCCTGGGAACTTCCATATGCCCCAGGTGTGGCCCTAAAAAGAAAATAAAATGTGTGGGCTCTGAGTTATCTAAAGCTATGGCGAAGGGAACAATTTATTTTCAGAAGAACTTGTTTAAAAGTCATTTCAGGGAGCTCTCACTGAGGCACAGTGGGTTAAGGATCCGATATCACTGCAGCTGCGGTGTAGGTCACAGCTGCGGCACAGATTGGACCCCCAGTCCCAGAACTTCCATATGCCATGGGTTTGGCAAAAAAAAAAAAAAAATCATTTCGGTTCCTTATTTTTTCATCTGCTTCACGAATATTTATGGAGCACCTGTCGTGTGGCAGACGCTGGGGAGAGAACCAAACAGACCAAGGACCTGTCCTCATGTACGTTCCATTCTTGAAAGCATAGACAGACGGCAACCAAATAAATCGATCAATTATCCAGATGATTTTAGATAGCAATGAGAGTTATGAAGAAAGTGAAGAGGGGTCATCGGTTAGAGAATGACCAGGGCGGGGAAAATGTTCTGGTCGGGATGGCTGAGAGAGGACTCAGCCAAACCAGCTCATCTCATTCTGGGATTTGGAGACTATACGGGTCTCAAGGGCTTCGGGGTTGGGTGGGGTGTCCACGGCCAGAGATTTGTTAGCCTGGATTCTCTGTGAATTATAGATCCTGCCCACAGGGCTCACCACTCAGGACTAGCCACACTTATTGTGAGTCTGGTGTCAAATCCTTTCCTCCGCGTCGCATCCGGAAGGATCAAGCACACGGGGCGGGGGGGGGGGGGGGGGGGGCGCAGGACAAGGTGGAGCGGAGAGGGAGCCTTTTGCAGCCTCAGCGTCATCGTTTCCGCCTTCACGTCAAGGTGCTTTACCCCTCAGGAAAAATCTTTAGATGACGAGTGACTAGAAATTGGTTTGAGAGGTTTCCAGAGCCCTAGATACTTGTGAGCGCTGTCGCCGTGCCTGCATTCTTCCCTTCCCATCAACAAACACTGGAAAAGCTCTGATTCATGGCGTCGGGCTTGCCATGCGGGCTTCTTGTTCTGAGTCACAGTGGAAGAGCTCAGGGGCCTTCGGGTGGTAGCGCTTAGTAATAAGGAAGGAAACGGTTACTAGGAAATGAAGGGTTGCGCTCATCAAAGTGATCGGTAACCAAAGAATGGTGACTTGGTTCTTTGTTACATGGTGGAATAGAAAAGAGTAGGTGTGTGACAGAACCAGACCCAGGTGAGCCCGCACGGCTCAGAGGGCCAATGCCAGCTTCCTATGAAGCTGCCTAGGAAGTAGGTGGGGACGGCCCCAATGCTATCTCCATGTTGTTTATTTTCACTTTTCCCGAAATAAGCAATTTCAATCTTTAATTTCCATGTGGAAACACTCCCCCCCCCCGCCCCCAAAAGGTGGGTGTGTAGAAGAGCGCGGCTTTGCGGGCGGTAATCGGTGACCTGAATTTGGAAGTTTTACTCACAGCCGCTCGCCTCTCCTCCGCCTTTGATTTGCTCTGTCCGTAATGGCTGCTCGCTAAACTGGCATAGCTGCCAAAGTCAGCTGAACATTCTAGAAACATTCAGAACTCAGAAACAATAATAAAGAGCGTTCACCATATGCTTAGCTGTGTTGGAATCATTTTCTACGTCATGAAACACCTCATCTTACAATCATTTCGTAAGGTAGCTATCCTGTCACTGTCTCCATTTTACAGATTGGGAAACTGAGGCCCGAGGAGGCTAATTAACTTGCCAAGGTGCAGGTGGTGCGGCCGGATCTAAATCTAGGTGGCTCACTTCCCCTGCCCATCTCTTAATCATGATGCTATTCTTATTTCTCCCACTGTCTGTGACATGTTTTAGCTCTCAGTGTTTCTGGCTGCTCTCGTGTTTTCCTTAAACTCTGCGTGAGGTGCTCAGTTCACGTGTTACTTATCTCCTCCCCAACTACTTCTCGAAAAGACTGGAGGTAGTGACTTAGCCTCTTCCTCAGACAATCAGGGCTGTGAACTTCTGAAGCCCCAGTGAGCGCCATAGTTTTATCTGGAAACTATGAGCTGGGTGGGCACCATGCCCAGAGATGGCCCCCGCAGGTTATTTTCAGAGATGACTGATTTCATTTTCAGAACCACCGAGCCCAAGCAAAATTTCGCTGACTACTAGGATAACGATCCCAGAGTTTGGTTATTAGATATAGCAAGAAATCCTGTCTGGGGCTGCTCGGGGAGCCGCTATGTTAGTGCCTTAGTTGGCTTACTTGTGTCTAGTTAGCTGGTTGAAGCGGTGTGCTTGTGATGGCAGGGTTATGATTTTGCTACTAGGGGCGAAAGTATGATGGTTGGGTGTGGTTTGGGTCTTGACCCTAGAGACACATGCGGAGGAGGAGAATCTGAAATCTTCAAACCAAAGACCCACGTACATTCCCAGAGGAACAGGTCAGAGTGAAAATAGAAACTAGCGAGGCAGATCCTAACTGGCCTTTGTAGCAAAATAGGATGAAAGGGTCTCTGGGACCGAGGTGCCCAACTTGTCCTTTTGTGCCATAATCCACAGGTCAGTTTCAAGGTGTCTCCAATAAAAGAAAACACAACAGCAACGCGACCTTGAATTCTATTTCCCCTTCCTCCACAGATGTCTCCTACCACTAGGGCCACCTGGCACCGGTTTCTTTATCTTCTTGACCACACTTTTCTTCTCTGGTCCCTTCTTAAAGTTCACTGATTCCGTGACAGTAACCCATAAAAAGGGCATACCTAGCAGAGGATTAAAATCGTCTCCTTTTCCGCAGAGAGAAGAGGAAGTAAGCTTGAGAGAAGGGGGTTCATCTGATTACCACCGGCTCACTGCCACCATCCCCTCCAGACCTTAATCTGGTGTCACTTCAGCCCTGGAACCATTCATTTCGAGTTTATTTCTTGGCACAAGGTCATCTGTTGTTTCAAGGTGGCAGTGTCTGTTTTCCGCTGGCTTGAGAATTTCTTTTGCCTAATAAAGTCCTTTGGGGCTTCTCACAGAGCTAAGTCGGGTTGGAGACATTCAAAAAAGGTGAACGACACGACACCAAAATCAAGAGGCGTTGCCTTCGAGTTTATGTTGGCACAGGTACGCATTCCCATCGGGGCTGAAGTGGTGCCTGGTTCGTGGTAGCCGCCCTTCCCCAGGCGCCTGGTGGCCCTCGCAGCAGGTGCCTTCTGAAGCCCCGGAAGAGTCTGCAAAGCCCGGCCAGGCTTCACAGCGTCAGAACCACCCCCTTCCCTGAACCCCGAGGGGAGGTCCCTTACCTGAGAAGTCAAGTGAAAGATGAAAGTAGTCTCCATTTATTGAGCACTTGCTGTGGTCAATAAACTTCATTTGGATTAGCTTTTTTTTTTTTTTTTTAATCATCCCGGCAGCTCTGTGAGATAGAAAATACTACAATTGTCCCTATTTTTGTTTGTTTGTTTGTTTGCTTTCTAGGGCTGCACCCGCGGCATATGGAGGTTCCAGGCTAGGGGTCTAACAGGAGCTGTAGCCGCCGGCCTTCGCCACAGCCACAGCAACGCGGGATCTGAGCCGCGTCTGCGACCTTCACCACAGCTCACGGCAACGCCGGATCCTTAACCACTGAGCGAGGCCAGGATTTGAAGTCACAGTCTCAGCGTTCCTAGTTGAATTCGCTTCCTCTGTGCCACAACGGAAACTCCACGATTGGCCCTATTTTATTTTATCATTTTTTATGGCCGCACCCGCAGCATATGGAAGTTCCTGTGCCAGAAATCTAATCCGAGCCACGGCTGCGACCTGTGCTGCAGCTGTGACAACACCCGGATCCTTTAACCCACTGCACCAGGCAGGGGATGGAACCCGCACCTCTGCAGGGACCTGAGCTGCGGTCGGAGTCTTGACCCACGGCCCCACAGTGGGCTCTTCCAATATTGCCCTCATAGTGTAAGAAACCAAGGGTCAGAGGGATTTAAAAACTCTCCCAAACTCCATTTGTAAGTGTCATAGCTGGTCTGAAATGCAGGGAGAGGCCACCACCTGTGCCCTTTGCCACTACACTACACTGTCCCTCAGAGGTCCCCAGTGCCTGAAGATGGGACTAGAACTGGACCATACATGCCATTTAACCTCCACTTGGACTTGTTCGATCCTGAGGTACTATTGGATGTCTTAAGAGGCACCGCTGGTTTAGAAAGATTTGGGGGAAAGAGCCACATATCCCGTGGTTTTGCTAAATTGCATGACACTGTCATGACTGCCACTTAGTAGGTGTGCCTGTGTGACATCCTGAAGAACTGGCTTTACCTTTTCATGCCTCAGATTCCTCAGCTGTCAAAGAGGAGCCAGTGGTACCTAATCCATCAGGTTATCGATGGGTTAATACAGATGAAGCACTTAGAGCGGCAGCTGGCCCACGCGAGGCTGTGTGTAAGTGCTGGCTGTCATTGTCATCATTATCACCTTCATCATCCTGTCGTCGTCATCATCACACATTCCGATTTCAGAAGTAATGAAATGTGAAAATGTGCTTTCTAAAAGTGAGAAAACAAAGATACCGGCCTGATTGGATTGTGTAAGCTGTCTTATCGTTTCATCATCTGTGAGACCTAGGCACGAGCCACCTCTGCCACTCCAAGGATCACTTTTGTTCTAAAGTCCGAGGGAGGTTTTGTCCCCTCGGGTTTACTCTTCAGTTAGATGTCCATCGGGCAGCCACAGCTCGGGGTCTGGGTCCTCCTGGCCACTCTCAGCCATTCCTCCGCACAGGCCACCGCTCACCGTTAGGTCTGTCACCGCATGCGGCTCCTGGACAACGGCCCTTCCCAGTGCACAGATGCTCTTATGCCTGGGCCCCAGCCCCGAGCCCTTCTCATCCTCACCACGTGGAGTTCTGTGGGAGTCCTGGACGGTGCTAGAAGGCCGGGATGAGAGTAACTAGAGACATAGCACCGAGGGACAGAGGATGTAAAACTGGGCGCCAAGAGGGGCTTTTGCCTTTGTGTCATGTAACAGAAAAGCATGAAAGAATTAACCCCCGTCCAGGGGGTCTTCTGTGGACACGTCCTGGTGCCTAGCCTTGCTCTCCGCTGTTGAAGGCCATTGGCTTCCTTTCTAAGTTCGGCCTGTATTTTCAAGACAGGAATGACTGCCTGCCTCCCCGGAGGGGCATTCCTCTCCATAATCGCGAATGTTCAGCGCTTGTTCTCCGCACCTTAGCAGTGTTAACCACTGTACTTCATCAGTTAGGAAGTGCCCACGTTTCACATTTTAACATTCCTGGTACCAGCATGTGTCGATGTCTATGGTGTATAGAGTTCAAGGGATAACTTGCCTTTTTTTTTTTTACTCCCTTTTTCTCTATTTTTTTGTGGCCATGCCCACAGCACGTGCAGTTCCCAGGCCAGGGATCAAACCTGTGCCGCCGCAGCAACGCAAGCCACAGCAGTGACAATGCTGGATCCTTAACCCTCTGAGTCACCAGGGAACTCTGATTTTTCTTTTTCAGTAGCACATCAAAAAAATGGTCTCTCCTACAATTGATGTCTTAGACTCAGTGAGATATGGCAATTTAACCTTCACAGTGACTCCATCATGTAGGGACCGTATTTATCAACGTTTGACAAAAGGTATATTTGAGGCTCCAAGTCACGCAGCTAGCAAATGGTAAACGTGGACCTAGGGCTCAAAGGCCTAGACTCTTAGGAGACTGTGTGACCCTCCTGGGATCAACACGGGTCCCCATCGGTTATCAAGGACGGTCCGGTCTCGTTCAAACTGACGCAGAGAAACAATTCCCAAAGGTTCTGGAAACCTGCCCCCTGGCCCTGCCAAGTCCTACTGTTACCCAAAGCAGATGTCACTGTTTTGTTTCTCCTCCCGCTTTCAGCCTGTGCCCTGGGTGGGTGGGGCAGGTGCTCTTGGAGGCAGAGAAAGTAAACCTATCGCAGAGCCGCCTACTCTGAGAGCTGGTAGAAGCTTTGAAATGGAAAGTTTTGTTTTGCTTTTTTTTTTTTTCTTTAATTTGGAGGTTAGGTCAAATTCCAGGGCAGGGCTACCTCCCACAGTCTCTGAAAAGAGAACCCGGTGAGGACTTACTCTTTCTTTTGTACCAGCTCCATCTCTGGGGTGGACAGGTGAGGGAATGGGCAGTGGCTGTCCTTCCGGTGACACAGATTCGTGATGTTATTATGTGCAATGTCTTATCTATTAGATGGGTCTGTTTCACCCCCTCGGTTCCCGCGAGCTCGTGACAGAAAGAAGGAAGCGAGCCACTAGAAGGAGAGGTTTGTGGCTTCAAGCCCTGCCTGCGTCAAGCAAGCAAGAAGCCAGAGCACTTCAAAGTGAAGCCGGCATGGCCCCACCCCACTAAAAACTGGGGGAACCAACTGTAGAATAGCAAGTAATTCATGAGTTTCAGAGTCTATGCTAAGAGTTTCCAGATGTTGCCAATTTGTGTTCTTCCTTTGGCTATGCTGACCTTTTTATGTTTTTTATTTGTTTGCATTTTTTTAGGGCCGCACTTGCAGAGTATGGAAGTTCCCAAGCTAGGGGTCTAATGGGAGCTACACCTGCCAGCCTACACCACAGCCACAGCAACACCGGATCCGAGCCGCGTCTGCGACCTACACCCCAGCTCACGGCAACGCCAGATCCTTAACTTGCCGAGTGAGGCCAGGGATGGAACCCGCATCCTCATGGATACTGATCGGGTTTGTTTCCATTGTACGACAATGGGAACTCCTATGCAGACCTTTTTAAAACAGGATTTTCACACCAGCAGGCAGGAAAAAGCAAACTCGAGAATACACAGTATTTTATTATTAATATTCATACACCTAACATGGGGATCACGGAACTTCATTCCTAATGGAAAGTGCGTGTCATGGAGAATTTACTAAAAAGAATACCTCACTGTCCTCATTCTTAAATGTCTTATTATATATCATATTTTATACAAAAATGTAAATAAGTACTGCTTTATCTTGCTGTATGCTGTACTTTTTTTGGGGGGGCACACCTGTGGCATCCGGAAGTTCCCAGGTCAGGGTTGGAACCCATGCCACTGCAGTGACAATGCCAGATCCTTAACCACTAGGCCACAGGGAACTCCATATGTTGTACTTTTTAGTGTCAATTAAAGTGATTTAATTTTTCTATTTTAAAATTTCGTAATAAACCCTAAATCATCATATAAATCATGTTCTGGTGACTTTTTTTTAAAGCACCAACTAATTGTGAAAACCAAATTATGTTTTCTGCTCTTTGCCGTGAGTGATCCATAAGCCCACGTTGGTAAGCTAGCTATAGGTTATAATTTTCAAAATATATAACTGTTGGAGTTCCCATTACATATTTTGCACAGTGGGAACACAGTGGGTTAAGAATCCGACTTCAGCGCTAGGGTTGCTGCAGAAGCATGGGTTTTATACCCCACAGTGGCTTAAAGGACCCAGTGTTGCTGCAGCTGCAGCTCGGATTCGATCCCTGGCCTGGGAACTTCCATATGCCATGGGTGTGGCCATAAAAAAAATACTCCACAAAATACATAATGGTTCAATACATTTGAAGACCTCTAACAGACACTGAACTTTGAATGAGTATAAATCACCCTCTACGAAGGTCAGCCTTGACAAAACCTGCCCCGTGGCTGGTTCTTTCCTACACAGCTGCACTGCACTTTTCGCCGTGTTGCTTTTATGCTGTTAGTTTTGAAAGCACAGCACTGCTCTGCTTACCTTTCAGAATACTTTGAGATGATATCCTGAAGTCCTACAAATGCAGCTGTGACGTGGAAAATCACTCATGGGTCAGACAAACAAGCGGGGCCACTTTCCACTTTCTAAAATAAGGTCTGACCTCCTGGCCACAGCCAGTCCCACATCTAAATGCACCACTTCCCACAAGCAAGAGCAATTGCTCTGTTAAATTTGACCGACTCCTTGGCAGGGTTTAGAGCCACACTCCGTGCACGTATCCCCTTGTGCTTTCATTCTTCAAACTGGTGTGAGAGGCCCGTGTGTTCTGGGATGGAATTTCACTGCCTCGCTTGACTATCTTTTGCTGGGATCTGTATCTCTGCTTATTTCATGACTCATCTCAGGACGAGGCTAAGTTAATTGGAAGTTAAAGTGTCTAATATTTTTCCTTCGCTTGAACAATTTCAAAAAAAAGGCTCTTCGCATTTCTGCCACTTTGAGTTCTTGAGAGAGGTGAATTCGAGTATATTCATAGATGTGTGCAACCATCACCAGAGTTAATTCTAGAATTTTAGAAGTTTCAGGACCTCAAAAAGACTATCTAGTATGTGGTCCTCTGTGACTGGATTCTTTCCTTAGCATAAGGTTTTCAGAATGTCCCACGTCACATATCAGTACTCCATCCGTTTGTGTGGCTGAATCGTAGTCCATTGTGTGGCTCTACTACATGTTGTTGCAACCAAGGTGCTTAAAAAGAGGTAGTGGGGGAAAAATGACAGGGGCAAGGCCAGGTATTAATATGCCCAATGGACCTTAAGACCTGACAGTTCTAAGAGTCTCTGAATATCACGTAGGATTTGCAAGTATTTATAAGTAGACAGGGTTCTTTGGTCTAGGTTTTCATCAGCACAGTTTCCAGACCTGCTGGCCTAGAGACGTTTATCGTCTGCCCGCCCACCCACAGGGAGTCTGCCCTGCCCATCGCTCCTGTGACCCTGGCCCTTCCCGGTCTTGTCTGATTGCGGCAGCATTGGGGGCCATTTCACCAGCGACGGCCCCTTGACTGGCAGGTTGATGCCCCACGCAGGACTCCCGTGGCCTGGCTGGAGATAAACTTGAGCAATCGGCTTCTCCCCTTGGGAGTGCGGTACGGGGGAGCTGAGCGTCTGAGCCACCATTTAAGATGGGACCGAAAGGCTGTGAGCCAGACTTGGAGCTGGGCCAAATGGGAGGGATCATCTATGAGCAAAAGTTAGGAGGAAACCAGTCAAGAGAAAGAGGAGAGGAGCAGAGACACCAAGAAAGAGAACACGGGCTCTCCTGGGAGCGCCATGGCGTCTCGGTCTCCTTACAGTAGCTTATGCCCCCCTCCTGCTCCCTCACACGCTTCGTTGTCGAACCAGCTCGAGTGGGTCTCCGTTCCGTGCCTCCAAAGGAGCTCTGACCGAAATACAAGGCAGATCAGGTAGAGAGTCGGGGGCTGGGAGCGGGTTTGGAGGCGAGTCGGGGCAGCGGAAGTTCAGTAGAATGATGGACACTGGCCGGACGGTCACTGGGTGACCCAGAGGCGTGGGCTGGGAGGTGGAAGAGGCGCCTGGCAACGGGGTGAAACACGGAGCGGCAGAGCGGCCTCATGCGCTTCCCGTCCAGAGCTCTGCGCCTGCAGCGTGTGCATTGTCTGTGCGTGGTAAGCATATGGGGCGGGGGCGCTGACAGCGGGATGAGGTATGCATGTCGGTCCCAGAGGCCAAGTGACACAAGCGATGGGCACACAGCTGGCAGCCTGAGCACCTCCTGGCCCTTCTGCCTCCAGCCTCAGCCATGGAGAGATGCACCTTTCATTTAACTGTTGGTTGATGTTGGCGAGGACAAAACCATTCTGCTTAGAGTGGCCTCTGTTAGAAAGCAGAGGAAAACTTGGGGAGAAGGGTGAGGGAAAAGTGTCTGGGGAAAACATTTTCCTAGATTATTTTCTTTTTCTTCTCTCTCTCTCTCTCTCTCTTTTTTTTTTTTTTTTTTCTTTTTAGGGCCACACCCATGACATATGGAGGTTCCCAGAATCAGAGCTAAAGCTGCTGGCCTACACCACAGCCACAGCAACACGAGATCTGAGCTGCATCTGTGGCCTACACCACAGTTCTTGGCAACGCCAGATCCTTAACCCACTGAGCGGGCCAGGGATTGAACCCGTGTCTTCGTGGATAATAGTCGGGTTCGTTACTGCTGAGCCACAACGGGAACTCCTTCTTCTGTAAATACGCATTTATAGTTAATCAACAAGGACCTACTGTCTAGCACAAGGAACTCTATTCAACACTCTGTAAGAACCTATATGGGAAAAGAATCTGAAAAGGAATGGAGATATGTGTGTATAACTGATTCACTTTGAAGTATAGTTGATTTACAATGTTGTGGTAATTTCCGCTGATCAACAAAGCGATTCAGTTATACGGACACACACATCCTTTCTTCCTTAAGTGGTCCTTTTAAAAACGGGAGTTCCCTGGTGGCCTAGTGGGTTAAGGATCCAGCATTGTCACTGCTGTGGCGCAGGTTCTATTCCTGGCCCCGGGAACTTCCGCATGCTGTGGGTGAGGCCGAAAAGAAAAGTTTCTTTTAAAAAATGAAATGCTTTTCTTTTCTCTAGTCCACAAGTACTGCATGTCCATACGGAAAAAAAAAATCAAAGCATACACAAAAGCCTAATGAAGATTAAAACAAAAATTTGTGGTGACCCCACACCCAGATATAGCCACTGGTCACATGATGCTGCATAGTAATTGCAGCCTTTTCTTTCCCTGCATTCGCACCATACTTGCTGGCGTTGTGCCAGGAGCCGGCCAGCCACCGGTGGGCCCTGATGCACACAGCCTGGCAGAGAGAAGCAAAAGTTGAAACAACCCTGCCACCTGCTGCCCAACCGGTTCTCCTGAGCAGCTTTTTGGCTCTCTCTCTCTTTTTTTTTTCCGCTTTTTGGGGCCGCACCCGCGGCATATGGAGGTTCCCAGGCTAGGGGTCCAATTGGAGCTACAGCTGCCAGCCTACGCCACAGCCACAGCAACGCCAGATCTGAGCCGCGTCTGCGACCTACACCACAGCCACAGCAACGCCAGATCCTTAACCCACTGAGCGAGGCCAGGGATAAAACCCGCAACCTCATGGTTCCTAGTCGGATTCGTTTCCACTGTGCCACGACGGGAACTCCTTTTTTATATATATATATATATTTTTTCTCATTGCAAAGATAATACGTACTGGATGTAAAAATTCAAACAACAGATCTTCTCCTGTGCATTCATTCTTCCATTCAGAAAATTGTTTCTTTAGGGCCTCCTGTGCGTCAGACCAGACAACGGGGTAGGAGCTGTGAAAAAAACCAGAATCTTTCCTTTTCGGAGCTTATATTTTAGTGCAGGGAGACAGGCAGTAAAGAGATTAACAATGAATTCATACTATGCCAGGGAATGATAGAAAATAAGACAGGGTCAGAGAGCTGGGGGGTGCCCGCAGGCTGGAGGGTGGTTGCTATTTTCCAGAGAATGGAAAAGCAAGGGTGCTCAGAGAAGGTGGCACCGGGCAGGGCCCTTCACGAAGGGAAGGGGTGACCCAGAAACAGACTTGAGAAACAACAAGGGGATTCGCTGGCTGGAGTAGACTGACCCGAGGAAGCGGGCAAGGGGAGCCAAGGTCACAGAGATCGCGGGGATGGGGCGGGGGCAGGTGGCCCTTGGCCAGAAGAGGCGTGGAGAGGAAACAGCGTCACAGGAGCCCCGTGAGAGCTGGACCACGGAGGCGGGCCCCTGTGGTGGCAGCCACTGGTCTTGAGGAGGGGGAGGAGGGACAAGCTGTAACTTAAACATTTTATTTATTTATTTATTTATTTATTTTGTCTTTTTGCCTTTATGTAGAGCTGCACCTGCGGCATATGGAAGTTCCCAGGCTAGGGGTCTAACAGGAGCTGTAGCTGCCGGCCTTCGCCACAGCCACAGCAACGCGGGATCCGAGCCGCGTCTGCGACCTACACCACAGCTCACGGCAACGCCGGATCCTTAACCCACTGAGCAAGGCCAGGGATCGAACCCGCAACCTCATGGTTCCTAATCGGATTCGTTAACCACTGAGTCACGAAGGGAACTCCCTGTAACTTAAACATTTTAAAGGACCACTCTGGCTGCTGTGTTGAGAATAGACTGTATGAGGCTGGAGTAGAAGCAGAGAAGTGAGTACAGGCAGCAGAGGTCTGGGGCTGGGGGCCCTCCAATGTTTAAAGGTGAGAAGCCAGCTAAGGAGACCAAGGCGTGGCTGGTGAGGTAGGAAGAAAAAAAGCGGGGGTGGGGGGGAATGCGTTGATTTGGAAGCTAAGGGGACAAAGTGTGTCAAGGAAGTGGAGTGACCCACTGTGTCAGGTGCCGCGAATGGGCCAAGGAAGATAAGGCTTGAAAATTGCCCTTTGGCACTTTGCTGTACAGTAGACATGGACAGAACACTGCAAATCAGCTATCATGGGGAAAAGGAAATATTAATAAAACCTACCTTATATTATAAAAAAGAAAATTGACCATTGGATTTGGAAGCGTGGAGGTCACTGGGGAGGGTGGTGGTCACAGGGGAGCAGAGAGGGCATCGACGGCTTTGACATGAAGATGGCCTGTGGGAGAAAAGCCTCATCAGGGTGGGTTCCGTAGAGGATCACGGCAGAAATTGGAGACTCATTTTTGCAAACACTAGAAGAGAAAGAGAACAGAATGAGAGCGGAAAATGCAGCAAGAACTCCAGCCACAGAGCAGAAGTGGGGATGGAAGATCGTTTTGTAGGAGACAAAAGAGACATGACAACTAAATGCTATGCAGGATTCTTTTTTTCTTTTTTTTTTTTTTTTGTCTTTTTAAGGTCTCACCCTCGGCATATGGAGGTTCCCAGACTAGGGCATGAATCGGAGCTGTAGCCGCTGGCCGACGCCACAGCCACAGCCATGCCAGATCCAAGTCGCTTCTGCGACCTACACCACAGCTCATGGCAACACCGGATCCTTAACCCACTGAGCGAGGCCAGGGATCGAACCTGCGTCCTCATGGATGCTAGTCAAATTCATTTCCGCTGAGCCTCGGCAGGGACTCCGTAATGCGTGATTCTTGACTGGATATCAGAGTGGAAAGGTTAGAAGAGGTATTGTAAGACATTTGGGAAATATTAATTTGGATCATTATTGTTTTTTCATCAATGTTAAATGTTTGAGGTGTGATTATGTCACTCAGTTCATGGTAGGAGACCGTCTGTTCTTAGGAGATATGTACTGAAGTAAATAAGGGCGAAGTGCTGTAAAAATGCTTGCTATTTACTTTCAACTGTCCCACAATTCACACACACACACATGCATGCATGCACACACACATGCACGCACGCGCACAAACACACACATTAAGAGATACAGCAAATGTATCAAAATGTTGAAAATTTTAGATGAGGAGTTCCCATCATGGCACAGAGGAAACGAATCCAACTAGGAACCATGAGGTTGCAGGTTTGATCCCTGGCCTTGCTCAGTGGGTTAAGGATCCGGCGTTGCCGTGAGCTGTGGTGTAGGTCGCAGACGCAGCTCGGATCCCGCGTTGCTGTGGCTGTGGTGTAGGCCGGCGGCTACAGCTCCAATTTGACCCCTAGCCTGGGAACCTCCATATGCCGCGGGTGCGGCCCTAAAAAGAAAAAAAAAATCCAAACAAAAAACAAACAAAAAAATGCACTATGATGAATTCTTTCCAGTTATTAGCTCACTAAATTTTGCCAACAACAGCTGGTAAACTTATCCCTGTTTGAGAGATGAGAAAACTGAGACTTGAGAAGATCAGTGATCTGTCCAAGGTCACACAGGCTCCTCATTCCCACACCGTACGGCTGCCTAGAATACCTGCTGAACTTTCCTGAGTCACCACACTTTCTTGAACAACTGCACCGAAACATATATCAGACATTCGTCATAATATGAGTTAGCATTTCTGGAGCACTCACTATATTCCAGGTAAATGAGATCATTTTATTATCAGAACAACCCTAAAAGGCAGGTGTTATAGCTATAGTAACAAGAATAATAAATATTAATATCAATGTCGATAACAGCAGCATTAACTACTATTAACATTACCAGTAATATGAACTATTAATGTTAACATTCAAGATTAAGAATATTGATTAATATTAACTTTAATAATGTTGACATTGGTTATGAAATGATGATATGAATTACAAATTCAGAAGACCGATATTTATTAATAGAATTATGAATAAAAGTATTGCTTATTATGATAACTTTACAGATGAGGAGAATGGTGGGCTGCAACTTCTGCAGGTTTGCACGATTAGTAACGAGCATTCAGTTCCAACGTAGTCTGATTCTGAATCCTGTGCGCTTTCCACTGTACGACGCAGCTTCCTCTTGTAACAAGAACTGCCATTAGGAAACTTCTGCATGTTAAAAATGGAAAATACATCCAAAGTAATGTCTTTTAAGTGTCTCAGGGGCCTTACATTTCTTCTGATCCCCAGACAACTAAAACAGTGCTAGGTTCCTACTGCTTACTCAATGATTGATTGATTGATCTACTGACTGGTTGATAACCAGCAAGAATCTCCTACTTGCACCCTTTTCCATCTGAGGAAGTATTTGATGACATGAAAGTCATTATAATTTCCAGGCTATGTGCTATATGTCCACAACGGCTGCAGGACAAGGTTATGGCAATGACAATGTCATTATTTTGTGCAAGTCTTGAGAATACAATTGTCAAAAGGAAAGCTGGCCATCCTTTTTCTAAATCTGACATATAGCAGTAGCTTCGCAAGAGGGAAAATGAGAAGACTTGCCACCTGATTCTTCACTAGACCTTCATGTCAAAGTTGAGAAATGGATATGAATCAAAATAAATGGGTTTTATGAATAAAAACCATAACTCTCCAGCAGATATATGATTGAAATTATTTTTCTTTGTTTTTTGGCCATGCCCACGGCATGTGGAAGTTCCTGGGCCAGGGATCAAACCCGCACCACAGCAGCAACCCGAGCCACAGCAGTGACAAGGCTGGATCCTTAACCTACTGAGCCACCAAGGAACTCCCTCTTGATATTTTACATATTCATGAACTTGAAGGGATAGTATGAATGCAGGGAGGAGGTGATATGTGTTTCATGAAGAAAATGAAGTTTGGTGTTTAAAAAATGCATTGCAATTTTATTTACATAATTTCAGATTTGGGGGTGGATCTGTGGAAAACTAGAGGGAAGAAACTAGGAAAAATGAAATCTAGTTCTGGCTATGCTGCTAAGTTACTGTGACTTTGGGAGCACTGTCCCTTCCCCTCACTGGAGTTCCATTTCCCCAGCTGTACAAAGAAGATTTGACCACGTGATCTGTAGAGTCCCTTTCAGTCCAAGTCAGCCGTTTTCTTTCCTTTTATTTGCCAGGTCATTACCACGGGAGGAAGAGAGGACATTCTTGAGAATCGTCTCTTTGCTAGAAAATATCCTGACTCATGAATCTGGAGGACAGGATGCAAAGTGAATGAGGGCAGTCACAGAAAGGAAATTCTACCCCATATCACGTCTATGAGGAATCTAAAGTAGTCAGAATCACAGAAACAGGGAATGGAATGGTGGTTACCAGGGGCTGGGGGACAGGAAAAGGAGGAAGAATTAGTCAAAGGGTAGTAAGTTTCACTCCTAAGACTGGAGTTTCCAGGTGGCCTAATGGTATGCATTGGCATTGTCACTTCTGTGGCTCTGGTCACTCCTGTAGCACAAGTTCAATCCCTAACCCGAGAACTTAATATATGGCAGGTGCAGTCAAAATTTTTCTTAAGAAGTGAGGCTCAGTGGGTTAAGAACCCAACATAGTATCCATGAGGATTTGGGTTCCAACCCTGGCCTTGCTCAGTGTTAAGGATCTCTGTTGCTGCAAGCTGCAGTGTAGGTCGCAGAAGTGGCTCCTATTTGACCCCTAGCCTGGGAACTTCTATAAGATGTGGGTGTGGCCCTAAAAAGAAAAAAAAAAAAGAAATAAAAAGAAAAGAAAAAGATGAACAAGTCCCAGAGAGCTATTGGACAGCACAATGCCTATATTTAATAATACCCTGTTGTATGCTGAAAATTTTGCTGAGAGTAAATGTTATGTATAAGTGTTCTTATCACAAAACAATAGTGATACTAGTAAAAGGGGTGGGAAGAAACTTTGGAGGTGATGGGTATGCTTATGGCAAAGGTCGTTACACAGGTGTATACTTATCTCCAAGTTTATTAGGTTGTATACGTTGATATTTAATGTACGGCTTTTTGTATGTCAATTGTACCTCAATAAAGTTTGAAAAAAAAGAGAAAATACTCTGTCTTGAGCTGAATATACTTGGATGTACTGAATATATTATATACTGAATATACCATAAGGCTCTTCATTCATTTCTGGAGGTAATGTGAGTATTGGTCAGGATTCTTGCGGCTGCCAGAAACTCGAACCTAGCTGGAATTTTGCTTATGCAAAAAAGGGGAGACTTATTAGGTAATGTAACCAAGCCGTGGGAAAGTCAAGGACAGCTGAAACAAAAGCCTCAGATAACTGACAGGGTTCTTTCTCTCTTCCGTCCCCCTCCCTTTCTTTCTCTGCCTCCCATTGCTGCCTCTCTGAGTGCCAGCCTCGTACTTTCAGACTAATTTCTTTCACACAGCTGGATACAAGGCAGCTGGCCAGATCTGCACTCACACCTCCCAGAGTTGCTGTCAGAGAGGAATTTCTACTGGCTCTTTCTAATGCCAAGTATCGGAAATCCATGGGGGCATTTTGACTGGCCTGGCTTGGACCAGGTGTCCATGCCTATGCAACCATCATGTCCAGGCAAGAGTCTGGTCAGGACATAGCAGTCGTCCTTCAGTCACGTGGTTGAATGGTTGAAGCAGAGAAAGGAGCATTTTCCAGAAGGGGTGTGCTGCTCCAGGTAGACAAAACCCTGGACAGCCAATGTGGTGAGCCTTCACTGTCTTTACGGCTGAGCACAACCCACAATAGCACCAAAAGGTTCTATGGCACTTTTGCAATCAGGAAATGGTTTGGACTGAATGTTTGTGTCCCCATCTGAATTCTTAAGTTGAAATCCTAACCCTCAATGTGATGGCATAATGAGGTAGGGCCTTTGGAAGGTGATTATATCAAGAGGGTGAAGCCCTCATGAATTAGATTAGTGCGCTTATTAAAGAGACTCCAGGGAGATCCCTTGCCCCCTTCAGCTATGTGAGGACACAACAAGAAGATGCATCTATGAACCAGGAAGTGGGCTCTTACCAGATACCAAATTTGCTGGTGCCTTGATCTTGGATTTCCCAGCCTCCGGAAGTGTAAAAAATAAATTTCTGTTGTTTGTAAGCTACCCAGTCTATGGTAATTTGTTATAGCAACCAGAATGGTCCAAGGAGAGTCTTGGAAAAGCAAATACTTGCTACGTTGAATGCAAACGACTGAGGGTTGAATGTGTCTTACCCATCTCTTTTCTACAGTGCAGATACGACCTGTGATTTGGCAAGAGACTTCCATTCTCTACAATGTCTCTCAAGGAGTAAGCAACAGAAACTTCATCCATCTTTATTATTCATAACAGTACTTGAAATTTACATAATATGGCGTTTTCATCAAAGGATCTCAGAACATACAATTAGCAAGTATTAGTCAGTTTTCAGATGGGAAGTCAGAGGTGCTGAGAAGGCAAAGCCAGGCACTGTGGGCCTGCCTGGGATGATGAACTTCTGGAAAGTACCTTTTCTAACTCTGGCCTACTCAGCCAAGTTGAAGGTGACATGCCCTCCAGTCCAGAAGCCCTATTCCAGTCAAAAGTAAAGAAAAAAGGAAACTCAAGTTTTCATGGAATCAGAGATGCTTAGATATAGAAGAAGACTTGGAGGTCACCTCCCATCCGTGCATATCCTCTTTCTAGATCATTATCCATCACGAGTGGCCATGCAATGCCTAGGAGGCCGAACACTAATTAGCTCACTAAGCAACACATTTTATTGTTGAAATAAGAAGGTTATTCTTTTTTTTTTTTTTTGTCTTTTTGCCATATCTAGGGCCGCCCAGGCTAGGGATCTAATCGGAGCTGCAGCTGCCGACCTGCACCACAGCCACAGCAACGCAGGATCCGAGCCGCGTCTGTGACCTACACCACAGCTCACGGCAACGCTGGATCCTTAACCCACTGAGCAAGGCCAGGGATCAAACCCGCAACCTCATGGTTCCTAGTCCAATTCGTTAACCACTGAGCCACAACGGAAACTGCAAGAAGGTTATTCTTGACCTTGGAATCCATCTTTCCCAGGGCAGTGATTCTTTCTTTCTTTTTTTTTAATTCACTCTTGAAGGCATGTTCTGTGACTAACACCCAGTTAAGTATAGGGACTCAGAGGTGAGTAACCATTGGTCTCTCTTCTCCAGGATCTCAGTGTCCAGTGGAGGAAACAGACCTATCTGTCTATGGTAGGTGCTTTAGTGAAGGGCTGATCATGGGATCCCAGAAGCAGAAATGGTGACCTCTCTCCAGAGAGGTCAGGGAAGCTCTCCTGGAGGGGCTAACTCCATAGCTGATCTTTGAAAAGATGAGTAAGTATCCGCCAGATGAACAAGGGTGGATCCCGGATGAGGCAGACATGAGACCAGCCTGTGTAAAAGCTCAGAGATGAATAAGAGAATGACCCATGGAGGGAACGAGGTTCAGCGTGACTGGAGACATGGTCTTTGAGGTTTAAGAGGCCAGTCTGTGGACCAAAGCTGGATCATATGGTGGTGGGCCCTTGTATCATAGCAAATGTGCAGTGTTTTCCCTATAAACTAGTGGGTCTTAGCCTTTCTAGGGCCACAGATTACTAAGAATCTGATGAAAGGCTATGGGGCCTCTCCCCAGGGAAAAGCATGCACCCACATGCACATGTGTGCACACCTCCCCCCCACAACATTTCTCATTTCACAGACACTCTAAAAGCTCGATCATGGATGCATGCATGCATTCATTCGTTCAGCGTTGGTTGAGGGAATTAGAGACCAGGAGCCAAGCACTAGTTATGTGCCGGAGATAGAGCAGGGTTATGTGCTGAACCTTGTGCCCACTCCTACCAAAAAAAAAGATACATTGAAGTTCTAACCCCCACTGTCCCAGAATGTGACCTTATTTGGAAACAGCTTGTTCAAAAATGGTAATAGTTAAAATTAAGCCATTAGGGTGGGCCCTAAACCAACATGACAAGTGTACTTGTAAAAGGGGGAAATTTGGACACAGTGAGAAAGCCATGTGAACACGAAGGCAGAGACCAAGGTGCGGCATCTACAAGCCATGGAACACCAAAGATCACCAGAAAGCCACGGAAAGCCTGGAATGGGCCACCCTCACAGCCCACGGAAGAAACCAAACCTGTTCACACCTTGATTTCAGACTTCTAGCCTCCAGAATTACAAGACAATCAATTTCTGTTGTTAAAGCTGCCCAGGCTGTGGTACATTGTAACAGTTGTTCTAGCAAACTAACACAAGCAGTGAACAGGGAAAAGGTAGATTCTGTCCTGGTGATGCTTATATTTTACTGAGGAAGAGAGATGATTGAACAGATACAAAAATGTATGCTATGCATTATGGGAGCAAGAGTTCATGGGGGTATGGAAATACATAGAGGGGACATAATTTAATATTGGTGGTTAAAGAAGATAACCTGGGAAGAATGTGCTGAAGGGTGAGTAGAGGTAAAGCATATGCCACAGGGGTGATGAGGTGGGAAGTGGGTTGTGAGAGGAGAGACTATCCATGAACTCCAGAATCAGAAAGTCACGATGATTGAACCTAATGGGTAAAGGGGAGAAAGATCAGAGATGAGGGTGTAGAGTTGGGGTCAGACCTTGAGAGTCTTGGCCAACTTAAGGAGCTCAAGACTATATTGTAAGGGAAATGGTGAGTCATTGATAGGTTTTAATCAGGGGAACCAAGATCAGATTTAGAAAGATCACTCTGGCTTCAGGGTAGAGAATGGATTTGAGAGCACCCAGAGTGGCAATGAAGAGACCAAGTTAGGAGAGGGTTACAATAGCCTGCTGAGAGATGGCGGTGGCTTGGGCCAAGGTCGTAGTGGTGGAGGTGAAGAGAGCTGGATGGATTTGGGATATAATTTTGAGTAAGAGTCCATAAGACCTCCAGGTATATCTACCCTGCTGGTAGTTGGAAATTCCTTCCAGGATCTCCTCTCTTTCCTGCATCACCAATTTCTCCCTTCCTACTGCATCAATGCCGTAAAATACAAATGCACTCTAATCATTCCCATCTTAAAACAAATTCTCCTTTGTTGTTATATACTCCTCCAGCTACTCCCTCTCAAAGCAAAATTTGTGTAAAAAAACGTTTGCAAAGGGTTGTCTGTATTCTCTCCACTTTCTCATTTCCCATTCAATTTTTTTAAAAAAATAGATTTATTGGCAATATCATTCACATATTAAACAATTCATCCATTGTAAGTGTACAATTTTAATGGTTTTTAGCATAATCATAGAATTCAAAACCAAATTCTGTACCCTTTTTCCTGTCACCCCCATATCCCTCATCCTACCACACGGTAAGCAACCACTGATCTACTTTATCTCTATAGAATTGCCCATTCTGGACGTTTCGTATAAATGGAATCATATAATATGTGGTTTCTTGGGACTGGCTTCTTTCACTTAGCATAATATTTCAAGGTTCATCCATGTTGTAACATGTGTCAACACTTTATTCCTTTTTATGGCTGACAGACACACCACATTTTATTTATCCTTTCACCAGCTAACCCATTCAATCTTCAATCTTCTATCTTCTCCAATTGGGCTTTTATCCCACCACACCACTGAAAATACATTTGTCAAAGTCACTAATAAATTCTACATTGCTTAATTCAATAGTCATTTTGCTGTTCTCATATTATTCAATCTCTTAAGCATTCAACATGACCGAACATTTCCTCTTTCTTGAAGTAATTTCCTCTCCTAACTTCAGTGACACCATATCTTCTTACCACACTGGTCGCTTCTTTCAGCTTTGTTGCTAGTCCCCCCCCCCCCTTTTATTCTGCCTCTAAACGTTGGAGTATTCTGGAGTATGAACTTTGGGCTCTTTCATCTGTGTGTACTCTCTAAATGATTTCTTCTAATCCTATGGCTTTATATATTATCTTTGTGTGCTGGTGAGTCCCATGTTTTCACCTTCAGTCCAGACCTCTTCTCTGAGCTCCAAATTCATATATTCTGCCTCCTGCTTCACCACTTCTTTGAGATGGCTAAAAGATATTTCAAATTTAACATGGCCAAAGCAGGGCACTTGATTTCCTATCATCACAAATGTGGTCTTCTTACAGTTTTCCCCATCTCTGTAAATGCCACCACTGTTCAACAGTTACTCAAGCAAAAATCTAGAGGTCATTCTTGATCCTTCACATTTTCTTCATTCTTTAAATCTAAACCCTCAAAAATTCCAGCGGGTTACATATATCTAACCACCACCTCCACCCCCAGGTTAAGCAAGGTCCAGAGAAAATAGTCATTCTTGCTTGGA
Organism: Catagonus wagneri; assembly: GCA_004024745.2. Lineage (NCBI taxonomy): Eukaryota > Metazoa > Chordata > Mammalia > Artiodactyla > Tayassuidae > Catagonus > Catagonus wagneri. Next base: position 115,156 of record PVHT020000016.1, on the reverse strand, counting down.
CCACTGTAATAGCATCCTCACTGCTCTCCCTGATTAAACTCTTGGCCCCATTCCAGCTTATTCCCTACATCACAGTCAGAGTGATCACCCTAAAATGTAAATCAGGGGTTCCCTGGTGGCACAGTGGGTTAAGGATATGGCCTTGTCACTGCATCAGCTCAGGTCACTGCTGTAGTACAGGTTTGATCCCTGGCCTAGGAACTTCCACATGCCATGGGTGCAGCCAAAAAAGAAAAACAAACAAACAAACCAATAAAAAGTAAATCTGATCATCCTTTTAAAGTCCTCCTAAGCCTCATTACCTAAGTGGAATTCCTTAGAATAAAACCCAATGTCCTGATTATGGGCTTATAGGGCCATTTAGAAACGACTCCTATCATTCTTTTTGATCTCATCCACTATTACTTCTTTCCCAGTTGTTTCTCAAACAAGCTTATCATATTGCTATCTCAGGAACTTTTGCACGTTTGTTTCCTTTGCCTTGGAGGCTATTCACCCAAATGTTTGTATACCTAGATTCTTATTGTATCATCTCAGTTCAAATGTTACCTTTTGTTGAGATGGCATTCCTTGATTAGCCTATCTAAAATTGCACCCACCATTTTGTATATGATGGAGAAGAAAGTACTTTTTTAAAAACGAAAATGGTATGGAAAAGTTATACAGTATGACTTCTCTTAGTCCATCAGAGCAATTATCCTATAAAATTCTTAGAATTAATAAGAAAGATGATCCTGCAAAATTCTTGGTTGAAGGTACAATGTATTTGTTTACAATAAATATTCCAGATGAACTAGCACCATTTCATGAAGTTGATAGAAAACTGTTTCAAAGCAAACTCTGTAAGAAAAATCTGTTAGTAAGGAAAAGGTATATGAATGCTATTTGGAAGGGTATAATTTAGAGCATAAACAAATTTTAGGTAGAAATGATAAAAATGTCAACATCAATTACTGTGAGAACCTTCTCTTTAGTCAACATAATTTGCCAAAATAGTAGTAGCTATAGTAGCAGAAGAGTGGGTTTTGAGCTATGTTTCTATGCTTTTGGAAAATTATACTTGAATAGAAACCCCTGAGACTTCATAGAAGCTTGCAACACTCGATCAAGTTCTTTTAGGGGTTTCTAAAATCTTGAGGGGGGGTTCCCATTGTGGTGCAATGGAAATGAATCAGACTAGTATCCATGAGGATGCAAGTTCGATCCCTGGACTTGCTCAGTGGGTCGGGGATCCAGCGTTGCCATGAGCTGTGGTGTAGGTTGCATACACGGCTCGGATCTGGCATTGCTGTGGCTGTGGCATAGTGTACACACACGCACACACACACACACACACACACACACACACACACACACACATTCGGAAATAACATTTTTCAAATGTGTGGAAAATTCTTGTCAGTCACAAAGTCTGTATCCAGAGAAATTATCCTTCAGGAACAAATGCGAAATCAAGACATTCTCAGATTAAGAAGAACTGAGAGAATTTGCAAGCTTTTCTTGAAAGAGTAGCTAAATAAAGTTCTCTAAAGAGAAATAAAATAGTGGAAGAAGGCGAGAAATTTCAAAAAGGAAGGAAAAACAAACATGGAATGGGTAAAAATAGAAGTAAACATTATAGACTATCCCTCACTTCATGAGTTTCTTTAATTATATTTTATGGCTGAAGCAAATGATATAACACTATCTACTATGGAGCTCAATTCATGTAGGGGAAATATTTAAGACAATTACCTTTGTAAAGTGGGGAGGGCAAAGAGCCCTAAATGGAATTGGGGTTTCTATACTTCATTCAGAGTAGTAAAATGTCAACAAAGTAGTAGAATATCACCAACATTAGTAGGTGATCATTTGTGTGTACCTACAGCAACCAGAAAGAAAGCCATACAAAGCAGTATGCTTAAAATCATTATAAATAAATTAATTAATAAATAAAGTGGAACTTATAAAAATTGTTCAAGTAACCCACAGGAAGGAAAGAAAAAAGAACAAGAAACAGGGAGCAAACATAAAGCAAATATTAAAAAACAACAGACTTTAGCCCTAACAATTCAATAATTACTTTAAATGTAAATAGCCTGAATTCACTGAATAAAAGCGAGAGATTAGAAAATACATTTTTTATTATTTATTTATTTATTTATTTTATTATTATTTTTATTTTATTTTATTTTATTTTTGTCTCTTTAGGGCCACACCCAAGGTTCCCAGGCTAGGGTTGAATCGGAGCTATAGCTGCCGGCCTATGCCACAGCCACAGCAATGCCAGATCCAAGCCACATCTGCAACCTACACCACAGCTCATGGCAGTGCTGGATCCTTAATCCACTGAGCGAGGCCAGAGATCAAACCTGCGTCCTCATGGATACTAGTCAGATTCGTTTCTGCTGAACCATGAGGAGAAGTCCCAGAATACTTTTAAATGATCAACGATATAGACAATTTGAAAGTAAAAGGATGGAAATAGATACACCATGTAAGCATTCATCAAAAGAGAGCAGGTGTGGCAATATTAATATCAAATAAAGTAAACCTCAGAGCAGGGAAAATTATCTGAGACAAAGGAGCATATTACATAATGACAAAGGGTTAACCCATGGAGAAGACCACCAAACAACACAGATGAAAAACATATGAGCAGAACCTGTAGATGGGAAGGACTAGACAAATACATCGTGACAGCCGGAGATGTCAATACCCGACTCTTAGCAACTGATAGAACTGCTAGACAGATAATCAGCAAGGATATAGAAGACGTGAGCACAATCAGCCAGCAGGATGTAACTGGCATGTTCTATAGAACACTGCACCTAACAATAGCAGAATACACATTTTTTCAAGCACTCATGGGACACTCACCATGATAACTGTATCCTGGGCCATTAAAAAAGAAAAAGTAAAAGAAGTGAAATCATACAGAGTATGTTCTTTGGCCAAAACCAAACTAGAAGTCAGTAACAGAAAGATAAAAGGGACATCTCCATACACTTGGAAACTAAGCAACACACTTAATCCACGAGCCAAGGAGGCAATCTCAGAGGAAATTTAAAAATACATAGAACTGAATGAAAATAAAAATACGACATAACACATATGGGAATGGACCTAAAGCAGTGCTGAGAGGGAAATTTATAGCACTAAATGCTTAAATCAGAAAAGGGAAAAAGTCTCAAATCGATAATCTAATCTTTTTAAAATCTAGGAAAAGAAGAGCAAGATAAAGCTAAAGAAAGCAGGAGGAAGCAAATAAGAGCAGAAATCAATGACATTAAAAATGGAAGCAGAAGTTCCCACTGTGTAGTATCCATGAGGATGCGGGTTCAATCCCTGGCCTCGCTCAGTGGGTTAAGAATCCAGAGTTGCCATGAGCTGTGGTGTAGGTCACAGACGAGGCTCAGATCCTGCGTTCCTGTGGCTGTGGTGTAGGCTGACAGCTGTAGCTCTGATTCGACCCCTAGCCTGGGAACGTCCACATGCCACAAGTGCGGCCCTAAAAAGCAAAAACTAAATAAATAAATAAAAAGTTCCTACTCAGTGGTAACGAACCCAACGAGTATCCATGAGGACACAGGTTTGATCCCTGGCCTCGCTCAGTGGGTTAAGGATCCAGCGTTGCCATGAGCTGTGGTGTAGGTCACAGATGTGGCTCAGATCTGGCAGCAGTAACTCTGATTTGACCCCTAGCCTGGGAACTTTCATATGCTGCAAGTGTGGTTCTAAAAAGACAGAAAAAAAAAGAGAGAGAAAAGAAAGTGGAAGCAACAGGAAAAATTAATGAAAAAAAACTAGTTCTTTGGAAAAACTCTATAAAATTGCAAAACCTCTAGCAAGTCTGAAAAGGTAAAAAAGAGAGAAGATACACAAGTTGTAGCTATGGAGAAGTGGGTTGAGAATCCACCTGCTGTGACTCAGGTCACTGCACAGGCGTAGGTTCGATCCCCTGGCCTGACACAGTGGGTTAAGGATCTGGCCTTACTGCAGCTGTGGTGTAGGCTGCAACTTAGGCTCAGATTCAGTCCCTGGCCTGGGAATTTCCACATGCCATGAGTTCGGCCATAAAATTAAAAAAAGAGAGAGAGATGATACAAATCATGAATGTCAGGAATGAAATAAACATATCACAGCAGGACCCTATAGCCATTAAGAGCTTAATAAGGGAATACTACAAACAGTTTTATGCTCTTAAATTCCCATGCAGGAATGGTACACAAATGTTCACAGCATCTTTCTCTGGAGTAGCCCCAAACTGGAAACTGTCCAAATGTCCTCTGGGGGGTGAAAGGTTAAACAGACAGCGGTCCATCCGTACCGCCGAACGCACCTCGGCGAGACAGCGGAAAGCAGCACTGACACACGCAACAACCTGGATGAGTCTCAAAGGAAACTGGGGGAGAAAAAGCCAATTTCCAAAGAATAAATACTGCCTAAGTCCATCTATATAATATCCTCAGAGTGGCAACACTCTAGTGATAGAGAACAGACTTGTGGTTCTCAGGGGTGGCGGGAGACGAGGGGAGCGGCTACTAGGGGTAACACAGGAGAGTTTTGTGGCGATTGCATGGGAGCGTCTTGATTGCGGTGGTGGTTATACCAGCCTTCAAGTGACACAATTGCACGGAGCTACACACACACACACACACACACGCACGCACGCACACACACATACACACAAGTGTGTGTATATATCTGCTAGAATTTAAATACTCTCTGTGGATTTTTCCAGCAGCAGTTTCTTGACTTTGATGTTGGGCTACGGTTGTGTAAAATGTTAACTTTGGGGGACGTTAGGGGAAGTTTGCTCAGGACTCTGCCTGTGTATTTCTTTGCCACTTCCTATACATTTATAATTATTTCAACACAGAACACTACAAACAATTTTGCAGCCCAAGTGAGAGACTTCCTATATGAAGTGCTTCATCAGCTGGAAGGGCCGTGAACACGCCCACGATTAGTGCCCTTACAACCTGCCAACCTTCCTGGTCCCGACTTTTTCCCGCGTATGACTGTGCCAAAGAGTGGAGGCAAAGTGAGCAGCTTCGCCCTTTGTGGTCACTGCAAGAAAGACCCAAATCCTTTGGTTAATCTGGCGAAAGCATACGGTCCTCGGCCAGGCTGCCTTCTCCTAGTCCCTCCTTGCTTCAAGACAGCAGCGTTTCTGGTCAGGCAATATTTTTATGAACACAGTCAGAAGCACTTACCCACTGGTGAGCTTCGCGGCCAGTCAGAACCCGAGTTACCAAAAGCAGCAGCATCCTCAAGGGGAGAGAGCGCACATGTACACAGCTGCAGCTATAGAACGGGTGTGATGCTTGTCATTCATTGACGGGAACCCAGACATAATAAGGACACGCCGTTCCCCTGCCTTGGTAATCAGCTTGTTAGTAGTTCAAATAACTCCCACTTTACCTGGCCTCGGTTAAGTACGCGGATGCTGACATGAGGCAAAATGTATGTGCCCGTCCCGGGCTATGAGAATGTGGGCCATGTGTGTTGACTGCTCTAAGCCTCGTGTCCTCATCATAAAGGGAGACCTTCATGTCAACCCCCCCATGTGGTCACTGGCATGAACCAATGAGATTTCTGTAAATTGCTTAGCACAACACCCCCTGGCCTATAGTATACACTTAATACATAGGAATAGTTGTGGGTGTCGTTATTTCCATTATTATTATCACGGTTATTATTTCACCACCCACCTCTTGTGATAGCCAGGCCCTCGAACCCGTGGCTTTAGATGTCACTCTTCATCGTAATTCCAAGTGAGGCCGATTCTCTCCGCACCCTCTCAAAAAACTTTTGAGAAAGTCTTCAAGTTTCAAGTAAACCTTTATTTCTTTGGGGTCTACACTGTGGTTTTGAGTGAGTTTCACTCTGATACTTAGGTTCAGCCAAAGGAAGAGTTCAAAGTGAGATTTAAAGGGGAGAGGCTCCTTTATGCAACTATAACTGAAAAAAAAATTTTTCTGCCAAATGGAAAGTGCTGAGTTTTGCATAAATCTTAGGTCAGGGGCATTCTTAGGCTAGACAACTCTGTCTACACTGGGAGAGAAATGGCTGTGGGAAGCGAAGAGGCCCCTTGCTCTATGCAGTACCTGGAATAGACAGGACAAAGAAATGTAGATTTTGGGTGCTCGATTAGAGACGAACCTAAACAGAGTTTGAGCTTGAGGGAGTCAGTGAAAGAAGTGACAAGGTTCGCGTGCAGAGGCTTCTCGGCTGAAACCCCATCTCTGGTGATAAGCGTCCTTCTCCCTCCAGATGCAGGGAGCGCGCCTTTCACAGCGCACCTTTCACAGGGCATTGATTTCCTGCTTTCGGGGAGACCGAAAGGAGGTCGGAGAGTCCCTCCTGCATTCACCATTTCGTAAGTAACTTTGATTCAAAATGATCAGTGTGCCGCATTTTGGGGCGGACTGCCTTGAGTCCCAACAGAAGTAACTGGCAAAAGCACCTACTGCTACGTAAAGTGTGAAACACAAATCAAGTGCACCTAGTTCTACAGCACTATCAAAATACATAATTGTTGCAATAGTTTGTTTTGGTCTCCCCCCAGTTCATATACACATATATATATTTTTTTCTTTTTTGGCTGCCCCATGGCATATGGAGTTCTGAGGCCAGGGGTCAGATCCAAGCTGCAGTTACTGCAATGATGGAACATTTCAACCCCCTGTGCCAGCTGGGCATAGGACCATGGTCCCAGACCTCCAGCGGCGCTGCCGATCTCCTCCGTTGCGCCACAGCAGGAACTCGCCAAACTCACATATTGAAATCGTTATGTCCAATGCCAATGTGATGGTGTGTGGAGGCGGGGCATTTGGAAGGTCACGTTAGGTCATGAAGGTGGCACCCTCCTGAATAGGATTAGTGCCCTGAGGCAAGAGCTCCCTCGCCCGTTCCTCCACGTGAGGACACAGCAAGAAAACGCTGTCCGTGAACCACGAAGCAGGTTCTTACCAGATGCCGAATTTGCTGGTGCCTTGAATTTGGACTTCCCAGCCTCCAGAACTCTGACAAATAAATCTCTGTTGTTTATAAGCCACCCAGTGTATGATAATTTGTCATAGGTGTCAGAACAAAGAGAGTCGTTTGTGAAGACAGAAAATGAAAACTTTAAAATTCAGTAACGTCATGTTTAAATAATCAGCACCCACACAACCTGCTAGTTATGCCATTCCTGCGACTAAGGCAATGCCTTTACCAGTGAAAATCCCTTCCTGCCGTGCCTTCTGGGTATAGCGCTGTAGACACACACATTTTAAATCAATGTCAGGCTCAACAGCATTTTGTTCGGAGCAGCCAAGAAAAGAAGCCCATGGTGAATGGAAGATCTCAGAACCTCTGTTCAGGGCAATAACTGAGCATTTGGGTAGAAGGATCCTGAGAATATAAAATAGACTTGGAGGATGATTCTTCTATGTTGTTTCTGAGTTTTAATTTTTCAGTTTTCATACAGATTTTGGAATGCATTGCCTAATAAGAGAATTAGAAAGAAAAACAAAGATACCAGATATGCCCCCCTCATCCCAGCTAAAGGCGTACTCCTGAGTGTTTTCAATATGGCTATTTGCTTTTTAGGGCCGCACTCGTGGCATATGGAAGTTCCCAGGTTAGGGGCTGAATTGGAGCTGCAGCTGCCGGCCTACACCACCGCCACGGCAACTCTGGATCCTTAACCCACTGAGCGAGGCCAGGGATCAAAGACGCATCTTCATGGATACTAGTGGGATGGGTTCCACTGAGCCACAACGGGAACTCCCTCAATACTGCTTCTTGAGGGAGGCTTTCTCTGACCTTTCCTCCAGCCCCATTACGTTGGGGTTCAACGGGATCTGCAGGGGAGCCAATTTTGCTGCCCCAAGGAGTCTCTTTAGCATGTGGATTATTTCAAGTTGAAAACAATCAGGGCCCCAAAAGACTCAGGGAGAAGCTTTGACCTTCCTCCCAACTGCCTAAAGAATGTAGCCAGAGGGCCTGTTCCATGGACAACTAGGTGTGCAGGCAGGCAGGCACCCGGCAGAGTCTCCTGTTAAAATTCCTCGCTGGGTCCCATCCACTCTGCATGAACCAGCAAATGCTTGTTTGCCAAATATTAACTTCTCCATCTCCATGTGAATGGCCTTCCTCCCCTTTGAAGCCCCAGACTGCTACCCTGAACATCTTTTTTTGCCTCGAGCTGAAGACAGTGTTTAGGATGAGGGTTTAGTCCATTTGGGGAGTGACTCGGTTCTCCTGGTCTCTCTCGTGTGTACATGGCATTCAATTTTTGATTCTCTCCTGTTACTCTGTCTCATATCAGTTTGATTCTTAGACCAGCCAGAAGAACCTAGAAGAATCTAGAAGGGTAGAGAAAAGTTTCTTCTTCATATCAATTCAATTCTTAGACCAGCCAGACAACCTAGAAAAACCTAGAAGGGCAGAGAAAAGTTTCTTCCTCCCCAGTAGATCTCAGTCTCTGGTTCCTTTCCCTCAGAGTGCATGTCACAGTTATAATCAGATAACAAATCATGTAATTGCAAGTGTGGTGGGGTTTTTCAATTTCTTTTGCTGCTAGACTGTACACTTCACGAGGACAGGGCCAGGGTCCAGTTTGGTCGCTGCTTCTGAGACTCCCAGGTCAGAACCTGGCACCTAGAGGACGCTCAGTAAGTATTTCTGAGTCAACTTCCCCGCTTCCTTTACCTGAACGAGCGTGATAAACTTCTGTGCCTTGCAAACAAGGAACCGGAATCGAATGCAAAGGGATAAATCAAAACTCCAAGTCTCGGAGAGAGCTCAGCCCAGGTTTCTTTCCAAGAGCTTACCTGCAAAGGGATTCATTCTGTTTGTAAGAAGAAGGGCCCACACCTCCCCCCGCCCCCCGGGGTCCTGGATAACTAAATCTGCTTCCTCTTCTCAGCGGTGGAGTAAGCTGTTCCTCACCTCCACTCTAGTTTCATTTTTAGGTTGCTAATCTGACCTTTAGTTTTTTTTTTTTTTTAAGGCACCAAATGCAAAGAGAAAGTAGGTATTTTCCCCAGGTTACCAAAGTGAGACAACATCATTTTTTGGATTCTCTATAGTTAGAGACCCGCTTGCTGTTCAAGGTTCCTGCTCCCCAGACATAAACCAGAATGGAATCCACCCTTATCCAAAAGGCATTTTTTCTTGGCAAAGTTAGGCTGTGATGTTTATGTGAATGTATATTATTGAGAAGACGGTGGTGTGGTTTAAGCTCTGCTCATGACACTCGAGGGCTTAGCAAACACCAGACTTTTGAAAATAGGACTTAGCTTTTACTCCCTCCAAATGAGAGATTTGGTCCCATTTAGTTCAGAAGTTAACAAATGCACCCAATTTCCTTCTCCACACCCCACCAAGCCCTATAGTATAATTTGGACAGCACTCCGAAGCCTCCAGTCAGATCTGTTGGGTGGGAGGTTGTTTTAGAAACTGAGGCCTCTTCACACCCACAAGGCAACACATTAAGAATTACAGAAGCTGAAAAGACAGTGAGGCATTTCTTGAAAATTCCTTTTACAAACAATTGCAATTCTTCACTCTTAAGCAGAATATGTTGGCAACACAATATATAAGAAGGCATTGCTTTTCTGCAACAGTTTCCAAGAAACATGGGCACTCCTGATGCTCTTTCGATCTCAGCTGAAGATGCCACATCACCTCCTCCAGGAAGCCTTCCTTCACCCTCGACAAGAAGTCAAGGGTGCTGCTGGGGCCTAGGCTTCAAAAGCAGCCCCAGCAGGTCCCAACAGCACTCTTGACCTTGGACCTCCTTCAGCCTCTTTCCTCGTTTGTCTCTCCCACTTGGACAGAGATCCTCTGAAGGTAAGAAATATGTCTTTTCCAGGCAATCAATTCTGCCCTGTCTTGCTTGTGGGCCTTGGTTCCTAATTATCCTTCAGGGCTTTTGATTAAGCACTGCCTCCTGTGTGTAGCTTTCCTCTGTGCCTCTACCCTAGGCTGAAATCCTATAGCCATGTGGCCTCCTGGGTTTACTAACCCTGCGTGTTTGCTACTTGTGTCCAGCAGTGTGCTGGTAAATGTTTAATAACTGCCTCTCTGGAAAAAAAAATCCTCATTGATATTTATCGCTGGCTTCAAAGGCATAAATAATCCTACGGCAGCCAACTTCAAGCTAACCGCCTGAGGTCACTCAGCATTGGCTTGGGAAGAAGGGCCTGGCTGCGCAGCCTTATACAGTGTTTCCACTACACAGACACACATCGTAAGAAAAGGCAGAAAAATCATTTGGAAGTGATAAGCTTTGAGTATTTGTTCCCTTTGTTTTAACTATATTTGATTCAACTGTAAGTTTATATATTGTTTTGCCTATGCCCAAGGCATGTGGAAGTTCCAGGGCCAGGGACTGAACCGGAACCACTGCGGTGACGCAAACACAGCAGTGACAACACCAGATCCTTAGTCCACTGTGCCACAAGGGAAGGCCTAGATAATTTAATTTCTTTCTTTCTTTTTTTTTTTTTTTTTGCTTTGTTTTGTTTTTTAGGGCTGCACCCGCGGCATATGGAAGTTCCTAGGCTAGGGGTCAAACTGGAGCTGCAGCTGCCAGCCCACGCCACAGCTCATGGCATTGCCACCTCCTTGACCCACCGAGCGGGGCCAGGAATGGAACCCGTATCCTCATGGATCCCAGTTGGGTTCCCCTTGAGCCACAACAGGAACTCCCGTAATTTAATTTTTCATAGTGGTGTGTTAACAATCAGTTTGCAACATTTCTGACCATTTATCCCCTCTCCCGAGCCAGCACGCCACGCTCTGTCTCCCAGGCTAGACTCTCAGCTCCTTGAGGACTGAGACCCGACCGCCTTGTCCTCGCAGCCCCTGCCCCCTGCTCCGAGGAGACACTCACCAGTGCTCAGTGGACTAAGCCAGGCAAATCGGTCCGTTCCATCTTCCTATGAAAGAATTTAAGAGAGAGCTCCGTGTGCTGTTTAACCACAAAGGTGTTGGGGAGGAAGAGATTTTCCTCTACCCTTCTAGATTCTTCTGGCGGGGGGGGGGCGGTGTCCAAGAATTAACTTGACGTGAGACAGGTAGGAGAGAATTACACAAAAGTTTAAAACCACGGATACATGGGAGAGACCCAGGAGGACCGAGTCACTCCCCAAGTGAATGAAGTCCGCCTCTTAAATTCCATCCTCGGCTAAAGATAAAAGAGGATGTTGGGGGTAGTGGTTTGGGACCTCAGAGGGGAGGAGGGCAATTGACATAGCGACGACGGAAAAGCAAATGTTTGCTAAATGAATGTTTGCTGGGCCCTGCAGACACGACGGAAAACAGCGGACTGATCTCTAGGCCCCACTCCCCCCACCACACCCAGCCCGGGTTCTTTGCAGGTGTCTCTGCTGATCGCTCTATTCCGAGAACAGGCCCTCTGAATAAATTCTTTTAGGCACATAGGGGGCCTAAAAGAAGGTCAAAGTTTTTTCCTGAGTCCTTTGGACTTTGACTATTTTCAGCTCAAAGCAATCCACCTCCAAGGAGATATTTTGGGGCGGCAAGTCTTGCTTCCCTGCAAAGGTCACTTGACAAGCGCTCCAGAGGAAGCGGCCGGACCTCAGCCAAGAGCAAGTTTAGCTAGATCTCCGTTTATACCCGGCACCTCAGGACCAGCTTCTCGTTGGCTGAGCTAATGTGCGGCCCTGCTGAGAACCCGCCCAAGGCTCTCCTAGGCGCCTTGTCCTTTCCTGGAAGGCTGAGCACCAGCTATCTTCCTGAGGAAGCGCGCAGGATACGCAAGGTGCCGGCCTGATCTCAATGCCCACTTCACACCAAATCCCACAGAGCGAAAGACAATTCCTACCTTTCCAAGCCTCAGACGCTGATCCAGTTATTTCAAGACCCATTAGAGTCCACTGAATTCCAGTCCAACAGGAGAATTTAGCCATTTCCCTGAGATTTCTTGTAATGGCTCTGACTCCCGGGGCACCGGGCCGGACACCAGCAGCACAGAACCACGGGAACAGTCACGAGTGTTTGAGGCCAAACCCCGGTCATAGTAAGCCTGCCATTCAGGCACCGGTGGAAGCCTCTGGGAAGGAACATTCAATAATCACAGCGGAGTTCCCGCTGTGGCGCAATGGGATGGCAGTGTCTGCAGCAGCAGGGCCCGGGTTCAATCCCCGGCCTGGCACAGTGGGCGTAAGGATCTGGCATTGCTGCAACAGCAATGGAGGTCGCAGCTGTGGCTCAGATTCAGTCCCTGGCTCGGGAACTCCGTATGCCAAGGGGTGGCCAAAAAAGAAAGAAAAAAAAAGAAAATAAATAAATAAATACAGCTGGGCTTTAAAAAAAAAAATCATAGCAATACCTAATACACCATAGGCCTTCCCACCTCGGTGGCAGGCACGTGGCACGCTTGTGAGGCCATCCTGACAGATCAGTTCCTAAGGCCCGCATCAAGACCTCATCTGGCGGCACCCTCTTCTAAAGGGTCATTGGGCCGGGACTGTTGCCAGTCCTGTAAGATCAGACCACGGTGGGGATCAAAAGATGCTGCTTCACAAGGGGGCAGAATGATGCGGTGGCCCTGTAAGAAATCCCAAAGTACGGGGGCAAATTCTCTCAGTGACTTATTTTCCTTTTGGCCAAGATGGTGCCATTCGAAGTGGCAGGAGACCTGGCTTCCTCAGAAATGTGCCCAAGTCACCTTGAGTCACTCCAGGGCAGGAAGAGATCCCACGGGCTCAGCCTTGCCCCTCTCCGACATCCGTTCAGAGAGCTGAAATCCGCTGGCTTTTCAGGGCAGTGGGTGACACTACCCACGGCCCTCACTGATCTTTGAGAGGTTGACATTTTGCCTGATTTGAATAAATCAAAGTGTCGGAGGCGCACTAAGTTGCTGAGTTGGGGAGATGGGAGAGAAGTGAAAAAAAGACATTTTCATGTTCTTGCTGATGAGCGAAAGAAGTCAATTTTGAAAAGGAAGTGAGAGGCTTTGCGGGAGAAAGCTTCTCAGGGAAAAAGCTGTAGCGGTACCCCTGCCTCGGCCGGTACTAAACTGGTAAGGAAAGGTTTCAAAAGCATGCGTGCTGGCAGCACCCCAAAACCCAATGGGTGGGTTCCGAAGTCTCCCTGGCAACAAGAGAGGCCTGATGAGCTAAATCCGGACCTCAGAAGGAGTACAAACTCTAGGCATCAAGTGAGAAACCGAATCTTCTCAGTGAATCTTGAGTCTTGGTCCCCCATGGCTGGTGGCGTTTATCTTTTCCTGCAAAAAGAAAATGTAAGTTTTTCCACCATCGCTGCAAGCAGAAGCTCAGAAAGGTGTTCTACTTGTGTGCAGAAATAGCTTGACCCCGATTCCAAGTTGCACCAAAGGAGTTTCGAGAATTTAGCGATGGAGAAGAAAAAGCAAGCAAAACAAACAAAACCCGTGAAGCGGTCGGTGGGCCATTTGGGTCAGAAGTTGAGAAACACCATTGTGTGGCCACCACGTTTGGGAAGGAAGGTGGTTTTCATGCTAATCAACTGCTAATTATAAAATAGATGAGAGGTGATGCCGGGAGGAACCAAAAAGGAGGGGGTGGGGGCGGTGCTACTTCACAATTCAGTCACCCTGGACTGGGAAGTGGGCGTCGTAAGATTTAGCACCAAACCCCAGCGAGTCACTCTGGAGTGTGAGTTTTCTCGAACTTTGGGCTTTCAGTTTGGACACCACTGGGTGGGGGAACTAAAGTCATTCTAAGACCAAGTTATCACACTGCCCGTGACGACGGCCCAGAATCAAGACAAGGAAAGAGTATTTACCATCTGGGAAGTAAACTGAAGCCAGGGGCCTCGATGCCACCTGCCTAGTAGAATCCCCTGGAAAGCTTTAAAAACTCTTGATGTCCCGGCTGCACTCCAAAGGAATTAAGTCCGAATCTCTGGGAAGGGAGTTCCCGTTGTGGCTCAGGGGGTTAAGGACCCGATGTAGTCTCTGTGAGGATTCGGGTTCAATCCCTGGCCTTGCTCAGTGGGTTAAGGATTCGGCGTTGCCATGAGCTGTGGTGTAGGTCACAGAAGCGGATCAGATCCTGCATTGCTTGTGGCTATGGTGTAGGCCAGCAGCTGCGGCTCTGATTCAGCCTCTAGCCTGGAAACCTCCATATGCTGTGGGTGTGGTCCTAAAAAGACAAAAAAATAAAAAATAATTAATAATGAAGTATTCTAATGTGTGTACATACAGTCTGTGTTTCTTCAAATGGTGCTTTTCCTTATAGCTGGCACGCAACATGGGCAATTAGCATCAGTGCTGCGATCTCATTTTCACATTGAAATATGTGTAAAGTGACTACCTAATCAAGGGGCCGAGTCTGGGGCCTGACGTTGTGCTGACAGTGGGCTGGCAAGCCTGATGCGATCCTCAGAGATGGGCTCCTGAGAGCCCATGCCCTTGGCCCTTGGTGTGGCATGGCCGACTGGTTGCTACCAAGTGATCAAGGAGGAGCTGAGGTCCAAGAGCCAGGCAGGCAGAGACTGGTCAGAGCAGGCAGGGTGGATCTGGGATTCAAGCCTGAGACCTAGAAGTGGGGAAGACAGAAAATGGGGAAGCCCCAGAGATGGCATAATGCATGGAACAGACTCCAAGAGTAAGGGAGCTTCGATCTGTCCCATGCTAGAGGGTTTTTTTTTTTTTATTATTATTATCATTAAACTTTATTGGAGTATAGCTGACTTACAATGCTGTGTTAGTTTCAGGTGTGCTACAAAGTGACTCAGTTACACATATACATATACCCATTCTTTTTTCCCAGACAGTTCATCACAGACTGTTTTGTGGATTTCCCCTGTGCTGTGCAGGAGCTTCTCCTTACAGGGTTCTTTATTCAGGCGCAGGCAGTGGCCAGCCTCCTCCTTGGCGGGGGGGTTTGGAGCTGGAGAGGAAGGATCTGCTGAGGCATTTGCTTCTCAGTAGGTCTGAGTTATTTTCATGTTCAGTGTGTTCTAGTCAAGAGCTACCTGCCCGATTGAGGACAGCGTTTTAAGGCGCCTACGATCCTGCTGGCAAGGAGAGCTGTGTGCCGGTGGGGTGGGGCTAAGGACTCCAGGGTTGAAGTCCTGTGGCCCTCAGGGTCTGATTGTTGAGATGGCATATTGTATTGCAACTCACTGAGGACGTCCATTCACCCAACTGCTCCCCATAGAGCGCGGGGCGTAAATGAATCAGCTGAGCGGGCATCGGGGAGGGGGTGGGGGGTGTCCCAGTCTGCTGGGGAAGGCAACTCCAGCAGGGCTCTAGGGGTCCACAGAACCAGAGAGGCACGATATAGGAAGACTTCCTAAAGATGCAGAGTCTTAAAGAACCAGTGGGCGCTTCCTAGGTGAAGAGTTCTGGGGAGAACACTCCAGGCAGAGGAGACAGAGAGGGGAAAGCGTGCTTCAACTGGAGACGACCTGCAGCTCAGCATAGCTGGGTGTTAAGTGTTTAGTTGTATGAACCTAAGGAGAGGGATGGATCAAGAATGACCGCCAAAGGAGTTCCCTGGTGGCTCGGTGGGATAAGGATCCGGTGCTGTCACTGCTCGGGTCACTGCTATGGTGCTGGTTCAGTCCCTGGCCCTGGAACTTCTGCATGTTGTGTGTGGGGGAAAAAAGAAAGACTTCCAAAGAAATCTGACCGTTGTACATTGCTGGTTGTAAGATGTCAGGGGAGGTACAGGGAGTAACTGCTAATTGATAATCGTGTCATTTAACGATGCAGTGAAAACAGGTGGCAGAACACATTTAAGAGGAACTGGTGCGGAGCTCCCATCGTGGATCAACGGAAATGAATCTGACTTGTATCCATGAGGATGCAAGTTCGATCCTGGGCCTCGTTCAGTGGGTCGGTGATCCGGCGTTGCTGTGGCTGTGGCATAGACCAGCGGCTAATCTCCGATTCGACCCCTAACCTGGGTACCTCCGTATGCCGCTGGTGCGGCGCTAAAAAGCCAAAAAAAAAAAAAAAAAGAGGAACTGGTGCTTGTAGGGCCTCTGGGTGCTGATGTCCAGTAGCCAGCTACACGGTGAGTCCCAAGCTCCTGGGAGAGGTTTCAGTGGGAGAGCGTGGTTTGGGAGTGATCAGCTTGGTCATCGATTGTCATTGATGTTATGGGAAAGGATGAAATCGCTTAGAAGAGGATGTAGAGCTCAGGGGTTGTAGGTCAAGGAATGCTCCCTGGAAAACACAGGGGACGGGAGAGAAAGAAGAACTGGTGAAGGAGCCAGCAGAGGAGTCTCAGAGCTATTTAAGGACAAGCAATCAAGTGGGAGAAGTGATTCTCCCAGGTTCCCAGAACATTGAGAAAGATAGCGGATCCAGTTTAAGTACTATTATGTAATTAAGTCTTTGCCCACATTCCGAGTACCAACCCATACTGACTCTGTTTTGCAAGTTATGGGTAAGATGAATTTTGTACAGTGATCAGTGCTCTGTATTTAAAACGTTCTCTTTAAGAAGACAATTTTTTTCAACAGGAATATATAAAAAATTTTTCCCTTTTGTTACAAAATGTATTTATAGGCATACTGCAGATATCTTGTGGGTTTGGTTCCAGACCATGGTAATAAAGCCAATGTCTCCATGAAGTGGATCACAGGAATTTTTTGGTGTCCCGGTGGATATAAAAGCTATGCTGACATTATACCACACAACGTCGTACCATATTTTGACATTATACCCTTACCTGTGTAAGAGCATTATGTCTGAAAAAACAATGCACATATCTTAATTTTAAAATGCCATGGGAGTTCCCGTCGTGGTGCAACAGAAACGAATCTGACTAGGAACCATGAGATTGCGGGTTCGATCCCTGGCCTCGCTCAGTGGGTTAAGGATCCGGCGTTGCCGTGAGCTGTGGTGTAGGTTGCAGACGCGGCTCGGATCCCGCGTTGCTGTGGCTGTGGCGAAGGCCGGCAGCTACAGCTCCGATTAGACCCCTAGCCTGGGAACCTCCATATGCCGTGAGTGCAGCCCTAAAAAAAAAAGAAACAAGAAAAAAAATGCCTTATGGTGGAGTTCCCTGGTGGCCTAGCAGTTAGGCAGGGTCACCTTTCCAGGGCAGAATTCGCTTTTCCACCCTCTGCAGCCCTGTTATTCCTGCAGGTTCTTCTGGAGACAAGACGCAGAGGTGTGGTCCCCAGAAGACCGAAAGATGAGCTGTCAGAGTGGACTCGTCACACGTGCCCCAAGTTGTCTACCTCAAGTGTTGACAATGATCTTTTTTAAATTTTTTTGGTTGTTTTGCCTTTTCTAGGGCCACACCCGCAGCATGTGGAGATTCCCAGGCTAGGGGTCAAATTGGAGCTGTAGCCGCCGGCCTTTGCCACAGCCACAGCCACGTGGGATCCGAGCCGCGTCTGCAGCCTACACCACAGGTCAAGGCAACGCTGGATCCTTAACCTGCTCGGCAAGGCCAGGGATCGAACCCGCAACGTCATGGTTCCTAGTCGGATTCGTTAACCACTGAGCCACGATGGGAACTCCGACGGTGATCTTGATAGCTGGTGTTTATTAAGTGCTAACTACATGACTGGCATAAGCCTCTACTCATTTAGTCCTCAAAATAACCTTGTAAGTGCTCTTATTCTTGCCATTTAAAAGATGGGGGACACAAGGCAAAGAGAAATAAAGTGGCCTGCCTGACGCTGACTGGCTAGAGCAGCGGTCGGACTCTGGGAGCACTTGACCTTAACCTCGATCTACCCACTTCTCAGGAGGCAGCAGGAAGCAGTGATGCAGGAGGAAAGGAAGTGGATTCCAAGTCAGCCAGTCAAGTCTAAGCTCTGTAACCTATCGGCTCACTGGGCTGCATTCGGCAACTCATGCACCCTGAGAGCTAGCTCTGCGAATCGCACTGTTTGTTGTGATGATCAAATGAGGTGTGTACTAAGCGACTGCTTAAAACGATCAAGCCCTGGGCAGATGCGAATAGGTGGTGTTATTAGTTTCCCAGAACCTCACTCGGCAGTGGAGAGAGAGTTGGAGCTCTGCACCGCTGATGGGGGAACTCAGGCATCCTGCCCCATCCCCTCTGGTGACACTAAATGCACTTTATTGTAACTGTCTGTTTGGGATTCTGTCCAGGACTTATCTCTGTCTCCGCGGCGCCTGGCTCAGTACCTGGCTCTGAGAGGCACCGGGTACGTGGTACTAGTTGGTGGCAGTGAGAGTGAGAGTGGCAATAGGAAGAGAGGCCCCAGTAGTGGCACTTCGGCGACACTTTCTGGGCGGCTACAGCACCAGCCTGTGGCCAGCAGAGGGCAGCAGAGACCCCCCCACCCCGCCCCGAGCCGCGCTGGTCTCCGTGCCAAGCCCGGGTACCCGCCAGGTCTCCGGGGAGCTCGGACCTAGCACAGCATTTGGCCTCCCTCCTAAGGGGTGAAAATTTGCCCTCAGTTTGATTAAAATGTTTTCCCCAAACTTAGCAGTTTGCAAATTTCGGCCTGAAGCCAGAGCAACAAGAGCAGTGTCAGTCGCCAGGGCCATTCCCAGTGGTGGCCACGCCAGGACATCCACGCGGTCTGCAACTCCCCCCCGCAAGGCCGGCGGCGGCGCTTCCTACTAGCTTCACACAGAGCGCAATGCATTTGACAAAAGGGCTTACCGAATTTGGAAAGAGTTCCTGGCTTTAGAAGATTGAGAACTGGGAACGTCTGCTTTTGTTTTGTTTTTAATAATGTTTTTTAATAGTGCATTCAAAGGTCCCTTAGAGCTGCCATCTACCTATTATTTTGATGTTCTTTAGTTAGTGGATAGCCGCACAAGTCTGGGTTGGGAGCCATTTAAAGTGATTGAATGGCTGGTAATTATTTTAGCTAGCAATGGAAAGAAGGGCCTGCTTTTACTAATTGATGGGCCAACCTTATTATTTTTTCCATTTGACACCAAAAGGCTGCTGGAACTAATGGCCTTCCAAGAGAAGGCAAAAGCTTTCTATTTATTTATTCTCTGGCTTTTACAAGGTTCCATTTTAATATCCCTTAATTACTCTACAGCAGTTGAATGAAGGGGTTAAGAGTATGCACTTTGCAGTCAGACAAAACCAGGCTTGAATCCCAGCTATCCAGCCTACCAGCTGCATGAACTGGGCCACTTATGGTACCGCTCGGAGCTTTAATTTCCTTATCTGTAAAATAGCAACACTAATTCCTGCTTGGAAGGGTTATTGTGAAGATTCAATGAGATGATGCATCTAAAGCACTTAGCCCGGAGCCTGGTACGCAATGTGCGCTCAGTAAATCATAGCTCTTAATATTACTCGAAATTGTCCAAATGCTAAAACCCACGCGTGGGCAATTAGGAATTCATCTTGACGTTAGTCAATGGCCCTGATAAAATGCTCAGAACAAATCCTGATAAAGTAATGAGGTTCAGAGGGACGAGGTGATTGCCCAAAGTTGGTCAGAAAGTGCTAGAAATGGACCTGAAGCTCTGTCTGTCTGAGGCTAGAACTAAGCTTCCCCTGTCAGCTTTGTTCTGGAAGGGACAGCTTCCCTCCAGCCTGAGCTCTCTCAGAGCCCTGCTGTAAGGAAGAGTCCTGCACCCCCTTGGAGTCCAGCCCTGAGCCGGCCCCCAGGAAGCCCAGTGACATACACACGGCTCCCAGGTGACACCTTTGGCTGAGCAAGAACACCTGGAAAAAGAGGGGTAAATCCCTTCTTCCTCGGCCTTAACCTTGTGCTTCTGGAACACGCATCCAGTCATTCCTAAACATGGCACAGGGAGTGCGGTGATGATCAGAGCAGACCCAGCTCCCAGTCTAAGGGGGACCTCAGACAAGGGGATAGTCAATTGGGACAAACATGGGGTGATGCTGTGATGGGGACGACCGGGGAGCTGCAGATGCTCAGAGGAAGGCATCAAACCCAGACTTGGGTGGGGGTGAGGGTGCAGGTCCAGGAAGGATCTGTAAAGTTCACCTGTTCTCTTTGCTGACCAACAGCAATATCAATTGGTCAGTGGCACAATGCTATTTTTATTTATATTTTGAACCAACTTTTACGGAACGAGGTCCCTGTACCTGCCCCTTCTAGGCATGATAAAATGGAAAGGACTCAGCCCTGGGTATTACCCTTCGGCAAGATAGCTCTTTCATTTCGGAAGTGGGTGGCCGAAGTACTTTTCGGTTTATTTGGAATTATCAAAGCCATCAGCTTCAGGGGACAGGTAACAGTAACTACGTCTGAAAAATTCGTTGGTTGGCTTTCTGCCTGGTTAAAGCATCTGTTGGTTATTTGTTGTTTTCACATCACAAAATGCGTCCGTTTATGAGCAGGGAAATGCACCTGAACTTCTGGAACTGCCTGCATATGTTACAGTATCAACTAATGGAGTCTTGAAGGGTGACCTTCAACTTGTGAGGCTGAAATCAAATTCAGTGTCAGTGATACGGGAAGACGTGTTAACAGGTTCATCTGGTATTTGGTGTCCATTTTTAAATTCTAGCTTTATTCCATTCAGAACCTCGGCATTTTATACCATGGATTTATTCTCTTTTTTTCCCACTGTATACAAATGGAATCCTGTTTACCCCTTCTTCTAGAACTCCAAAGCATTTCTCTTTTCAGTAGAAAAGACAATATATTCTCAAAGTATCAAGCTCTTTGAACCTAGAATTGGAAACGTCGCTATCATAATTTCAATAATTCTAGAAGTCACTGAGGTTAAGCCAGTTAAAGTGGATATGTCACCATTGCAGTTACGTTTGAGGACACAAAATCCCAGGGAAAAGGTTGGGAAATTTGAAGTGGTGTCCTGATTATCTTTCCCAAACTGCCTTTTCTGTCATTAGCAAGCTGGAAGCAAACTAACAGGAAATGAGACTGTGTTGCTGTTTGCCCCAGATGTTATTTCAATGCATTTCACTTTCCAACTTCACAGAGAATATGTTCAGAGTATTTGAAATTTAATCTTCTGCGGCTGCCTTCACAACATGAGCAAATCATTACCAGAAAACTAGGTTTTTGTACCATCTAGTGGCATGACCAAATATAGCTGACACATAAATATTTTTTTTTTTCTTTTTTTTTTTCCGCACCTGCGGCATATGGAAGTTCCCAGGCCAGGGATCGAGCCACAGCCACTGAAGAAGCAACGCCCAGTAGTTATGCTGCGAGCCACACGGGAAGTCCCACATAAATATTTTTTAAGTTATTGGTTCTTGGAGAAAATCTCTGAGGGCCCAGCTTGTTGTGGATGGTTTCATATAGAAATTATAGTGCAAGGAAATGGCCAGCACCCTCATTCTGTTATTATTATTAGCTCTGTGGCTTGATTCCTCACCTTGTCCTGAGTATTAGAGATTTGGGTCTGCGTGGACTGCAAGGGACGGGAGTGGGGGCCAAGGATAAGCAACATACATGCACTGTTAGAGCATAACCTCTTCCTCTCTCTTTTTTTCTTTCTGGGACATCATTTAAAAGTTCCAGAACTCTCTAAGAAAAATTTTTCTGAAATTCAAATGTGGTAAAAAAAAAAAAAAAAAGCATATAACATGAAATTCACCATCTTAACATCTTTCTAAGTGTACGGTTTAGTCCTGTTAAGTATTGTCACAATGTTGCATAGCAGATTTCCAGAACTTTCCATCTTGCAAAACTGAAACTTTATACCCAGTGAACAACAACTCCCCACTCCTCCTCCCACCTCTAGGAGGTTTTATCAGGAGATCACTCATAGCCGATCCTTTTATGGGCCAGTGTTGTTGTTGTTGTGGTTGTTTTCTAAAAGGAATAACTCCTTTTCTAAAAGCAAAAACTCCTCTCTGCCTTCCCTACCCACTACTCGGGAACAAAAGAAAGAATCTAAATTAGTGATGTTTATATTTTGTTAACCAAAATCTCAGAGCTGAGGTCCTGTTTGTCACCCCCCTTGCCTGTGAGGGCTGGGAGCAGAAGTTTTAAGACCTTGAAATGCAGGATTCTGTATTCTGCAAAAATAAAAAGTGAAAATTAACTCTTTTTTGAGTTGAAGGATCCAGCCAAGGGAATTTAAGCCCCACCGGGGAAGAGTGGCAAAGAGATCCCAGTGGGCTGGCACAACAGTTTCCTTAGAGAAGGGAGAGCTGGTTTGGAATGCTGCCTCCATGAAGTTTCAAGCTAAAACCCAGAGAGCTCCCTCTCGCTTCCCTCACCTGAACAGGACACAGCAGGAGGCAGGCTCTCGCCAAACGCTGGATCTGCCTCTGCCTTGATCTGGGGCTTCCCAGCCTCCAGAACTGTGAGAGCTCAATTTCTGTTGTTCGAGCCATCCTGTCTGTGGCTCAGTTGTTACGGCAGCTTGAACGGACTAAGACAGTGACCAGGCGGAAAGTGATTGCAGCTCTCACAGCCACAGTTTCCTTGTCTGCAAGGTGGGAAAAACACCTGTATGTTGTGAAGATAAAATTAGGTGAGTTATATACTGTAACTAGCACACAGTAGGTGCTCATGAAACATTCATTCCTGCCATCTTCCCCATTTTGACCATATGTGTACCTCCCCCCGGAGCCTCAGTTCCCTCATTTGTCAATTGCATAGGGTCACTGTAAGGTCTGAAAGTGACAGTGTATGTAAAAGTAACTTGGTAACAGACAACAAATGTTTTTTAAAATTCATCTTTATTTCTACCAAGTTGTAACTATTGGAGAAAGAGAGTTATCACTAAAAAAATAAGTAAATAAAAATTTTTTTTAATCTTAAAAAAAAAGTAGATAAAGGAGTCCGCATTTGTGGTGCAATGGAAATGATTCTGATTAGTATCCATGAGGATGCGGGTTCGATCCCTGGCCTTGCTCAGTGGGTCGGGGATCCAGCGTTGCCGTGAGCTGTGGTGTAGGTCGCAGACGCAGCTCAGATCCCGCGTTGCTGTGGCTCTGGTGCAGGCTGGCAGCTGTAGCTCCGATTCAACCCCTAGCCTGGGAACTTCCATCCACCGCAGGCGTGGCCCTATAAAGCATAAGCAAAAAAAAGAAAGAAAGAAAATTATCACTAAATGCAGGTAATTAATATTTCCCAAGGAAGATTATTAATACCTTTCTGATAAGCAATGATTTATCCTAGATAACTAAAATAATGTCTCCATCTGAAGGCAGAGGGCTGGCCTTGGTAATCTCCTGAGGCTGGATCTGCTCCCAGAGAATATTGACTCTCTTCCAATATTTCAAAGAGAATAGGGCCCAAAAGGAGAACTGGTGTGAGTTATCAGGGAAGCTTTGAAAGAACAGAACATATTCTGCTGTTTTACGATTATCACCCCACTCAGAGATAACCACTGTTCATTTCTCTAAAAATTTTCTCATGAAAGCGACTCATGCTTGTAAAACATTTAAAGAGAACCAGAAGGCATAACATAAAAAGTAAAATTACACATACACACTCACACAATCTCCCCAGTCCCACTCCCTAAAGGAACTTACCATTAACGTATTGTCTGAGCGCATGCGTCCGTGTGTTCATTGCAGCACTATTTACAATAGCCAGGACATGGAAACAACCTACATGCCCATCAACAGATGTTTGGATTAGGAAGATGTGGTATATATACACAATGGAATACTACTCAGCCATAAAAAAGAACAAAATCATGCCATTTGCAGCAACATGGATGGAATTAGAGACTCTCATACTGAGTGAGCTAAGTCATAAAGAGAAAGACAAATGCCATATGATTTCACTTATATCTGGAATCTAATATATGGCACAAATGAACATTTCCACAAAAAAATTCATGGACTTGGAAAACAGACTTGTGTTTGCCAAGGGGGAGGGGGAGGGAGTGGAGTCGACTGGAAATCTGGAGTTAATAGTTGCAGACTGTTGCCTTTGGAATGGATAAGCAATGAGATCTTGCTGGGAACTACATCTAGTCACTTATGATGGACCATGATAATGTGAGAAAAAAGCATGCATATGTGTATGTGAGACTGAGTCACCTTGCTGTATAGTAGAAAATTGACAGAACACTGCAAACCAGCTACAATGGAAAAAATAAAAATCATTAAATTAAAAAAAACCATAGAGTCTGAGATTAATCTCAGCAGTTACCTGTGCCTTTCCTATGCATGTACAAATGCACCTGTGCTGTATGCACACACTGTATAAACACACACAAACCTACCTGCAGGTACGCGTATGTACATACACATCTTGTGTTTCAGAGAGAATGTTGGTCACATGGAATATCATGCTACAGGATGAGAATGGTTACCCCCACCTCTGGAATTGTGCAGCATTTTGCAAAATAACAACTCTATACTAACATCTCCTTTTTCAAAAAAACAGGAAGAAGATAATACTAAACTGGCTGTTTTATAGCTTGCCTTTCTCAGCTCATGCTATATTTTAGATGTCTTTCCATAGCAATGGATATAAATCTGCCTGATTTTTTGTACCTGCTCCATAGTATCCAGCTGTGTAGATGTATTATCGCTTGTTTAGCCAATCCCAGAAATTGGGATCACTCTTAGTTTTTCTGCTACTACAAACAGTACTGTACAAAACAGTTACACCCAGCTCAATATTGTAAATCAACTATACTCTAATTTTTAAAAAAAGACACTACAAGAAAACTACATGCCAATAGCCCTAAAGACCATAGATGCAAAAATCCTCAGTAAAATGCTAGCAAACTCAATTTAGCAACTCAACCCCTACCCCCCAAAAAACACAAACAAACATGCACACAAAACAATTACACCTATTTTAATTATCTATGTATATTTTACAATGAGCTTAAAGTACATGTGTGTGCAGTGCGTGTATATAGCTTTTTGTACTTAATATGCGTTTTCATGAATATAGATCTGTAGCATCATTTTATATTGGATGGATGGACCAGAATTTAATTAATGAATGCCCTGCTTTTGAGCATTTATGTTGTTCCTGATTTTTCACTAGAATAAACAATGCAGGATTTCCTGTTGTGGTGCAGTGGAAACGAATCCGACTAGGAACCATGAGGTTGTGGGTTCGATCCCTGGCCTTGCTAAGGGGGTTAAGGATCCGCCATTGCCGTGAGGTGTGGTGCAGGCCACAGACGCGGCTCGGATCCCGCATTGCTGTGACTGTGGCGTAGGCCGGCAGCTACAGCTCTGATTCAACCCCTAGCCTGGGAACCTCCACATGCTGCAGATGCGGCCCTAAAAAGCAGAAAAACAAAACAAAAACAAGCAAACAAAATACACTGCACTGTTAAACATCTGTGTACTTAAATTTTTGTTCATTTGTGAAATTATTTTCATCGGACGTATTTCTAGAGGTGAAATTCCTTGGTCAAGGGGTATGCATGTTTTTTTAGAGTAGTCTCTTCCTTTAAAAAAAACCCACCAATTCTGCCATACAGATTTGCTAAACAGGGCTCCTCAGATAATGGCCCCAAAAGGAAACATTTATATCACGTCAGTGGTTTCCAAGCCTAGCATGGCAGGCAGAATAATAACACAATGCTGCCCGCTTCCCGCTGCCCAGAACGCCATCTTCTACATGGCAGCCTAACTAATCTGACCCCTGTGTCTACCTCTCCAGCTTGCTTTTCAACTGCTTCTCAAGACGAATGTTTCACTCCAGCCAGACTAGTCTAATCATCATCTATTCAGCAAGTCCTGATATTTCTATGTCTTTGCTCTAATTTTCATCTGGGTCTCCCAGGCTCTAAGAAAGAGTTAAAAGCGTGAGACTCAGACTGGGATGCAGATCTGACAGTCTCAGCCAATGCCATAGAAGCTCCAGAACGAATACCGCCCAGTATAGGAGTCTCATGTTGGGCAGAAATGGCCAGGCCTCTCTACCTCTGTTATGCTCAGTCAGCCCACAAAGAGCATGGCTGAAATCGATCCTACTGTGCGAATAGGTGGAGGCACTCAACTTGGAGCTAAGTGCCAAATCCATGACTGCCAGTTCTTGACTCTGTTCTTTAGTTGACCAGACCCTGTCCTTTTCTTTAAGCCCTACTCTGGCCACTATTCATAGGCCTTGTCGTAACTACTAGTTTATTTCAAAATATAGTCTAAGTTGGAATGTCCTTAGGGATCATCTCGCTTTACACATAGAGAAACTGAGACCTGGGGCAGAGTGGGGGAGGGGAGAAGGTGACTCATTCAAGATGGCACAGCCAGCTAGTGGCAGAGCCAGGACTGGAACCCAAGTGTCCTAATGCTCAGTTCCGGTTCGCAGCAGCATTAGGAAAAGGCTTTTGTGTTTCCATACAAATTTTAAAATATTTTGTTCTAGTTCTGTAGAAAATGCCATTGGTAATTTGATAGAGATTGCACTGAATCTGTAGATTGCCTTGGGTAGTATAGTCATTCTGACAATACCGATTCTTCTAGTCCAAGACCATGGTATATTTTCCCATCTGTTTGTGTCGTCTTTGATTTCTTTCAGCAGCATCTTATAGTTTTCAGAGTATAGGCCTTTTGTCTCTTCAGGTTAATTTAGTCCTAGGTATTTAATTCTTTGTGATGCAATGATAAATGGGATTGTTTCTCTAATTTCTCTCTCTGATCTTTTGTTGTTAGTATATAGAAATGCAGTTGATTTCTCTATATTAATTTTGTATCCTGCAACTTCACCAAATTCATTAATGAGCAGTGTCTTTAGGATTTTCTAGGTATAGTATCATGTCATCTACAAACAGTGCTAGTTTTACTTCTTTTCCAGTTTGGATTCCTTTTATTTCTTTTTCTTTTCTGATTGCTATGGCTAGGACTTCCAAAGCTATGTTGAATAACAGTGGTGAAAGTGGTCATTCTTGTTTTGTTCCTGATCTTAAAAGAACATATGTACAGTGCAATACTACTCAGCCATAAAAAAGAATGAAATAATGCCATTTGCAGCAACATGGATAGAGATTCTCATACTAAGTGAAGTAAGTCAGAAAGAGAAGACAAATACCATATGATTCACTGATATGTGGTATCTTAAATATGGCACAACTGAACCTGTCTACAAAACAGAAACAGACTCACAGACAGAGAGGACTTGTGGTTGCCAAGGGGGGGGATGGACTGGGAGTTTTGGGTTAATAGATGCAAACTATTGCATTTAGAATGGATAAGCAATAAGGTCCTGCTGTACAGTACAGGGAACTATATA
Organism: Catagonus wagneri; assembly: GCA_004024745.2. NCBI lineage: Eukaryota > Metazoa > Chordata > Mammalia > Artiodactyla > Tayassuidae > Catagonus > Catagonus wagneri. The sequence goes on along the minus strand of PVHT020000016.1, from coordinate 88,099 downwards.
CAATTTCTGGAGAGACCATGATGGAAGATAATATGAGAAAAAGTATATATATATCTATATATATATAGATAGATAGATAGATATATGGGACTGGGACACTTTTTAGGGCAGCACCCGTGGCGCATGGAAGTTCCCAGGCTAGGGGTCCAATTGGAGCTGCAGCTGCTGGCCTACACCATAGTAGGTGCAGCAATGTGGGATCCAAGCAGTGTCTGTGACCTACACTACAGCTCATGGCAATGCCAGATCCTTAACCCACTGAGCGAGGCCAGGGATCAAACCTGAGTCCTCATGGATGCTAGTCAGATTTGTTTCCACTGAGCCACAATGGGAACTCTATAATTAAAAAAAAAAAAAAAAAAATTCCCTAGCCTGGAAACCTCCATATGCCGGGAGTGCGGCCCTAAAAAGACCAAAAAATAAAAAATCTGTTTCTTAAAGAGAAGCCTGATTACTTTGAAGGATTAGTGGAGGGTCACAGTCATAAGCTAAAAAGTAGTTGTAACTGCTGTAAATCAGTAGACTCAACTTGCTTCAAAGCATGCTGCATCACTGAAACGAAGCAGAAAAATGACCAAACTTCACCGTGAGAAGATCTTTGAGCCTTTGTTTAATCCCAATTAAATTTATAAGAAATAGCGGATAAAACTCTAATCCCTATGAAAATGCTATAGTTCAGTTCATTTCCATAATCACCATTAATCTATAAAAAATTCAGTGACATACTATTTTAAAATCTTACACATTAAAAGAATTGAAATGGACCATTGTGTTATTTCTTCACATTTTGAAAATACGAATGGTTTACAAAATTATTTTCAATTACATAAAGTTAGAGAAACTGTTATGGAAAGGGCTGACTATTGTTTATAGCGAAAGATAACTGTTTTAAAGGTAACTGCTTAGCTTTATTTCCAGAGGGGTGACTGTTTTCAGTGTTACCCGTGATACTGATTTTTAGAATGGAAAAACACAAGTCTCAATTGACTTTGCAAGCAACATCCTTATTTGGAATTCTTTGCTACCAGAAGAAGGAAATTGTCACCTTTTATTGCCTTTTTAGCCCACACATCATTTAAGTATGTGAGTTTTCAGCCCGTTTGAGACAATTCTCATTCTTCTAGATTGTAAAGCTGAGGAATGGGTGTGCTTGGGGGGGTGGGGCAGCAGCTGGTGGATCAGAGTCGATCAGGCCACTTGTCAACTTCTCTAAAGTGTAGAGGAAAAGGTGAATGAAGTTTATGGATGTAGCCCAGTCCGTCCGCTAAGTCCACCCCGTCCCAATGAGCATCTCACAAGATTATCAACTAGGCATATAGGGGGCCAGCCACCCCATGTTTGTGTGTGAATAGTAGCGCACATCTTGTGTGTGTGTGTGTGTGTGTGTGTCTGCAATTATCAAGAGTAACATTGTAGAGTGAGTCAAAGAAATGCCTCTGAAGTTAGCTTTCTGTGAGTTGAGAAAGTGAAAAAGGATAGATCTAGAAAGACAGAAGTCAAAGTCTGGAATTAAGTAGATGACCTGGGCAGGGCTTTACTTGTGTCGCAGGCGCAGGGGACTCAGAGGCAGGAGGCCTTTTCTTCCCTCTTTGTGAACCTGGGAGCATTGATGACTGCTTGCAGCTTTATTCCCGAGAAAGCTTCTAGGCCGAGAGATTTACAGGGAGATATTATCAGATTACCCAGGCTACATAAGAGGCCGGCCCTCCTGGGATCTTTTCCTCTTGTCCCTAAATAGCACACTAAGAGTTCGATTCCGACGGTACACGCTATCTCCCAACACAGACGAAGCTTTCTACAGCGAGCCAGGATGAAGACACACTTGTGTAATTATGCATCACAAGTGCTAGAATCAGCCTCGACCCTGAGTTTTCCCCAACCATCACCTTAAAAAGAACATGGCTTTTGAAGGTAAATTACTTTTGAGAGAAAATGTACTGGCTGAATTTTTTGTTTTTTGCTTTTTTTTTCTTTTACTAAATCTCAGAAACATATGTGACACACTGGAAAAACTTGAGACGGGAGAAATACCATATTACTGCCAAAGTCACCAGTTATATAGCAGATGGCAGGGCCAAATATCTAAGAGCCACCTTGACGGTAACCCTTGGTAAGTACTACGGCGGAGAGGAAGAGATTTGAAGCCAGAGACCTGGGCTTCAGCTCTGGCTCCACTGTTGGCTGCATCTTGGGCAGGTCATGGGCCCACTCTAAGCCTCACAGTTGTCACGTGAAGAGAATGATGTTAGTCCCAGGGTTGCCAGGAAGTTTGCATGAGATCATGGACGTGAAAGAACGCAGGATGAAGAATAACATAAGCCAGAAGTGTCATTTTATTATTCACCCTGAGCTGTTACAGGGGAGCGAGTGGGGGTGTGCGTATGGGGAACGCTGGCGGCAGAGGCTTCCGGGGCTGTCGGGGGTTAAGTACTGAGCTCACGCTGGACCCCAGGGTGTCTACCAGATTGGAGATGAATGAGTTTGGGAAAGTCTGCCATTTATCTGGGATTATCTGCAGGGAGATCCTGCCGCCGTGTCTTGGACCCGGCCTTGCCTTTCACCTCCAGTTCGTGTAAGATGCTGTGGACAGCCGCATGGGTGGCCCCAGCGGCGCTGGGCTGAACAGGAAGTTACTAGTTCCCAGATGTCATCGACAGTGGAAGAGCTAGAGTAAAGGTTCTGAGCCACTGCTGAAGTCTTAAAGGCACGGATGTGCGCCTGTGGGGTGTCAAACGCCAGGCTCCTCCTCCTTAGAGTGAGGGCAGCCAGGAACTCAACAAGGAATTGCATCTCAGGAATGTTCTGGAGACAGAACTTACTCTAGGCCCCGCCTGGGTTGGGACAGTTTGCTTCCTAATTTGCGGAAATTTAGTGCTTAGATTGCTCAGCAATTCCATCTGCAATCACTTTTTCGGAAAGGAGGAATCTAATTTTCCAGGTGAAAGTATCTCATTCATCAGGATCAGCCTACGACCTTTTCAGCTTCCTTCCAGAATTGGAGGATGCAGAGCATGCCTGGCCTCAAGCTACTGTCAGTGGGTCTTGCCCACCCCATTTCCATTTTGCTTTGGGTAGAGGAAAGAGGGAAATTGCCCATGGTCTGGGGTCAAGGCTAGGGCACTTCAGCTGGAAGGGTGGGACAACCCCATTGGGTACCACACGCTCACTCTTGATGTGGATGATACTGATGGAGAGTAAGGGGCTGATTTCTGAGTAGGAGGCCAGCGGGTACAAAGGGTGTGAGCCTCCAGGCTCCCCACCCCCGGAAGGCTCTTTAACCATCTTCCATGCTCAGGATTCACTTAACAAGTTAAAAACCCCTGCCACAGGGCATGGGTGCCAAGGAAGAGAAGTATTGGATTTCAGGGACAACAGAAACTTGCTCCGGACTCAGCACTCTTTTGTGGCACAAAGAGAAAAGATGGCGAAATCTCTAGATCCGTGGAGTCACAGTAGGAAACCATCAGCAGGTTTGCAAAAGGGAATTCTCATCCTCAGACCAAACTTCAGTAAAAGAACAGATCTTTTCTTCTCTCTGGAGCCTGGCTTTCTGAAAAATAGGATAAGCATGATCAGGAAGAAGTTGGCTTGGGATTCTAGGAGCCCAGGTTTGAATTCTGACCTCAGCATTCCTAGCTCTGTGACTTTGGGCAAGTGACCTAGCCATCTGAGCCCCCACTTTCCTCATCTGTTAAATGGTAATATTCATGATACCTACCTCCTAAGATTCTGGTAAGGATTGTGTAAGTTAACTACACGTAAAGGCCTCAGAAGAGTGCCTGGCACATACAAGCTCAATAAATGTTAGCTCTTATCTGGTTAAAAAGGCAGTCTTTATATGTAGCAGAGTGGCACTATTGTCTGGTCACCCTGTAGCTTAGTTTAGCTTAGTGGGTAAGACCAAGGACATAGGAAACTGACCCTGGCACTTACCTTGACTTTGGACAAGTTACTTAAACTCTATTTTCCCATTTGTGAATGAGGCTAAAAACCTATTCGCTGTGGTCACGTGCTAGACCTTGTCATCACCTACACAGGTGGCACTCTCTAACCGCCACCTCCCAAGGTCATTGGCTTAAGTAGTCCTGTCACTGCGTTTCTATATAACCCAATCCTCTAACCCACCGACCTCCACTACCTGTCACCTTTCATCTGCTCCCATATCCTTCTTTGAGCAGCTTAGATACCATGGTACCTGGTTCTCATCCTTCTCTTGCAGATCCCCTCAACTCCTTTTCGTCTTTCTCTACCCACGTGCTCACTCAGCAAAACCTCAACCTTGGACGAGCCTCTCCATTTGCCTTCCCTGTGCATTACACCAGCCCGGCAACACTGGCGAAAATCACACGTAGATGCAAACTATCACATTTCGAATGGATAAGCAATGAGATCCTCCTGTACAGCACGGGGAACTATAGCCAATCCTTGTTATAGAACATGATGGAATATGAGAAAAAGAATGTATATATATATATGTATGACTGGGTCGCTTTGCTGTACAGCAGAAACTGGCACAACATTGCAAATCGACTATACCGTGACTTTTAAAAAGTAGTAAATAAAAAACTCCTAATTGCAGAAAAAGAAAATAAAATGAAGATCACATGAGCCAGCTGATGGTTTTCAGTTAAACTCCTGACCTCGGCCTTCAGATCAGCACTCCGAAGTCCTGCTTGTGTCTGCCCACAGCACACTTGCTTCCCCGGTGCCCAGGAAGCTTTGTGCCCGCTTCCCCATTCTCCTCAGCATCCCGTTCTCACGCTCCCTGATGGTCTTGCTCCATAGTTAATTGAGAAACTAAGACTCATTTGATTAGTATTTATGCTTCAGACTCCCCACAAACAAGCCTGCCAACCCATTTGCATCCGTGTCCTTATTCTCTTTCTTTTGTCCGCTTTCAGCGGTAGACTGTCCCCTCCTCTGAGCAGATGTCGTAGCTTCCCTGCGTCCTTTCCATATTCCCAGTGACTTCGTATGAAGCTGTCCTCATCCTCCTCCGTCGTTCATCTCTTCATCTTCGTCTAGGCTCTAGTTCTTTTTTAAAGACCCCCTCCACCCCACTAGTCTCTTTAGCTAATACCTCATTTTTGTTTACAACCATGACCCCCCCATGCTAAGCTTCTCCAAGAAGCTGCTGACACTGTGGTCTCCACCTCGTCTCCCATTCCTGCTTCAACCCACCCAGTCTGGCTTCTGTCCACACGCTAGAACTGCTCTTAACAAGGTTCTCAAAATCTGATGCCACATCTGATAGAAATTTGCCTGGCCCTCTCTTACTTGATCTCTTGGAAGCCTCTGACCCAGCTGATAACTCTCTGTGTTTGGAAACCTTCTCCTCTTTCGGGTTTCTGAAAGGCCACTCTCCCAGCTTGCCTCCCACAGGGACTGCTCCGTCTCACTGCCATCATGGCCCCAGCTTCTAAATACTAGCGCACTCCAAGACTGCCCATCTCTCTTCTCTGCCTCGGTGATCATTCGATGGCTTTAAATGTCATTTTTATACGGATCAATCCAGAAAGTTTACCCAAGCCCCCCTTCTTGAACTCCATAGTGACATACACAACTGTTGAGAGCTAGCCAATTCCAAGGCCTCCGGGCTGAATAGGGCCCAGAGTTGTGTTCTCGTACAGTCTTCTTCAACACATGGACCAGTATCTCCCCAGTTGCTCCAGCAGGAAATGGAACAGCTCAGCCTCCCAAATAGATCTCAGATACTTTTACTTCATTCAGCTTTCACTGCCGCCATCTGATCCGGGCTGCCATCTTATGCTTCTGGCCTCCTCACTGGTCCTTTTGTTTCCATCCCCGTCTTTCTCCAGTCTCTGCTCTCACGGCAGCTTCTGTGGCCTCATAACCTGCAAATATTTCCCCCCCCACACCCGGAGTGGACTCTACCTTCCCCACTAGACTAGAAACTCTCCGAGAGCAGGGACCAAGGCAGTTTTATACACTACCGTATTTATAGATGTGTGAATAAAAGAGCACTGGGTCTGGCAAAGAGCCATCTCAATGTTATTACCTGAGACGCTGAAACAATGTCCAATGAATCAGTGTCTGTTTCTACAGATAAAGAACAAGTGAAATTCATGCCACGTTTTGGCACTGGAAGTTTTGGGGACTTACCTCCGTCCCCCGGCAGGTGTCTCCACATGGTATCTGCGTCATGGGGTGTGAAAGCACAGGAGGGGACTAGGCCATATTGAAGGGGCAGGAGGAGGCCCTGGTCCTTTTATTCAGAGCCCTAAGAAGTCACCCCCTTCCCAGTCCCCACACCCTGCTGCCTCGATACCCACTCCCCACCCTGTCACCTACTTTCTGCATGGCAGTCGCATCCCCTTGCCCCTCTGCATGCCTTCCAAGCTTTCAGCACCCCCTTCCTTACTCGGGGATACAGAGTGGACCCATAGTGAAACGCTAATCTTCACTGTTTTAAACTGGAATTGTTTTTGATGGTTTACGTTTAGTGGAATTGATGGTTCTGACGACTGTATGACACTGTGAAGGCTGCTGTGCGATGTGAAGGCAAGTCCTTCCACGGTTTTGAGACTCGGTCTACTCATCTACAAAATGGGGATTTTCATTCATTCATTCATTCCCCTTTTCCTGGCTACCTCTTGCGTAAAGCACCCAGGCCATCCTCACGCAGGTATCACAAGGTCGTCGTGGGGACTGAGCAGGTGGCAGTGTGTGGTATCTGCCCCGTTGCCACCACCCATACATGTCATTGCTGCTATTTTGGGCCTCTGAACAATTTAAAGCATAGAGTTTTTAGTAATTCTCAGGCTTACTATGTAAAAATGTACGCATTCTTACCAAGAACTTAAGGGACTTTATACTCCCCACTTCATTCATTAGAAGCCAGCAGAGCTCAACCCCTCGGGCAGAGGCTTCCGTGAAGCCTGCCGGAGCCACCCTCAGGCCCTTGAATCAGCCCTAAACCTGGCCGCTCACTCGGGCCCAGCCAAGCAAAACCATTTGTACTCAGTTGGAAGACATTTACCGTGTCCTTCTTCAGGGCTCTTTTATGGTATCCAGCGTGTGCCCACTTACTCATTCAACACCTCTGTGCTGTGACCCCTGTGCCAGGTCCTGCCGATCTGGGGTGTGAGGGGGGGCTGGGGCCGTGCACCCCTCAAGTCTCGGCCGTCATGGGGCCCACATGCTAGTGAGGCCTGGGTACAGCTCCCACCCTGACTCCCACTAAAGCGTAAACAGCCACATGGGGCCGTGGGGCCCACTCTTGCTTTGGTGCTTCTCAAACACAGCAAGAGCAGAGCCCGAAAGCACACGGGTGTCCTTCTCAAAGGCACTTTTGGCTGCCTTTCTGTGCTGGCCTGGGGGGGGGGTAATTCCCATTAGAATGGAAATTCTAGATATTTATATATATTATTTCATTTAATCCCCACAGAAATCCAATGGGGTGGGCACTATTCTAACCTTCGTTTTACAAACGAGGCCACTGAAGTATAGAAAGGTAAAGAAACGTGGCCAACTTCCTGAAGCTCGTAAGTAATGGAGCCGGATTCGAACCCAGGCCAGGAAAACCCTCCTGTCACAAGCCCCCACCCCCACAACTGTCCCCATTTGGCAGTTCCTGCTGACACCACTTTCAAACTGAGTCCAGAGTCCTAGCCTTTGGCATCAGGTGGCACTCTCTCTGCTGGCATCGCGGGTAGCCTTGTGTTCTAGGCTGGAAACGTGAACAGCCGGGAAAGAGCAAGCTAAGCCCCATGAATTTGCTCAATTTCCTGCGTCGCCTCGGTTGCCTCGCTTAAATCCAGCTCAGGTTAAAGAACTCAATAGAGTTGTTTTAACAGCAAAGTAAGAAAATGGGCAAAACATTCCCCAAGATGCCAAACGCATGGGCTCTTTGAGACTAAACTGAAACAAATTCTAAGGGTAAAAATCCTAAATAATAGAAATGAGGGTTATTTCAATGGCTGGAGATCCTGTTTTTTTTTTCCTCTCTCTCTTTTTTAGGCCGTACCCACGGCATATGGAAGTTCTCAGGCTAGGGCTCAAATCGGAGCTACAGCTGCCAGCCTACACCACAGCCACAGCAATGCCAAATCGTTAAACCCACTGAGCAAGGCCAGGGATCGAACCCGCAACCTCATGGTTCCTAGTCGGATTCGTTAACCACTGTGCCACAACAGCAACTCCAAGATCCTGGTTTTTACACTACAAGCTTCTTCTCAAGTCTGTTCTCAGGATGCAGGGTCGCGTTATCAAAGGCAGAGGCAGATACTTACTTTCAGCTGCAAGGCTGGCACCAGCAGGTCCACCATCTGGGGGGAAATAGATTCTCTTAACTAGAAAGGAAGAAAATACGATTGGAAATGAAACCTGGGGCTGGGTTACCAAGCGCCCAGGAGCACCCCAGGGACCCCAAGTCGCCTGCCCCCCAGACACGTGACATTTTCTTTTATCAGATGCTACAAAAATAGGTGAGCTTCTGTTTCTAAGGCCCTTTGGGCTTTGTCCCCAGGGGTCACTCTCTTCCTCAAAGATGCACGACCATTGTCACCACCAGTATGACAGATATCAGCTTTAGAAGGGTGCGAAGAGTTTGTAGCGGTTGAGACTTGAGTGGTCAACGTTTGTCTGAGAACATGTCTAGAGCTTTCAGGAAGATAAGGCCTACATTATGGTCTTGCCACCGTGTGCCTGGCATACAGTAGGTGCTCACTAAGTATTTGCTGAATTGGATTTGAACTGCATCAACTTACTGTTTGAGAGGCGATGATTTGAGCCATATGTGTTCTAACCAACTATCGAGACAGGGCTTTGCCGTGTGTCCGCGCGAGCGTATATCCACAGTTGGCCTAATTTTCCCTCTGAATCCAGGAGGAGCAGATTTTTAAAAAAAGAAAAAAAAAGGGGGAGTACTAGGTGGGAATTTTCATAGGTTTCCCAAGCATGACTTTTTTTTATGATTTACTCTTAAGTACATTTCCTAACAAATGCTGGGAATGACGGAGTGGTGTTTTAATGGGAAATTTGTTTTCATCATTAGGGTGGAAGCCAGCGCCTGACTTAGGTAGCCATGCTGAGCAGGCCCTCTGTGTACTATATATACTTAGTTCAGAAGTAAAGCAGCTTCGGAGTTCCCGTCGTGGGAACTCGACTAGCATCCATGAGGATGCAGGTTCGATCCCTGGCCTCGCTCAGTGGGTTAAGGATCCTGCGTTGCTGTGGCTGTGGTGTGGGCCGGCAGCTGTAGCGCCAATTGGAGCCTTAGCCTGGGAACCTCCATAAGCTGTGGGTGCGGCCCTAAAAAGCAAAAAAAAAAAAAAAAAAAAAAAAAGTAAAGGCAATTTCTAGCAAGTTCTTTCAAGCATGGAACACTAGAACCACAGATAGATATGGACCAGGGAGCTGTCAAAGAAAATTCCTCCAGGGTACAGAAGGCCAAAGGATGCAGGCTCAGCCCAGGAAACTATGAACTACTGTTACCAATATTTCATGTGAAATGCAAATCTTATAGCAAAGTGGCTTGCTCTTTGGGTGAAAACACACCCCAAGCCAATTCTTCCCCATCCATTTACAAAGAAGGGAGTCTTGCTTTTCTATGGGTATTTTGAATCTAGTAGGTGCTGATTCAACATTTGCCGGGTGAGTCAATGAAGCAGTGAATGAGCCTTAAGGATTTTTCCCTTGGGGGAGGGGCGGTGGTCAGGGAGCGGAAGCCCGCGACAGCCGGGACGGTCCCCAGGCGGCAAGGGGGCTGCCTGCACAGTTGCCCTTGTTTTTGCCCAGGAGTCTGGCATTATTGCCAGTTGCCAGCCTGTTGGGAGGATAGAGTTTTGAGCCTGCAGGTACGTTACAGAGTTCTGTTTGCAAATGGATAATTTGCTAGCTCACGGTGAGGTGAACGCAGTACCCTAAGATTTTAGGCAGCAGCTCATCATTTTTCTAAGGTGAGTCCGAGTCGGCAGACCAGGGTGGCTATTCTGGGCCAACTGCATCTGGCTGGCTTTCTATGTAACCCTTTAGTCATTAAAAAGTGAGTGTCGGTGTAGCCTAGTGAAGCTCTATGGAAGGCTTCAGCAGAACATTCTGTCCCCCAGAAGCCCCATGTCTGGAGCGATACCCATTAATCTTGGCGCCCCCATCTCTGGCCAACTGACTCTCCACCACAACCCATCAGAGGCAATCCTCCAAGTATCCGGAGGCATTTCCTTACAGTGGGCTGAGCTGGGAGGCAGGTTCAAGAGCAAGCCCGTGCTTCCGACTGTCTGGGCAGAGCTGCCATCCTCCCACGAGGCGGATTCCTGAGGATGGGCAAGGCATCGGTCTTGCTGGAGGAGACTCAGGAGGGGCTCGTGTTTCCCATCGGGCTGGGGCTCTGGAACCAAGTGCCCAGTGGAAAAGGCGTGAGGGTAGCCAGGCTCTGGGAAGCTGGGGCTGGCTAGGGAGGAGAAATGCCGCAGCTCGCCGGGCTGAACGGAGGGGCTCCCAGGCAGAGACAGGGGGTACTGATCCACAACCATGGGACCAGATCCATTCAGGCTGCCGTTGGCGGCACTGTTTGCAAAAGATACTTCCGGCTGTGGCTTTGTCCACGGAGAAGAGAAACGCCACTGATTTGGAGGCATGTCACTATCTGGGAAGGAAAGATTTAGAAGACAGGTTTATTTATTGTTTTCAAAATGGAATTAGCTTCATTTATTTCTGGTTGATATATACCATTTTTAATGTGAAAATGTAAAAAAAAAAAATCACTCGAATAATATCCAGAGACTACCGTTGTCTACTTTTAGGTTTACTTCTTTGTAGAATTTGTGTCTATTCGTGTATGCCTCATCACATCATAGATTGTTCTCAAGGTCACTTTCCTGTTATTAAAATATCTGAAACATCTTCCCATAGCAATGAAAAGAGCTGGCACCAGCTTTTTAAATGGCTGCACAGTACCCAGCAAAAGGCGGTACCTGGGCAGCTCAGTTATTTCCATTTTTTCAGTATTAGCATTGGGGGAGCTCCCGTCGTGGCTCAGCAGTTAATGAATCTGACTAACATCCGTGAGGACGCAGGTCTGATCCCTGGCCTCGCTCAGTGGGTTAAGGATCTGGCATTGCCGTGAGCTGTGGTGTAGGTCCCAGACAGAGCTCAGATCCTGTGTGACTGTAGCTGTAGTGCAGGCCGGCAGCGGTAGCTCCAATTCCACCCCTAGCCTGGGAACCACCTTTTTTTTGGCCATGTCTACTGCATGCAGAAATTCCCAAGCCAGGGATCAAACCTGTGCCACAGCAATGACCTGAGCCACAGCAGTGACAGCCCTGGATCTCCAACTAGCTGACCCACCAGGAGACTCCAACATCTTTGTACTTTGTCCAACTTGCCCCTTAAGGAAACTTCTAGAAGTAGATTTACTTAATTAAAGGTGACTGGTGCTTATTTGTTGCCCTTGTTTGGCTTTATTTTATAAAGGGTTTAACACTTGCTTGGGTCACACAAGTCTACAGGTCGAAACCCCCCTTTCATGTCTTCGTTTTCCTTTTTTTTTTGGTCTTCTTAGGGCCGCACCCATGGCATATGGTAGTTCCCAGGCTAGGGGTCCAATGGAAGCTACAGCCACCGGCCTACGCCACAACCGCAGCCACAGCCACAGCAACGCGGGATCCGAGCCGCGTCTGCGACCTACACCACAGCTCACGGCAACGCCGGATCCTTAACCCGCTAAGCAGGGCCAGGGGTCAAACCCACATCCTCATGGATATTAGTCAGATTCATTACCCCTGAGCCACAACGGGAGCTCCGAAATCGCATTTTCAAGGGGGGAGCTGGGGCACGGGGATGTTGAGAGATCTAGTTAGCAAAGCAGATTAGCCGAGGGGAGAGCTGAGCTGGAGGCATCAGTGATGCAAGGGAAGTGGCTGCTTAGACCTCTTCCTGCAAAAGCAAAATGCTCAAGGTCAAGTGGTGACTCAGTCTCTTCTCGCCAGGTTCTCGTGGACTAGCTAGCGGGAATGGAGTCTCTTTTGGTCTCGGAGACACTATTCAAATTCTGTCAATAACAGCTGCCGAATCAGCGTACTCGAACAGTCTAGGGCAGCTCATGACATGGGTGGATGTTTTCCCCATTCTCAGCACCCACTCAGGCAAGGGAGAGATGGGGAGAGCGCTCTGGCAGATGGTGCTTAAAGCCCACCCACCACCACAGCTTTTCATGCGGCACAGATGATGAGGGCCGAACAAGCCCCGTCTACGCAGCACGGACATTCTGCCCAGACGTTCATCTGACTCGCAGCGAGCAACAGGCAATGTGGCCTCTTTCAGTGAAGCCAAGAAACATATATTGACATCTGTTCCTGGTGGAGTTCCCATAGGGGCTCAGTGGAAATGAACCCGACCGACTAGTATCCATGAGGATGCGGGTTCAATCCCTGGCCCCACTCACTGGGTTAAGGATCCAGTGTTACCGTGAGCTGTGGTGTAGGTCGCAGACATGGCTCGGATCCTGTGTTGCTATAGCTGTGGTGTAGACCAGCACCTGCAGCTCGTCGTAGACCCCTGGCCTGGGAACTTCATATGCCACAGGTGTGGTCCTAAAAAGCAAAAAAAAAAAAAAAAAATTAAAATTACAAAAATAGAAAATAAAGATTTGTTCTTGGGGCTGATTGCTTGCTCCTTTTGAAAACTGTTATCTCTGGGCTAATACAATTCAGAGCACTGCGCAGCACAGAGTGACTGAGCTGGCTAATCACTGCCCGCGCTTCATACTGAATGAGGGTACTGCATGTCCTAAGGGTAAATGAGAAGCAATGAGAAGCCTCTGACAACTGGCCAGTTGCCATCGGAACTGGCCTTACAGACCTCAGGCATACGGCCGAGGTTCTGAATGCACGAAATGTGGAAGGCAGGGCCCCGGCATGTTTTGAATATTTCTTTTAAAAAACTGTTTCCCTTCCAGAATTATCTGACAGAAATGTTAACGGGAGCAGGCGGCGTGCCCCTGTCCAAGGTCGCATTTGGTGCCTGAGTGCGCCGGGGCACAGTTTGGACGGGAGGCCCAGAGTGTCCCACTCCAGAATTCACAGCAACCCAGTAGTGGGGACTGGGGGGCCTGGGGAAAGCCAGCTTTTCGGAGCAGGCTTGGGTGTGGCAGCTGGTGCGCGGAGACCCTGGGTTTTGGTGGGCTTCTTTCTCAGGCCCCTCGGGCAAAGTGCTCCAGCAGCTGCGCCCATCTACCCTGTGAGCTGGCGAAGGCATATCTTAAGCCCTAGCCTGGACGGGCTCAAGGTTGCCGATGCTGGAAGTGACTCTGGAGAGCCTTCCTTACCCACGCTCCCCCTCTTAGCTACCTCCGGAGCTGAGAGGGAGCCGCAGAGAAGACTGATATTTTCTTCAACCCCCAGCCTGCATTAATGAATGCGCAACAGGCAAGGAACGCTTGCGGGACACTTAGGGAAAGCCCGGTCATTCTTTTTCTTTCTTCCCTTCAGATGGGAGTTGATACTCGGCAGTGTTAGTGAAATGTTAACCCACCCATATCTTGGGGTTTTTTTTTGCTTGTTTCTGAGGGCCGCACCTGCGGCATATGGAGGTTCCCAGGCTAGGGGTCGAATCAGAGCTGGAGCCACCAGTCGGATCCTTGACCCACTGAGCGAGGCCAGGGATCGAACCCGATCAAACTCATGGTTCCTGGTTGGATTTGTTTCCGCTGTGCCACGACGGGAACTCCCCCACCCAAATCTTGTGATGTCTTCAGGTGGATGTGGTTTTAGTCTTTTTTTTTTTTGAATTAAGGTATAGAGGGTCTACAATATATATATATATATATATATATATATATATATATATTTTGCTTTTTTTAGGGCCACACCTGTGGCATATGGAAGTTCCCAGGCTAGGGGTTGGTTGAATCAGAGCTACAGCTGCCAGCCTACGCCACAGCCGCAGCAGCGCCAGATCTGAGCCAGGTCTGTGACCTACACCACAGCTCACGGCAACGTTGTATCCTTAACTTACTGAGGCTGGGGATCGAAACTGCAACCTCATGGATACCAGTCAGGTTCGTTATCACTGAGCACCAACAGGAACTCCGATCTACAATATTATTTTAGTTTCAGTTTCAGGTGTGCAACATAGTAATTCAATATTTTCAGAAATTATAGTCCATAGGAAGGTATTATTAGACGCTGTCTATATTGCTACACTGCACAGTACATCCTCATAACTTATTTTCCCCCTCCCCCTCCCCCTCGGTGGATCTTTCTTTCAGGAGGAATATAAAAGGCTTCCATCCCCCGCACCCCAACTCAGAGCATCTAGACCTTGCCTCTTGGTCCCGTCCATGCCTCTGGCATCCCTGAGGGCCCTGGTACTGAAACCAGGTCCTTTCAGAGAGCACGAGTCCCCTAAGCAAACCCAGAGACACTGTCCGTGCCCACCCATAGACAGTTCTGAGAGCCCCAGGACCTTCTAGCATCTCCAGGCATCGAAGTGTTTGCTTCCACCCCAGAGGACCCCCCCTCCACTCTGTCCTTGCATGGTGGCCCTACCTCCCTGTTCTAGACCAGTTTCTGGACACACCAACTTCAGTGTCAGCCCCTGAGAGAGGCTTTCCCTGGACTGCCAACGTCTTGTTCACTTCTTGATAGCACAGACCTCACCTGACCCCCCGCCCGCCTGCCTCCCCTCATTACGGGTCTTCCCCACTGGCCAGTAAGCTTGAAAGGACCAAGATCCCTTCACTTTTTTCACCATCAAACCTCAGGGACCGGCAGAGTGGGTCCCAACTAAATACTGTTGTAATGCATGCCCTCACATGTGCACAAGCATGCTTGCTCGCGAGCACGCGCACACACACACCACACCCCTCCCCACTACATCCCTCTGTATGGACGACAGCGGCACGCAGTGACTAATAGCACGGACTTTGAAGTCAGGCAGGCTGGGCGTCCAATCCCAGCTCTGCCGCTTCCTAACTGTGTGACACCGAGCACGTCCCCTCCCATCTCGGAGCCTCTCTGGGCTATTGTGAGATTGCATAGAACAGTCCATGTAAAGGGCTAAGCATGGGGCCTGGGACCTAATAGTCACTCCAGAAGTGATAGCTGTCACCATTGTCACTAGTATTAATGATTATTTTGGTTTAGAAACCCGGTGGAGGCTCACATTCATAGATTTCTCTCCTGGCTTTTTCCAACCAGGAAAAAGCAAACAGGTGATGAACAAGACCAGAGAAGGGAGGGGAGTAAAGGACAGAAAAGCCCAGGAAGCAGCGACAGGGCTGCTGGAGGATGGAGCACAGCCTGGCCATAAAAGAGACACGTGAAGCCTTTGCTTGGTGTGTCCATTCACAGAAACAATCCATCAGAGACGGGCAGGAAATCTAGAAGTGCTTGTGTTTATTGAGCACTTGCTATGGGCCAGGCTCTGTGTTCAGCCTTCTGGATGCACGATCTCTCAAACCAGACGCGAAAATAGAGTCTCCAAGTGGTTAAAGGAATACACCGAAGGCCGCACAGTTAGCTGGTGGCAGAGCTGTACAGGCTATGCCTTCTTATTGCAAGGAGGCAGCGAGCCGGCATTTTCACACCCTTCACCTGGAGGGGTGGCAGGTGGGTGTAACATTTCTGGGAGTAATTTATCAGCATATATTGAAAGCCTAAAATTTGAGCATCTTCTTTGATAGGGCCATTCCACGTACAGAAATTTATTTTAAGGACACAATCAATGATGTGTGCAAAAGTTTAGCTACAAGGATGTTCAGTGTTGATATTTACCATACAGCGAAGGATTGGCGACAACCTAAACGTCCAAAAAATTTTAATAGATTTGGTACATCTATAAAAAGGATTCTCTTGAGCCATGAAAATGATGCAGAAGAACATGTAATGGCAATAAGGATATATAAGACTTAACGCCGGTCACAAAAACAAATTACAACCCTTGATGGGCAAAACAATGTTATGCTGTAAAACTTAGTATGTGTGTAGAGATGCACATGTGGCTTGGGGTCCTGAATGCTTATCTGTGCTTTCTAAAGTTTCAAAACTTAATGCATTATTTTTGTGATTAGAAGAAGTTAGTTTCGTTAAAAAAAAGGAAAAAAAGTTAGTTTCAAAGTAAAAACTTAGGAGTTCCCACTGTGGCTCAGTGGGAAGTGAATGCAGTAATTATAGCACAGCCCCCAGCACCCAGCAGGGGCTCCCCGTGTGTTAGTGCAGAGGCCTCTCCCTCCTTGGAAAGGAAGACACGACGTTGTCAGGGTTCACAAGGGCCATAAACAACCAGCAGGACTATACCTCATGTAGATATTCACACTAAAAGAGAAACCCAAGACATGGAAACAACCTAAGTGCCCATCAACAGGTGCCTGGATACAGAAGATGTGGTACATATACACAATGGAATATTACTCAGCCACAAAAAGGAATGAAATAATGGCATTTGCAGCAACATGGATGGAACTAGAGATTCTCATACCAAGCGAGTTAGGTCAGAAAGAGAAAGACAAATATCTTATGATATTACTCATAGGTGGAATCTAAAATATGGCACAAATGAACTTATCTACGAAAGAGAAACAGACTCACAGACACAGAGAACAGGTGTGGTTGCCATGGGAAAAGGGGAAGGAGGGGGATGGATGGGGAGTTTGGGGTTAGTAGATGCAAACTCTTCCAGTTAGAGTGGCTAAGCAAGGAGGTCCTAGTGCAGAGCACAGGGAACTATGTTCAATCTTCCTAAGAGAGACTATAATGGAAAATAATAGTAAAAAAGAATGTATATATATATATGTGTGTGTGTGTGTGTAACTGCATCACTTTGCTGTACACCTGAAGCTAACACAACCTCGTAAATCAACTATACTTCAATTAAAAATTTTTTTCCATAAAAAAGGAAGCAGGAAACCCAGGGTCTCTTCCCCACCCCCACTGGATTATGGAGGAGGGGAGAAAAGGAAGGTGGACCCTTTAAAAGACCTTGAGGGCTTGGTGCACAGCCTCCCTCACCTAAAGCAGCAGCCCCGGAGTGATATTGCCAGGCCTGGGGCTGGGCTCGAGTCTGGGACAGGAAAAGCCTGGGCTGGGTTGTACCCCCCGACCCCTGCCCCCCAGAAAATTTAACAAGTGAAGCTTCTCTGAAACCCCCAATGTCCTTTTAAAAGGGAGATAATTCAAAGATACTTTCAGCTTGTGTTTTCTTTTCTACAAGTAGGGCCAGTATAAATTATACATGAGTCAATAAAAAAATAACTCCAATTTGGGAAAAGCAGCCAGGACATTCGATGGCATTTCCTAGCCACACGGGACTCAGTGTTTGGCCTGACAGAGCACCCTTAGATTGGGGGCGAGCCCGAGATGGGAGCCCGTGAAAGGGAGCCTGTCCTCAGCGTGGCTCAGCTGGGGCCTCGTTGGGGCCAGGGGGCCTGGGGCCGGCCTGCAGCGGTTGAGAAGATGCTAATGGTCAGTAATGAAGAGTCACCTTATAGATTTCCCACCATTTTCGAAGCTGGGACCGTCCCCCTGCAACGCTTGCAGGGAAAACCGCTGGGCATCTGTCTTCGTCCCTGGCCCTCTCCCCGGAGGCAGCAGAGCTTAGAAGCTTGACGCCTAACTGTGATAAGCGATGCCTTGGGGAAGATGGCCTTGCACTCGACAATCATTTGCTTGGTGCACAGCCCACTCTGCCAGGGACACGTCTTTACAGAGCAGAGTCAGAAGGCATAGAAACAGGGCCGCGACCACCCAGCAGAAGACTCCGGATCACCGGGAGGCTGCGAGGAGGGGCCCGCTGCTGAGCGGGCCTGATGTTTTGAAGGCAGACCCTCGTTTCGCCTGTAGCTGGTCACAAACACATCAAGCTTTCCCACCAGCGGCACAGAAACAGCTACCACCTGCCTGGATGGCATTTACTGTGTGCCACTTGACATGCGTCATCGCACTGATCCTTTCTATAGCTCAATAACACGCAGTTTTGCAGATGAGGAAACGGAGGCCCAGAGAGATGACATGGCGTGCCCTGAGACCACGTGGCTAATCAATGGCAGTGGAGCTGGCCCGGCCCCAGGCTGCCGGGTTCTAAAGCCATACACCCGAGGATCCTCTCTCTACAGTGACTCCATCTGCACCAGACATCGACCACCCGTGAGCCAAATCACAGTCTCACTCATTCACGCACTATTTCTGGAGGGCCATCCATGTGGCAGGCATCGAGCTGGGTACTCGGAAAACAGCACCTAGCAGACGGAGTCCCTGCTGCCCCAGAATTCCGAGTCTAGCGGGGTAGGAGGAGATAAGAAAGAAACACATAAATATATAATATGCTCTGTGAGGACACAGGCTAAGAAGAAATAAGAAATGAGACAGAGAGTGACAGGACGGGGGGGGGGGCTTCTATTTTTAAAATGGATTGCTCAGGGAAGGCCGTTCTGAAGAGATGACATGCGGATGGGGGCTGGAATGGAGAGCGGAAGTCACGCAGCCATCTGGGGAGAGAGTGTTTCAGGACTGGACAAAAGGAGACAGAAGTGGCAGGTTACGAGATTGGAAAGATGACAGGGGCCCAGAGGAGTCTGGGCCCCACGAGAGACTTTGGATTCGATTCCAAGTGAGATGAGAAGCTGTCGGAAGGTTTTAAACACAAAAGTGATTTTTCCTTTAATGGCAATACTCTTCCTGCTACCTTGAGAACAGACCGAGCGAGGACAGAAGCAGCGAGACCGCCGAGGAGGCCACCGCAAAACTTCAGTGGTGTCGGGCCGGGGATGCGACGGCTTCTCAGACCAAGGCGATGGCAGGGGAGGTGAGGAGACTCGCTCAGAGCCGGCATGCCTTTTCAAAGTAGAACTTGCCCAATTGTTCAAAGGATGGGATGTGGCTTATGAGATAGAGAGGATTGGTTAGACGTTAGTTAATTGCAATGATGCAGCTGCCATTTACGGACGTGGAGAGACTATGGACAGAGCGGGGATGGGGGTGGGGGGGTTCAGCTTGGGACCTATTTGGTTCGAGAGCCCGCTGAGCTATGTGAAGGGATGGTGTCAGGTAGGCAGCTGCGCGTAGGTCTGAAATTCAGTCTAGAGCTACGCCCTGGGATTGAGCAGCATACAGGTGGCATTTCAGAACAAAAGACTGGAAGCGATCCCCCGGGGACTGAGCAGAGAGGGAGGAATTGTCCGAAAATGGAAGTCCTGAGGCCCTCAAATGTTGAAAGAGTTGAAGAATTGGGGGAAAAAAAAAAAAAGGGAGTTCCCGCTGTGGGGTGGTGGGTTAAGAAGCCCACTGCAACGGCTCAGGTCACTGCAGAGGCACAGTGGGTTAAGTGTGCTGGCCCAGCACAGTAGGTTAAGGATCCAGCATGGCTGTGGCAGCTTGGACTCGATTCCTGTTGCGTGTGTAGCCATTAAAAAAAAAAAAAAAAGGGAGTTGAGAGGACATCCGGCAAGAGAGACTGAGGAGGAATGGTATCCAGGGGCTACGGGAGGAAAACCACGAGCGTGTGGCAGGGTGGAATCCAAGCGGAGAAGATACTTTGAAGAGGAGAAAGCAAACCAGCGCAGCAAACGCTCCGATGGGCCAGATTAGATGGAGGCATAGAAGGACCATTTGCTTTGGGAAGTAGAGGTCCCTGGCTAACCTGGATACGAGTGGTTTCAAGGAGTGGCGAGAATGACCCATGAGTGGAGCGGATTCAGGAGAGCAGGAGAGGAGTTCCCGCTGTGGGGTAACGGGATTGGCGGCATCTCTGCAGCGCCAGGACACAGGTTCAATCCCCGGCCCGGCACAGCAGGTTAAAGAATGGATCCGATGTTGCCACGGCTGTGACACAGGCCACAATTGCGGCTCAGATCTGATCCCTGGCCTAGGAACGCCATATGCCATGGGGCGGCTGAAAAAGGAACCAAAAGAGAGCAGGAGAGGAGAGGAAGGGGACAGAGCGCGCGTGGACACTGCTTACGAACCTTACTGCAGAGTGAAGCCCGGAAATGGGCCAACAGACCAAGAGTTGGTTTTATTTCAGGTTGGGTTTACCAGGCCAGAGGAAGCGAGGGACGAATGAATTGCTGGTGCTGACAAGGGAGTGACGACTAAATCCGAGCCAAAGCGTTCATAACTAACCCAGAGTCCAACAGCCAAAGTGGGCAAACTCGTCTCTTCATGGAGGGCCTGGGGTTTTGACCCCGCCGAGGACAGAAGTATCCGGCACACTTGTAGACAGCACCTCCCTGCTTTCCACCTAGGCCCAGTACCCAGGGTTTCCTTTAGCATCTGCTGCTACAGCAGATAATACAGCAGCTCCCTGTCCAGACCCAAAGAGTCTGGCCCGCCAGGGTGATGGCGGCTGAAGACAGGTGAGTTGTTCAGCCCCAGGCAGCTGCCCGCACTGGGAGGCCTGTACGTCCTCCAGTGGGACCCAGGCGACCAACCCGCGAGCTCGGCAGTAAATCCTCCAGACCCTGCTCTATTTTCACGTTTCAAAAAGGTGACGAGAAGCCATTTCCACGCACATCCAGCTGGTAGGGTGACCTCTCCACCTGCCACAGCAGGCACAACGCCAGGACCCACGAGTACATTAGGGAGCCCGGGAAAATATTTGAACTTCTTTGAAAACCACAAGAAAAATGAGTATAGCAATGATAATGAATATATAAAAATGAATCCACCGCAGATTAGTGGTTTTTTTTTTTGGTCTTTTTGTCTTTTTAGGGCCGCACCTGTGGCATATGGAGATTCCCAGGCTAGGGATGGAATCAGAACTGCAGCTGCCGGCCTGCACCACAGGCACGGCAACACAGGATCCGAGCCACGTCTGTGACCTACACCACAGTGCATGGCAACGCCGTATTCTTAACCCACGGAGCGAGGCCAGGGATCGAACCCACATCCTCATGGATACTGGCCGGGTTTGTTAACCACTGAGCCACAGCAGGAACTCCCAGATTTGTTTTTACACCAATGCAGTCACAAAATGTCCTTGTTCACATGGAGGGAGGGACCCATGGAGGCAATCGGGTCCATGGGCCAGGAAAGTCACACGGCAGTGCTTGCCAGCTTCATTTTCATGGCTGTCTCCAGACCCAGGTATTTCAATGAGCTTCTTTTGACATAGCTCTCTTGGAAATAATTGTTTTGAGAAGAAAGGATGTTTATTTTTTTATAATTACCCAGTAGTGGGAGTTCCCACTGTGGCTCTGTGGTAACGAACCCGGCTAGTATCCATGAGGATGTGGGTTCAATCCCTGGCCTCACTCAGAGGGTTAAGGATCCTGCGTTGCCATGAGCTGTGGTGTAGGTCGCAGACATGGCTCAGATCTGGTATTGGCTGTGGCCGTGGTGTAGACCGGCAGCTATAGCTCTGATTGAACCCCTAGCCTGGGAACTTCCATATGCTGCAGGTGCAGCCCTAAAAAGACAAAAAAACAAATACCCAATAATGTGTACAATAGACACCCCTTATGCTTTGAAGGGTTGAGAGAGGAATGTGGCAAGACCCTTCATCTGCCTCCCTCGGGCCCCGCTCCTGCTCCCCACCATTGATGGAGAGGTGGCTGGTGCACCTACAGTGTGTTCCTGCCCTGTCAGTCCCCGAGCAGCAGCAGCAGTGGCAGTGACAGTAATATCGATCATGGTGATGACAG
This sequence comes from Catagonus wagneri, assembly GCA_004024745.2. Lineage (NCBI taxonomy): Eukaryota > Metazoa > Chordata > Mammalia > Artiodactyla > Tayassuidae > Catagonus > Catagonus wagneri. Next base: position 66,504 of record PVHT020000016.1, on the reverse strand, counting down.
TGAGCAGTCGCGACACTCTTATTGTATACTGGGGTAGTGAGCCCAGCCTTTAAGACAACTGAAAGACGTAAACCAATCTGATTCAACAGTGAGAAAGGGGCGTGGCTTCTCACTAGACAGCGTGTGTCTAAGAGGATCGAAGGCACGAGAACTGGTCTTTCCGTGAGGACCCGATAGAAAATTCCAGCCCCCCCCCCCCCGCCCGACGTGCTCACCATTCCTCAGGATCACATCTCCGCTGTGGCTGGAAGGGCTCAGTCCCTGGGGGCTCCTGACATTGCCCAGAGCTCTGGAGAAGTGTTCGTCCACGACGCTGCCGATGTCCCCTTGGAAATAGGTGAAAAGGACACAGCGGGAGTTCCATTCAGTCTTGACAGGGCTCGGCCTCTGGACAGTGTCCTTCGTCATCTCTTCCATCATCACACAGGGCACGGGGGAGAGCTGTGGACCAAACACAGAATGTCACTGGCCCTCTTTTTCCAAGTGGCTCGGCGGCGCTAGTTTGGATGAGCGGCATCCTTAAGGACAAGCAGTTTGCCCCTAAGGGCCAGGCTCTCTGTCTGGGACCCCAAGGGGGGCCACGCAGCTCCCGAGCCGTGTTCAGGAAACAAGACAGCTCTACAGATAGATGAAGGGACCCTCTCTTACAAGCGAGAAAAATTCCCTGGGAACATGATTAGAAGAGCAGGGGGGTTCCTGCTGTGGCTCAATGGGTTAAGAAGCAACTGCAGTGGCCTAGGTTAGTGCAAAGGCACGGGTTCTAATCCCCAGCCTGGTACAGTGGGTTAAGGATCTGGCATTGCGTCAGCTGTGGTATAGGTGGCAGCTGCGGCTTGGATTTGGTCCCTGGCCCAGGAACTTCCATATGCCATGGGCGCAGCTGAAATAAGCGAATAAATAAAGTTTTCCCTCCCTTAAAAAAAAAAAAAGCTTCAGGAAATGGTGAGTAAAGAACACTGAGGCCAAGGGTGGAGGAACTTGTGCTCTGTGGAGGTGCCTGCGTCCGCCCAGAACTACGTGTAGACGCCCCTGCACAAGAGCGCGAGTGCCCCAGTGGGTACTGGCAATTTCAGGTTCCCTAAGAAGCATCTCCCCGATGTGGCCATCTACATGCGGAGGTGTCCTGCACGCAGCCCACCCCATCTTAGAGACTAGCAATTACAAACAACGCCGGTCCCCAGGCCTCCAGACTGACAGACTGTCAACCAAAATGCAGAAGACACTCTTCACACCGATACTTTGCAGCGACATTGGGGAAAAGCCCCTGAAAAGCTGTCAGACCTTAAGCTCTGTTCCCTGCACTTCCTCCGAGTCTAGAATGGCGCCTGCGACCCAGCACACTCTTGAGCAAAGCTCAACAGCCGTTTGCTGAATTGCCTTAAACTTAGCCTCCGTCGTTGGATCCTAGCCGTGGGCTCCCTGAGGCAGAGGCTGGCCTTTTGCACCCAGGACTTGGCACAGAGCGGGCACTGGAGACAGGCTGTGGCCTTCCTTTCCTAGGAAGTAACTGGGCTGGAGGCTTTATTACCTGTGGCCATCTGATTGGACTCGCCCTGTGCTCTGGCTAAAGACACGTTGAATCTATTCATTCTGATGCATATAATAAAAATGGCTTGAATTTAATAGCCTGTCTCCCTCTCTGGTCTCGGAGATCCTCAAGAACCGGGGGGGGGGGGGCCCGGCAGCATTTCATAGTCTTTTTTTTTTTTTGGTTCCTAGCACCTAACACCAAGTAAACAATGGCTGAGTGAGGGAATACCATTTCATGCAGAAAAAGCACAATACAAGGAAATCACACCAATCAGGAATCCTGGAGTTGTCCTTGGCTGGCTGTGTGACTTCGAAGGAATCACGGGGCCTCTTTGGGCTTCATCTTCCTCTTAGGTAAAATGAAGGGGTGGAGCTACATGAATTTCGCAGCCTTCTTTTATGGTTCTGCTAGACGTGTCAGCAGATTATGATCGAAACATTAGGAGGGAATCTGGCCGTGAGCCGGGGACCCTTACTTAGAAGGTCTCCTTGCAGCATCCTTCTCGCCCCAGTCACAGCTGGATGCTGTTGTCTGCAGAAGCCTTTGATTGAGCACGTCAATCTGTTTCACCCTGGGTGACAGCCACATTCACGACATGACAAATGAATCCGCTGTATCCTTCTTTCAAAACCCGCGGGAACAACCACTTTGGAAAACTGTTTGTCACTTTCTTCTCAAGTTGAAGTTACGCTTGCCCTATGACCCAGCAATCCCTCTTCTAGGTGCATATAATAGCCAAGAGAAACGAAAGCAGATGTCCGCACAAAGACTTCTGTGCTCATGGCGGCTTTATTTGTATCAGCCCAAAGTGGAAACAACACAAATATCCACCACCAGGAGAACAAATAAACCAGCTGTGACATTCTCATACAGTGGAATGTTCTTCAGCACTGAAAAGGCACAGACGACCGACCCACCCAATGGCAAGGATGAATCACAAAAACATTAAGCTGAGTGACAAAAGCCAGACACAAGAGACCACATATTATATGATTCCATTTGCATGAAACAGACACAACCTAGGGTGATAAAGGTGAGAACAGCGGTGGCCTGTGGGGCGGAGCCCGGGGAGGGGCGGGAGGGACCTCTCAGGGGGTCCGAAATGTCTTGCACCCTGACGGGGGCGAAGGTTACACGCGGATATCGACATTTGTCAAAACCGATCAAGTTGTACGCTTAAGACCTGTGCCTTTCACAGGATATATCCGGTTACTGGGACGTGCAGAAATAAAGCGAAGGTGTTAACCTCGAGCGTGTTACGGGAAAGATCAAAGACAAGTCCTGGATGCGCTTACTTATGTGTGGAATTTTCAAGAGCCAACCTTGTAAAAATAGAAAATAAAATGGTCATTCCCAGGGGGTGGGAGACGGGACAGATGTTATTCAAGGGTACAAACTTGCCATAAGTAGTGAATAAGCCCTAGAGATCTAAGGCACCGGGCAGTGCATGTAGACAGCAATACCGTACTATAGTCGTCCAACTTGTTAAGAGACTAGAACGCAATCATTTCAAACCATTCAAAAGAAAGGATAATTATGCATCATGATAGAGGTGCTAATTATCACTAGGATATATAAATTTATCAACTAACATACTGTATGCCTTAAATCTACACAATGTCATAGTCAAATATATTTCAAAAAATAGCAAATCAAATGAAGCAACAGCCTTATGGATTATGAAGTAATGATAAGCGTGGAAGCAGCGTTTTCTGTTAAGCTGCGGTAGAACAGAAGTCCTGAGTGCCGGAAGCTCCACATATATTTGCTCCAATATTTACAACCCTAAGAGTAGGTCTTTTTATTCCCATTTTACAGATGAGCAAATCTGGGCTTGGAGAAGGGAAGTCAAGGGCCCAGGCCACGCGGCTAGGTGGTTGCAGAGGTGGGGTTGGAATGCGGGTCCCTCAGTTCAATGTCTGCCCTCTCTCATCATCCCTTTCTGACAATCTGATGGGACGAACAGTCCCGTCCCTTCCGTGGGCCAGGACCCTGGCTCCCTGGAGGGCAGGCAGGCTGGCGTGTGCTGAAAGCCTCTACCTGTGTGGCTTTTGCCCTGTTACCCACTTGCCAGCGGCCACTGCTCTAGCTCGGCCTTGACCCAGCCTACCGTCTGTCTTTGCCAAGTCTCTCTGAAGCCACGAGAAGAAGCCGGCCAGACTCTTGGGACATCAGGGCGGGGAAGCATGTTCCTAGCCGCCTTGAGCAGAGACCGCAGGCCAAGTGGCCGCAGC
>PVHT020000016.1:0-62639 GCA_004024745.2 Catagonus wagneri | reverse complement strand
AAGAAAGAAAGAAAGAAAGAGAAAAGAAAAAGAAAAAAAACCAGGACCAAGCTTGGTCACCTGTGCAGTTCCAACCGCAAAACTCCCAAAGTCCACTGTAGCGTGCCGTTCCCCCAGCGCACTAAACATAAGGACACCAGGTAGGCATTGAAATACTGCCGAGTCCTCCGCACAAATATTTTAACACGGAATCCCATCGCAGCGGTTTGGCCGGTCTCCCGCTGCCGACCCGGACGTGCTTGCCACCCTTCTGCGAAATGGTACCCAGCACCCTGGGGGCCGGTGTGGGGAGCCTGAGAGGTTGTCACAACGATCGCTTGCAACGACAGCCCCAAAGGCACCGGACTGTATGTCGCTGAGCAGAGGATGCGACGCCCCTCTCCCGTCTCCCCCCGCCGCCCCACGCCCCAGCCTCAATTCCTCTCCAGTTGAATTTGCATCCCTGCTGCCTCCCCAAAGCCCCCACCTTCTCTTACCTTAACTCTCGCCTGCGACAGAGCAAGCCAAGCCGCTAGGGCTGCGCCAAGAGGTGCGTCCTGAAGGCCAGGGCTGCCTGGCTCCCTTTAGAGCAGCTCAGCGCTGGCCCAAGAAGGAGCTGGCGGGTCCGCGCCCTCCCCTCGCTGCTCTCTATCCCTCTAGCAGAGCCTATACAAGGCATTTCCTGCTAGCTATCTATTAAGAATGTGGAAAATGTACTCCAACAAGTCAATCGGGTTGGGCTCCTGCAGGAATGAGGAAAATAGGTCTTTTTGATTTCTTTCTTTTTGCATTAAAAAGAAAAAGCGCGCTTAGCCATATTGTCTCTTCAGGTGGGCGGCTAGCTCTTTGCCCCGGAAACCACATTCAGAATAGTAGCATCTAAAGCGGCAGTTGGTGGGGCCGGGATCCCACGGAGGCGCCTTCCAGTCTTGAGAATGGAGAGGATCAATTGGGCTGGTCACTCGTTTCTTCCTCTGTGCCCCGTGGGAAGAGAAGGGGAGCCCAGCCCCCTAGGGTTCGGGACTTTTCTCAGGCCTCCGCAGGCCCCAGAGGGTTTGAGGACTTCTATGAATCTGGAATAGATGAGGCAGTTCGGGAATCCAGCAGGATGGAGGTTTGGAGCAAAGAAGTTCCAATCCTCATTTGGAAAAAATCCTCACTCTTACGGCACCATCATTCAGACCCCAAACCCTGGCTTTGTCCTTGGCTCCTCCCGTTCTCTGTTTGCAGCATATTGATTTAACAGACATTTATTAAACACCTACTATATGCCAGGCGCTGTTCCAGGAGTTCTGTACCATAGTACACGAAACAGAGCAAAGCCCTGTTTCCTCGGAATAAACACACCCACGTTTTGTGTGTGTGTGTATGTGTGTGCATAGACGTGTGGACGTCCTGTGGATTGTCAGGTGGAATCAGCACCACCCAGAGAAGTGGATCAGGAAAATGAAGCCTGGACAGGAAATAGGAAGTGTCTCATTTATACAGGGCGGTCTAGAAAGAATTTTCTGATAAGGTGACACTTGAGCAGCACCCTGAGGGAAAAACCCTGTTAATACCTGTTTTCCTGATATGGGGGAACCGCTAATGCAAAAGGTGAGATCACGCTCGGCCTGTTCACGGGTGGACGAGGACGCCTGCGTGGCTGGAGTGGGGGGTGAGCAGCGACAGGGCCACGGCACAGCGGGCCTCCCTGGCCACCCTCAGCCTGTGGATTTGTCCTCTAGGTGAGAAGGAAACCCGTTGCAGAACTTGGAACATCCACAAATCTGGAAACGCAAATCCTTCAAAAGGCATTCCCATCTGCCCCCTGTGGCCGCCTGGCCCGAACCGCCCTGGTCCCCTGCCTCCTCCCTGACTCAGCACTTCCATCGTCTCTAATTCGTCACCCCAAGACAGCCACAGTGACCATCTGAGAACATGCATCAAATCCTGTCACTCCTTGTCGACTAACTTCAAGTGGCTTCTTTCTGAAACCAGGAAACCTAGTGGTTTCCTCCTGGCCCGGCCCCTGCCTTGTTCTCTGTCCTCACCTGTCACCACCTGTCCCCTTCGCTCCCCTCCAGGCCCCCTGACTCCTCACAGGGCCTCCAACAGGCTAAATACCCCGCTGTCTATTCACTCTCCCCCACGCTCATCGCCCAGATACTCCTCTTCCTTTAAACCTCGGCGCAGTCACTTCCTCCGAGAAGCCTTCCCTAACTGTCCTGTCCCAGTCAACAGCCTCTCCTACTCCCTGTCCTCTTAGCCGCTTCCTAGCTCTTCGTGGCTCTTTTCACCTCTTGACGCCATGTTGCATATGTATTCGCTTACAGTTAGTCGCCCCTTCTAAAACCATGCCTGGAATACAGTAGGGGCCCAGCAAACCTTTGCTGAATGAATGAATGAACCCTGAAGGAGAGAGAAATTATTCAGATATTCACACAAATAAATGGAGAACTGCAAGAGTTCCCGTTGTGGCTCAGCGGGTTACAAACCTGACTTGGATCCATGAGGATGCAGGTTTAATCCCTGGCCTCGCTAAGTGGGTTAAGGATCTGGTGCTGCTGTGGCTGTGCTGTAGGCCGGCAGCTGCAGCTCGGATTCGACCCCCAGGCTGGGAACTTCCATATGCGGCGGGTATGGCCCTAAAAAAGAAAAACGAACAAAGAAAACCCCCAAATAAATGGACAACTGCAATGGTGATGAATCCACGTCTGGTCCCAGGAGCCTCTGATAAGGAAACCTGACTTCATCATGGAAGGCAGGGTCGTGTTCCCAGTGGAAATAATGCTTGAGTTGAGATCGGGGAGGCTGAGAAGGAGTTCAGCATGAGAAGAGGGAAGGGAGGCCTGTTCCAGGCGGAGGAAAGAGCGTGTGCAGAAGCCCCATGGCGGGAGGGGCCCGGCAAATATGAGTAACAGGGAAAAAGGAATGTAAACTGCGAGAGCGCAGCGCAAGGTGAGCTGGAAGGGGGGGCAGGGTTCAGAGCTAGCAGGACTTCGCGGGCCCTACTGGGGAATTTTGTCTCTTTTTTAAGATGAGGAAGCAGCTATTAATCTATTAATCGGTTTCACGGAGATAGGCGTTAAGGAGGGTGGGGAGGGGGAGGGACGGGACATAATCGGATATGCATTTGGAAAACGCGGGTCTGGCTGCAGTGTAGACAAAGTATCGAGGGAGCACGGGGCTGCGAACAGACCGTTTCGAGGGCTGCTCGCGTTGTCTAGTGGGGAGACGATGGCAGCTGTGCCTGGGGGTTGAGGTGAAAGCAGAGAGAAGGGGATGGATTCAGGATCTAATTAGAAAATAAGATCCACAGACTTGATGCCGAATTGGAGACGGAATAAGGGGTCTCGCGGACAACGTCTAGCTTTGGGGGTTGCATGACTTTCGCTGAACTATGGAAAATCACAAGCATATCTTCTACAGGAGAGGAAATAAACATGCTAATTTTTTTTGGAACATGTTAACTTCTGTTTGAAAATGTTAATTTTTCTTTTTGGCCACACCTACAGCACGGGGAAGTTCCTGGGCCACTGCAGCAACAACAAACCCAAGCCACTGCAGTGACAACGATGGGTCCTTAAGCCACTGAGTCACAGAGGGACTCCTGAACATGTTGATTTTGAGGAATCTTTGAGCTCTCTTAGAAGGGATGACAGTAATCGAGGGGAGAGACATCTGAGTTGGAGGTATAAATGTGGGAAATGATGTTATATAGATGGCCGTGGAAGATTTTTTGCGCTAACTCAGCCAGGGAGAGCAGAGAGAGATATTAAGAAGAGCTAAAGCACTTTAAAAAACAAGGGAGGAGTTCCCACTGTTGTGCAGTGGCTTAAGAATCTGACTGCAGCAGCTCGGGTCACTGCAGAGGTATGGGTTTGATTCCCGGCTGGTACAGTGGGTTAAAGGATCTAGAGTTGCCGCCACTTTGGTGTAAGTCACAGTCCAGCTTGGATTCAATCCCTGGCCCAGGAACTTCCATATGCCGAGGGTGTAGCCATAACATTTTTTAAAAAGGAAAAAAAAGAACCAAGACCTGCTGTGTAATCACAACATTTACGGCCAAGTCTGAGCGATGAGCCAGCAAACATTACTGAGAAGGAGAGTGTCAGGCTCCGACCGCCCAAAGAAGAACATGGTTCAAGATGATGGGTCAAAGGCTGCTGACAAGTGGGAGAATCTGATGCCAGACGCGTTTCTGTTGTATTCGGTAGCCTGGAAATCATAAGAGACTTTAGTGAGAGATGTTTGCTGGAGTGACAGGCTAGCGGCAGGCTTCAGTGGGATGGGAGAAAAGTTCAGACAATGTGAAGAGTATGTTGCAGGAGTCTGGAGGTGAAAGAGAGTGGAAAGATAGAGCAGAATCTAGGAGCGGGAGTGGTAGTGGTTTAATGACTTCATTGTTCCTTTTTTTTTCTTTTTGGCCACACTGTGGCCTGAGTAAGTTCCTGGGCCAGGGGTTGAATCCACACCGAAGGAGTAACCAGAGCCACAGCAGATCCTGAACCTGCCGAGCAGCCAGGGAACTCCATCGTAACTTTTTCTTGAAGGGATAGATTTCGACATGATTCAAGGCCAATGGAAAGGATCCAGCTAAGAGCGAGAGATTGAATATACTACAAAAGTAGGTATTATTATAATATAAAATACTGGACAAAGCAGGAGAGGATGGGCTCAAAGTCCCGGTAGAAGAACTGGCTTTAGCTATAAGGAGGGGTTGTTCTGCCACAAGAGGAGAAAAGGGGCCTAAGATGGTCCCAGACATTCAAAGTTTATAACCTTGGTGCCTACCGTAGTTATGACTTACTGATTTTCGCCGGTAGGGGGAGCTGGACTAGGAGGCGAGGGATCTTGACTTTTCCCCCCTTATTTTTAAAGTTTTATTGAAGCATAGTTGATTTACAATGTTGTGATAGCATCTTGACTTTTGTATAGAATCTTCCCCTAAACAAATTCACAAACTTGGGGAACTTCTCATTTCTTTGCCTATTTTTTTTTTGGGGGGGGGGTCAGCGTGCGGAAGTTTCCGGGCCAGGGCTCAAACTTGTGCCAGAGCAGTGACCCAAGCCACTGCAGTGCCAAAACCAGGTCCTTAACCTGCTGTGCCACCAAGGAACTCCTCTTTGCCCATTTTTAAAGGGAGAGTGTTCTATTAGATGGTGAAATTCGAAACAGTAGAAAATTAACCCGAAGTGTTTTCTTTTTGTTTTGTTTTGTTTTTTGTCTTTTTAAGGCCACACTCAGGGCACAGGGAAAGTTCCCAGGCCTGGGGTCGAATCAGAGCTGCAGCTGCCGACCTACACCACAGCCACGGCAATGCCAGATCCTTAACCCACTGAGTGAGGCCGGGGATCCAACCTGCATCCTCATGGATACTAGTTGGGTTCGTTTCCACTGCACCACTCGGGAACTCCTGGAGTGTTTATTTTTATTATTTTCAAATGCAGGGCTCACTTCCAGTTCAAGGTAATGGATGTAGCCCATGTATTTAATCTCATCTTCCCTCTCAAGTCCCGCTAAAATGCCTGAAGAAATATAAAAATAAGAATAAAATCCAGAATAGTGCTAGAAAGCCAGAAAAGGTATCAGACCATAGAAGCATAATGGTTAATAGCTGTTCAACGCTTTCAGCAGGCCAGCTGCTGCACAAAACAATGTACATGTATTAAACCATTTAAATAAATCTACAAGGAAGGCATTATTATTATCCGATTCAAAAATGAGTGAACAGAGCCACAGAGAGGCTAAGAGTTTGCCCCAGCCAGGCCATTCGGACTCTAAACCACTGTTACATGACCTTTCAGAAACAAAAGAAAATTTCTGGAAATTATACCGTGGACCCCACTCCCTGCTAACCCAGAAGGAGGAGAAGGATATTGGAGAAGTGATTATGACTCTTCCAAATGGAGCCCCCGAAAAGCTCAGAATTCGCAGGAGTCACAGAACAGCAAGTAGAGAAATAAACAAGTGCCTGGCTGTTGGGCACATCCTACCATTCACCCCCGCAGCGCTGTCACATTCCGAGAGAAAACCTACCAGGAAAAGAGCGACTCACAAGGGCTGAGGACTCCAAACGCACTGACCAAAACACAGCCCTCTAGTCCGTCACGGGAACGGCCCATCACCAAACACTGAAGGAAACCAACAGCACGAGAGACAAACGCTAGGATGAACAAGAAGACAACTGACCGCGGAGGGAAAAGTTAACGTGGAAAATGGGTAAGATCTCTCGTGTCTTGAGAGATGACCGAGACAATATTGTACCCTTTGAACAAAAGCAGTCTGCTAAGAAGAGGTCGTCAGAGGATAAGGCAGAGAGAGTGACACATGGGAAACCACTGCTGAAGTCAAACAGGTCACTCGCAATGGGCACATTTTGAAAAACGGTCTTAGTAGCTTGGTAGCCAAGTCACGGCGATCGGAACGACAGACTCCAGAGTACAAGGGAGTGTTTCATATTTTTAAAGGTTTCAGATCGGCAGGGAAGAGCTGGATGAATTGATGGTATCAAGACAATTGGCTCTTCATTCAGAGACCAGTTAACTAGAGGTGTATCTCAAACTCAGTTATCTCCTTTCTCTCGCTCCTCAATTTCTCCATCTCTACTGCATCATCATGCAGATACGCCCACTTGTCTCCCATTATGAACAGCCCAGCCACCTCCACGTCCATTCTTTTGTCCCCCTTCATGGCAACACTTCTTGAACCTGTGATCGGTCCATGGTAGGTCACTACCTCTACTTCTCACCTTTTTCTTTTCCCTCCTAAACCCAGTCTAGGGGGGCACCCATTCTCACCACTTCAATGTTTCCGCTCCCTTTTTTTTTCTTTTCAGGGCCTCACCTGTGGCATATGGAGGTTCCCAGGCTAGGGGTCGAATCAGAGCTACAGCCGCCGGCCTACGCCACAGTCACAGCAACACCAGATCTGAGCCATGCCTGCGACCTACACCACAGCTCACGGCAACGCCAGATCCTTAGCCCCCTGAGCGAGGCCCATGGATACTAGTCCTCATGGATACTAGTTGGGGTCGTTACCGCTGAGCCACGACGGGAACACCAACAATGTTCTGATTTATAACAAGATCACTGCAAGTCAGCTGTCGAGCTTCAACGTGAACACCGTTCATCTGTTCAAACCTCCAGAGAGACTGATAACACCGTCGATCTTTGCTTAATTTAAAAACAGAACTAAACTATATCAACCTAAAGAACGTCAGTCTATAGAGAGGTATCGCCAAATTCTCTGATAGGTAGAGCCTGCAGCTATTACATAAGCAAGGTTTTCTGGGTGCAGGGGGGTATTTATCTAAGGTATTTATGAAAAATCTATTACAGTTTGTGGCGGGAAATGAAACGCACTCATGGCCCTCCTCCTTTCCTCCTTTATAAATGAATTTGGATTCCCATAATCTAAATTCACAGGACAGAAACAGCCAAAGTGTTACTCAAATACTTTCCTCGCATATTTATATAGTAAAACAAACACATCCACGAAGACTGCATTACCTAACATGTCTCCTTGCAATGGCTGACAGCACAGCACGTGTGTTCATTGCATTTGTGTTAACAATCAACGTTGATCAACACGCGATCAATTTAGTTTCAGCTGTCACCACTGTGATGAGTGCCCTCCTTCTCCTCCCATTCCTGGCATGCCCAAGACTTATGTCTCTTCTTCATAGGAAAGGTATGCTCACATACTTTTCCTATGAAGCTTTTCCTGACTCCACCCCCACTCCGTCCCCACCTCCCACCCCCGCCACCTGCCCACGGAGATCAGCGCTTCTTTGTGGCCCCACTGCTTCCAAGCCAGACTTCCGTCAAGACCGGCAGCACCAGCAAGCACCTGAGAGCTTGTTAGAAATGCAGAATCTTGGAGTTCCCTGGTGGCTCAGTGGGTTAAGGATCTGGCATTGTGACTGCTCTGGTTTGGGTCACTGGTGGGGCGCGGATTCAGTCCCCGGCCCAGGCAACTTCCAAATGCTGTGCGTGCGGCAAAAACAAAACAAAACAAAACAAAAACAGCCAACCGAACAAACAAAAAACCTGAGAAGTGCAGACTCTCAGGCTCTACCCCAGATCTACTGAGCCACAATCTCTCCGGGTGGGGCCCACTGTTTTAACTAGTTTTTCAGGTTTTTCGTGCTAAAATTCAAGAAACGCTGACCTAGGGGCACTTGGCCAGAGCCTCATCAATCTCTGGGTACAAATGAAGTCACATTTACATCTCTGTCCAAATGACACCTGCTCCCTTCATCACCCACATCCGCAGGCCTCCCCAACCCTTTCCAGGTCTACTCCCTCCTCTGCAAAGTATTTCCGGGAGACGCTGGGGTGTTCACACACGCTCCAGACCTGATCAGCGCTGCTGTTTACTTCTGCCCTGCTCAGTCTCCACTGATGGAGGCAGCTTTTAAGCTGATGGTTCTGCATAATCCAGTCCATCGAGTGAGCAAAAGTAGACTGTGTTTTGGCCTGGCGGCGTGAGATGTGGTCACAGTGTGAGGCTAAACCTGATGTTAGCTGCGCTACAACTTGCATTGGTCAACTGAATTGCCCAGCCAAGGGCAACTCGCTTGCATCTCTCTGATTGAAACAGCCTGCTCAAGGGTTTCGACTTGCAATTATCCTCTCCTCTCGTGCACATCTGCTTTTGTACAGCATCCCATCAGCATAAAACATGATATATACCGATACATGATATGTAATGGCATATATATATATATACCCACTTTATTTTTGAAAATTTGGGGGGGCCGTGCCCGTGGCCTACACGTACGGAAGTTCCCAGGCCCGGGATCAAACCCAAGCGACAGCAGTGATGATGCCCGATACTTAACCACCAGGCGATCGGGGAACTCCGTGTATATACCCACTTTTAAGAAAACACTTCCGGTTCTGGTCCGGCACGTAAGAACTCTGGATGTCACACTTCATCCTAACAATAAGCAAAAAGCAAAAGAAACTGAGACTGCAACGACTCTTCCTAGATTCAGAAGAGAAGTGAGGTCCCAGGGTGAACCGCGGCCCCACATTGGAGAGACTGCCGGGGGAACACAGAGAATCACAATTCACCGGAGCAGAAACCACTGAGGGAGGTGGCGCCGGGGCAGGAAGCCCTGAACTGTAATCGACAAATTGCTGGAGGCTCAGTACGGGCAAGTCTGAGAAAGAAAACACTCCAGGGGAACCCGGTCATCAGTGAGCCTCCACGTTTCATGAGTTTTACGTCTGGGAACTTGACCAGGCTCTCGCAGTAAATGAGAAAAATTCTCCGCGGGCCACCAACGGAGGGAGCGGAGGAAGAACCAGGGCACCTGTTGTTTTGGGAACAAGGTCTAAACTTCAAGAGAAACTAGTTGACCAGATCCTAACCTACTGGGGTTTTTAGTTGACCTGAGGGAAAGCAAATACCCACCTCCAGCGCCGTCTAACCCTCCTGTCCCACTTAAAGGGGGAGAAAAAAACTAGAGACATTTGTAAGATTCACCATCCAGCGGTCTAGACTCACTCAAAGACTGAGACCTAATCACGGGGCCGCATCTTGCCTCCCCGCCCCGCCCCTGCCCCCGATCCGTGCACCACTATTTATCAGTTCCTTTCGCCTCCTACATCATGTCCGGATTTCAAGAAAAAAAAAAAATCTGCGAGGCATACTAGAAGACAAAATACACAATCTGAAGAGACAGAGCAAGCGTCAGAAAGGGATGTTGGAATTATCAAACCAGGAACCTATTTTATCCCCCCCCGCCCCACCCCTCACTGGCATGCGGAAGTTCCCAGGCCTGGGGTCCAACTCCAGTCCTGGCAGCAACCCAAGCCACAGCAGTGACAAGGCTCGATCCTCAACCCACTGCGCCACCAGGGAACTCCAAGGAAGTTAAAACTGCTAGGATTAAGATGCCAAGGGCTCTACTGGATAACACAAACTGCGTGCCAGAACAGGTGGGCTAGGACTTCTGTGGTGCAGCGGGTTAAGGATCCGGTGTTGTGGCTGCTGCAGCACAGGTTTGAGCCCTGGCGCATGCTGTGGGCACAGCCCAAAAAAGAACAAGTGGGTTAGGTAAGCAGAGAGGTGGAAATTCTAAGAGCCAAAAAGAAATGCTAGAGATCAAAAGCACTGTAGCAGAAACGGAGGATGACTTTGATGGGCTTTATTAAGAGACTGAGTACAGCCGAAGAAAGAATCTCTGAGCTTGAGGATATCTCAGTAGAAACCTCTGAAGCTGAGAAGAGAACAGAAACAAAGCCTGGGAAAAGACAGAATACCAAGGACCCTGGGACAACTACAGAAGGTGTAAGGCACATATAATGGAAAGAGCAGAAAGGAACAGAATTATTCGAAACAATAACGATCGATAATTTCCCTCAAATTAATGTCAGACATCAACTCACAGATCCAGAAAGATCAGACAACACCAAGCAAATGCCAGCAAAACTCCACCTAGGTATATTATTTGCAAACGACAGAAAATCCAAGATAAAGAAAAAATTCCAAAAGAAGCCGGAGGGGAAAAAACACCTTACCTACGAAGAGGAGCAACGATAAGAATGATATCTGATTTCTCAGAAACCACGCACACAGGAAGAGAGTGGAGTGAAATATTTAGTGCTGAGAAAAAGTCTACCAGCCTCGAATTCTGTACCCTGTGAAATTATCCTCCCCAAGTGAAGGAGAATTAAAAGCCTTCTTAGACTAACAAAAACTAGAAGGAATTATTGCCAGTAAATCTGTCTAACAAGGAGGAAGTGGGATGGATGGGGAGCTGGGAGTTGGTAGATGCAAATTATTCCATTTAGAACGGATAAGCAGGAGTTCCCGTCGTGGCTCAGTGATTAACGAATCTGACTAGCATCCATAAGGTTGTGGGTTCAATCCCTGGCCTCAGTAAGTTAAGGATACAACATGGCCATGAGCTGTGGTGTAGGTTGCAGATGCGATTCAGATCTTGTGTTGCTGTAGCTGTGGTGTAGGCCGGCAGCTACAGCTCTGATTCGACCCTTAGCCTGGGAACCTCCACATGCTGCGGGTGCGGCCCTAAAAAGACAAAAAGACAAAAGAAGAAAAGGCCTTAGCAATATACCAAGACCCTAAGCAAAAAGCAGTACATCTGCAGAGAGAATTTCCTTTAGTACTAGTGTGGCTAGTTCAGTGCTTTCGGTAGTGGCTGTGGTCATTTCTCCAGCAAGTTATCCATCAAAGTTGTGAATGCAGAGGAGACGCGGCAAAGGCATTTCTCCCAAGGTAAAATGATGAAAAATAAAGTCTATTTCCTGAAGCATTTATTTAATTTCAGTGAGGATGGTCTTTATTAGACACGAGTACCCTCAAGGCACACATCTTGGAGGAAGAAGCTGAGCCAGGGTTTAAGACTGTGGAGGGGAGTTCCCGTCGTGGCTCAGCAGAAACGAATCCGACTAGAAACCGTGAGGTTGCAGGTTCGATCCCTGGCCTCGCTCAGTGGGTTAAGGATCAGGCATTGCCGTGAGTTGTGGTGTAGGTAGCAGATGCGGCTCGGATCCAGCATTGCTCTGGCTGTGGCTGTGGCTGTGGCTGTGGCTGTGGCCGGTGGCTGTAGCTCCAATTAGACCCCTAGCCTGGGAACCTCTATATGCCATGGGAGGATTAACTGGCTGGGATACAGGTCATAAATACCATAGAAACATAACCTCATTATTATTATCCGTGGAATTGGTATTACTTTCTTTTCTCCCCCCCCCCTTTTTTTGGAGGGGGGGTTCACCTGAGGTGTACAGAAGTTCCTGGGCCAGGGATCGAGCCTGGGCTGCTGCAGTGACGCCAGATCCCTAACCTGCTCCACCACAAGGGAACTTGCAAGACCTATATTTTTTAGCACGTATTTTTGCAGAAGGTGAAGTTTTTCAGAGTCGTCTTATAATAGAAACATCTGTACTGATAAAACCCAGACTTCTTGCCATTCTCCTCCCCCGTATCTGCCTCCAAAATACATCCTGAATCTAATCATTTCTTTTCTTTCTTTTTTTTTTCTTTTTGATGTTTAGGGCCACACCTCTGGCATATGGAAGTTCCCAGGCTAGGGGTCGAGTTGCAGCTGCAAGTGCCAGCCTATGCCACAGTCAAACGTGGTATCATGAGCCGCATCTGCAACCTACACCAAAGCTCATAGTAATGCCGGATAATTAACCCACTGAGCAAGGCCAGGGATTGAACCCACATCCTCATGGATACTAGTCAGGTTCATTACCACTTCGCCTCAACAGGAACTCCTGAATCCATCGCTTCTTACAACAACTATCCTAGTCCAAACCACCGTCTTGGCTTGGCTTGCCTGAACTACTGAAACAGGCTCCTTTCTGCTCTCTTCCTTCTAGATCATTCCCTATGTAAATCCAATTGCACCAACACTCTGGTGAAAAGGCAGCTCTCTATGGCTTCCCACTGTATTTCCTGCGCTTTCCAAGGCTCTCAAACCAGACAGCTCTTCATCTGACAGGTCCTGTCATCATTCAGGTGCTGGCTTAAAGGTCACCTCGTCCGTGAGCGTCCGTCCTCAGCACCCTCAAGACTTTTCTCCTCCAACCAGATTGGCTCCAGCACGTCCTCTTGATTTGTTTTGTTTCCGGCATCTACCATCTGAATTTATCCTTTAAAAATGTGTGTGTTCAGGGAGTTCCCGTCGTGGCGCAGTGGAAGTGAATCCAACTGGTGTCCATGAGGATGTGGGATTGATCCCTGACCTCGCTCAGTGAGTTAAGGATCTGGTGTTGTCACGGGCTATGGTGTAGATCGCAGACTCGGCTCAGATCTGGTGTTGCTGTGGCTGTGGTGTAGGCCAGCAGCTGCAGCCTCCATTCGACCCCTAGCCTGGGAACTTCCGTATGCCTCGGGTGTGGCCCAAGAAAGAAAAAAAAAAAGTGTTCGGAGTTCCGGATGTAGCACAACGGAATCGGCGGTGTCTCCGGAGCGCTGGGACACAATTTTGATTCCTGGCCTGGCACACTGGGTTAAGGATCTGGTGTTGCTGCAGCTGTGGTCACAGATGATGTAGGTCACGGATGCAGCTTGAATCTTTTTTTTTTTTTTTTTTCTTTTTAGGGCCACACCCGAGGCATACGGAAGTTCCCAGGCTAGGGGTCAAATCAGAGCCACAGCTGCCAGCCTATGCCACAGCTACAGCAATGCCAGATCTGAGCCGCGTCTGTGACCTACACTGCAGCTCATGGCAATGCTTGCGCCTTAACCTACTGAGCGAGGCCAGGGATTGAACCCACATCCCCATGGATACTAGTTGGGTTCATTACCGCTGAGCCACAGTGGGAACTCCCACCGCTTAAATCTGATCCCTGGCCTGGGAACTCCATATTCTGCAGGATGGCCAAAAAAGAGAAAAAATATATGTATTTGTCGACTTAAAAAAATGCACAACCTGAAAGTTGAGAGTTGTTTTATTTGGGGCAAAATTAGGACTTAACCCCAGGAGTCAGCATCTCAGGCAGCCCTGAGAAACAGCTCCCAGGAGTGGAGGGGGGAGCTAGGATTTACAGGATTTTTTGCAATAAAGGGCAGGGAGCAGGAACAAGAGTTATGTATGGGCTCACTGAAATCTTTCCTTTTGATGTTCAACTGAGTTTTTCCCAGCCTGCAGGCTCCCCCCGCTTCACAGAGGTGGCTGCACTGGCAGATGACTGTGAAATACTGCCCCAAAGACGCAGGGGAAATAATATCTGTGCACACGATAAAGGTGTGTGTGGGGGTGCATGCAGCCAGGCACACATTTTGCAAATGTTTGTGGCTGGTCTCCTGAAGGTTACTACTAGTCACAAGGAGCAGACATCAGCATGAAGGATTTTACTGTTTTTCTAGATATGAGGAGATGCAAGAATTGGGCACATAAAATCTTCTCCTAAAAAAAAAAATATCTATCTGAAGACCTGTTTTTCCAGTCTCCCAGAGCACAGAGCGCCTCACTCCTGGTGTACACGCTGAGCTCTGCTCAGGGGGTGCTGCGGGTCCACAGCTGCAGTGGCTCAAGATTTAATCCACGTAGAGCCTGATGACAAAGGCCAAACTTGAGTTCACATGTTGGAGTTCCCTGATGGCCTAGCAGTTAAGGATCTGGCGTTGGTCACTGCTGTGGCACGAGTTTGAGCCCTGGCCCAGGAACTTCATGTCTTGGCCATGGCCAAAAGTGTGTGTGTGTGTGTGTGTGTGTGTGTGTGTGTGTGTATGTTTTATCTCCCCTCCAGCGTGTGTGTGTGTGTGTGTGTGTGTGTGTGTGTGTTTTATCTCCCCTCCAGTTCCCCCTTGTTCATTCCCGTATTCCCAGACTTAAAACAATGTTTGGGCCATAGTCTGTATTCACTGAATGAACATACTAACTAGTACTTCTGAAAATTTTATAAGCAAACTCTTATTTGCGTGGGACTCAGATATTAGAAGTTCTAAGATTTGTAGGCTTGCTTTTTTTTTTTTTAGGGCTGCACCTGAGGCATATGGAAGTTCCCAGGCTAGGGGTCGGATCGGAGCTGCCGCTGCTGGATGAGGGGTAGCAAGCACATCCCAGGTTGAGGCTTGTGCAGAGGTGCCGGTATAGGAATGAGGAACAAAGGCGATGGCAGTGTGGCTGGGGAGAGTGAGCCGTGCACTGGGGAGAGTTCTGGAAGAAGGGTGGCGAGGCCAGACAAGATCACCCAGAGCTTTGTGCGCAGGAAGGACTTTGAACTTAAGTGCTATGGGAGCATTTTAACAGAAAGTCATCAGGGCAGTGTGGGCAGTAAATGTAGAAGTGACCATGGGAAGAACTAGTCAAATGTTGGGTGTATTCGGAGTTAGAGCCGCCATGGCTTGGATGTAGAAGGTGAAGGAGAGAGAAATCAAAGATAACTCACAGATGTGGGGTGTGGACAGTTGCGCTGCTCAGGTGGAGGACTGGGAAAGAACAGGATCGTTTATTTCAATATTGAAATCACCAAGAATGGGGGTTTCTGGCTGGCTCAGTGGGTTAAGGATCCGGCGTTGTCACTGCTGTGGCATGGATTTGATACCCGGTCCAGGGAACTTCCGCATGCTACGGGTGAGCTCTCCCACCCCAAAGAAAAAGAAAAAAAAAAAATCACCAAGAATGATGATGAGGTAATGGTAAAGCCAATGATCTTCTTCAAATGAATGGGAGTATGCAAGTGTGTCCATAAAATAAATCCACTCATTCAACAAATATTTGAGCCTCTTTTATGTGCCAGGCACTGGGCCAGGCTCTAGAAATGGTATTGCTAGATCACTGCCCCATTTTGAGGGGGACATCTTATCTCAGTGTAGCTCATAGCTGCCATTTGATGAGGGTCCATGTCTAAGGCTGCCTTTATTCTCAAAGCCCCTTCCTCACTCCATTTAGTGTCTTATTAGATACACACTGGCCCAATCTATGCTTGCTAAATAGATACTGTAGTGAATGTAAACACACCAAACCAATAATCTAAGATTACTAACATCTTAATATAGTAATCGATATACTCCCAGTAAAAAGCACTGAAGTGATATACAAATTTTTATTACCCTAATCTATGATTTCTTAAGAATTGCCTGAAAACCAAAGCTTATCTTAAAGATAATTTTTAAATAAAGAATGAGCTCAAGCTATCACATTTTCAAACTTTAAAGTTAGACATACAGTTGAGTCTAGAAAATTTTACATTCAAGTGTTGCAGGTTTATCGTTATTATTAGTGTCTAATTTTTATGAAAAAGCTGGAAACGGCAAATCAATAAATGCTTTGTTCTTAGACCTTGACTCTTCCAACATTATCAGTGCTATTTCAGCAGAAACATTACCAAGGGTTGCAAAAAGCAGAAAACTGGCAGCGGAAAAGCCACTTTTGTGCTGCTGCTGCTCAAGCTTCCTTTAGCCTGGGACCACAGGCGCATCTTCATCGTCCAGCCTGGAAGCGCTACAGATAACTAGAACAAAAACAAGCCCATCTGAGGATGCTATCTGAGCATATTGTATCGGGCTTTATCATAACATCTGTATCCTCTTGGTTCCAAATGAAAATTAAAACAGGGAGTTCCCTTCGTGGCTCAGTGGTTAACGAATCTGACTAAGAACCATGAGGTTGCGGGTTCGATCCCTGGCCTTGCTCAATGGGTTAAGGACCCGGCGTTGCCGTGAGCTGTGGTGTAGGTTGCAGACGCGGCTCGGGTCCCGCGTTGCTGTGGCTGTGGTGTAGGCCGGCAGCTACAGCTCCTGTTAGACCCCTAACCTGGGAACCTCCATATGCCACAGGTGCGGTTCTGCATAAAGGCAAAAAGACAAAAAAAAAAAAAAAAAAGAAAAAGAAAAAACAAATCTGTAAAACAGATCTGAACACCAAAAAATAAACTTTAAACTATTAGCTGTTTTTCTCAAGCCATCGATCCCTCTGAAAGTTGGTGGCCAAGAATTTGGGTGATTTGTAGTATCAAATTGTGATTTTAGAAGGGAATAATTTTAACATTTTTTTTTTCCTCACATCAGGTTGTACTTCACTCAGAGAGATATGAACAAAGTCAGGTAAATGAAGTGTGGTAAGAACCAAAAATAACTTGAGCCAAAGGATTTTAAATGAAGTAACTTTCTTCAAAAAAAAAAAAGCATGCAGTTTATAAGTCTGAGACTCAGTAAGGAAAAAGCAATGTATAAGCATACTGACAAATACAAAGGGCAGATTTACAAGCTTTCTACTTAGCTTCCAAAGCCAGGGCATTGCTCAAACTAATTAAGAGCGCTTCTCCACACCGAGAAAGGCGTATTCAGAAAATTAGCTAACTCCTACCTTTTCTCCAAGCCTCAGAATCACCAAAAAATTTACAGCAGGAAAACAGACTCCACTCTAAAAAGGAAGAAGTTGTGGCTTCCAAATGGGCCAGATTTGGCAACCTGGCTTCAGAAGAAGCCCAGTTATCATTACTCGAGAAGGAAAAGAGATCCTTGGAACAAATTCATCCAATATTGATGTTAAGTTTCTTTTGTGGAAAGCAGTAGATTTCAAAGATTTCATTAATATTGGCAAGACCAGTAATATTCTTACCTTCTAACACGGAATTCCAACACATTATCTGGTATTTCTATAAAGGAGAGTCTTAAGGAGCATTGCTTGTAGAAACTATCAGGTAAGCTGTGCTTACAATCCATCCCCCTTTTTAATTTTCTTTTGATAATAGGATGTACTGTTGCTTCACAATAAATTCCTGTTTCAGGACCAACAGAACCTGATTACCTAGGAAACAGGTGTGTGCGCCTCATGACTCTTACTGCTCCTCAGTATCACCTCATAAGTTAGTCACCATTTTATAGTCACTTGTGACTTTCACTTCCAGGGTGCCGACACGAAAAAAGTCTAAGTATTTGATATCAACCAAACTAATGAGCGGGGAGAAGAAGTTAGAATGAAAACAGCCTCCCTTTAATAACCTTAGAGCTAATTTATGCTGTGGTTACTTGTTCTAACCATTGTGGATGGAAGATAAAGCATTCTTTCTCTTTCATTTAGAAAACCAATAAATTCCCCAACAAATAACAACAAATTGTAGCAAAATAAATACGGTGTTTAAATGCTTCTGGTTTATCTTTAAAAGGAACTCTATTTTGGCTTGCAATTTTTCTGATTTAACCTTCTTCACCTTTTTTTACTGGTTGATCTCTGGTGAGAATCCTAAAGACTTTTCACAGATCCCAGACATCAACTGAAAAGTTTTCAGCAAGCTGGCCTGAAGCACAAAAGCTCTTTTCTGTTTAAAGAGGGTAATGATTACAATGAGAGACAGTACAATGAAAAAGCACCAACGCAGTTTATTTTAATTCTTCTAATTTATGAGAATAACTTAACACTACACGAGAAGTCAATTCATCAAGACTGAATTTGGGAAACACAATCAAAAAAGATTCAATTTTTTTTTACTGGGACTACACAACTTAGCCTAGTACTAGGTACCATGATTCTAGAACAAAATCAAAAACAAAAAATTGAAAAAGGCACGACAAAAGTTCTTAAACACCAAGGGATTCATGAACCTCCCCAAAGTGTATACAAAACCTCATGTAGTGTGTGTATACATTTTCTGGGGAAAGGTCCTATAACTTTAACCAGCTTCTAGAGGGGTTCAAACAGTACACAGTAGAATTCTCATCTGCTCTCTGTATTTTCAATAATGGAAGCTGTGGATCTCGGGAAATTCACTTTTGCACATTTAAGAGTCAATTTTCATGGGAAGAGGGTAGAATAGAAAAATAAAAGTAACTTATGAAAACCGGGCAGGGAAAAACTCCAAAGAAGCAACATACTCCGGTTTAGAGAAGGGAACTGGAGACCTCACTGGTAACATAAGCCTGGGAGCAAGGCAACACCTACATGGACTTTTCAAGTCCTTAGAAAAACCAAACTTCAGTATGAATAAAGCAATAGCAAGAATTAAAAATGCAGTTTAACTCAAGTCCAGTTTTCAGTTTCTGCATATTAACAACTTATTTTTTTATTTTTGAATATCACAAACTTCAATCAGAATACTTTAAAAAATATTATTCTGCATGCATTTATCAAATCTGACGAAGGACATGGTATCAAGTTTACTTGCGTTATGCTATGAAGTTTTAACTCAACAGCCGATTGACATGTATTTAAAATCATTAAGTACAGGGAACGACGAAAACGCCACTGCAGTAACCCGATGGCGCCCTACCACTACGCACACGGTCATGTGACACTACTAGCAATTACCCCGGAGCAGAGGCAAAGTGCAGATGGAGCGGGTCTCCCTAAAAAAGCAGCTCTAAGGGATTAAATATCGTCGTCGTCATCGTCGTCGTCACTACTGAGGACAAAGCTGCTGCCTGTGGACAGGGGCCCTTCTTCTTTAACATCCCCTAAGCCACCCACCGTCCCTCGCTCGTCAGAATCTTCGAACAGCTTATCGCTGGAATCGTCATCAAACAACTTCTCGTTGGAGTCGTCGTCCTGGAACATCCTGTCATCTATGTCTTCACCTTCCTTTGCATCGACATCTTCCTCGTCGTCTTTTCCGTCCGAATCTTCAAAAACCTTTTCGTCCGCGTCGTCATCTTCGTCCTTTTCATCAGCATCTTCTGGCCCCTTTTCTTCCGCATCTTCTTCGTCCTCTTTTTCATCGGACTCATCGTCAAACACCTTGTCGTATGCCTCCTCCTCCTCCTTCTCGTCCGACTCCTCGTCCAGCTCCTTCTCGGAGCCTTCCTCGTCGCACGCTTTTCCAGAGCTGTCGTCTTCGAACTCGGATTTCTCGGAGTCATTGTCTTCTAACTCTTTGTCCGGAAGGTTTTCGGTCAGTTCTCGGTCAGAGCCGTCCTCCTCGAAACGCTTCTCCAGGCCGTTCTCTTCCAGCTCTTTCTGGGAGCCGGCCTCGCACTGCGGCTCCGAGTCGCCGTCGTCGGGCGCCGCCTCCGCAGACTCCCTGCCGGGGCCTTCCTCCCCGGCCGCCTGCTCTAGGCCGTTCTCCTCAGGATCCGTTTTGAGTCTCTTCTTTCTGGATTCCCTTTCGGAGCCTCGCTCCTTCGACTCCCTTTTAGGACGCCCGTTCTCGGGGCCGCCGCCTGCGCCCTCCCCCGCGGGGCGCTCTTCCTCCTCGCGCTCCCTTTGGAGGCGGCCTCCTTCAGGCTCTTTTCGGGGGCAGCCTTCTTCCGCCTCCTTGTCGGGGCCGCTTTCTTGAGCATCCTTTCCGGAAGCAGCTTCTTCAACTTCTCCCCCATCTTCTGTCTTTTCAAACTTCTTTTCGTCTACAGCTTCTTCCGACGCCACTTCAGTTGCGGCTTCCTGAACATTCGCTTCAGATGTGCCAGGGCGCTCTGAAAAATGCCTGACTCTAGAAGGCCCTGCCCTTTCGGGAGCACAGATGGAAGCCGAGCGCGGAGGGCCGCTTTTGGCCTCGGGGGCGTTGAGGAAAGCCTCCCAGCCTCGCAGCCTTTCCTCCCGCTCTCTCGTGCTCTCCTCCACCTGTGTGCACACACGGAAACCGCCGTTAAATTATGTGCTAGGAAAAAAGAAGTAACAATGGCTCTGAGCATTTCTAATGCTGTCGAAAGTACCCTGATTTTATAAGGCACCTCTTTGAGGAAATTAAAGCAAGTCCCCATCTTCAGTTTTCAAAACTCTCCGTCTTGATTTACTAGAGTTGACCTTAAGATCATTTAAATAAATGCCCAATCCCACAGCACTGCTGAAATGTCTCATCAACTAAAAAAGTTAATAACCGAACGCTATCTGTACTTTACAACACAGAAAGGAAGAGAAACGCTTTGGTTTAACGTGTTCTTTTCTTACTGCCATTTTTAGCAAGCCCTAACATTTCAGACTTATAAAATGACAGACTGAAACATTTTTCCTTCTATACTGTGAAAGCAAAGGGTTATTGTTTGTTAAAGAGATTAAAGAGAACCTAAAACTTATGTGAAAAAGTGCTAGAACAATATTTGTTGGAAATGAAACAGTTCGTGTGCTCTTGACAGCTGCAGAACTCACCTGATAATCTGTAGTCCCATCCCACGCCTCGGCAGTGATCTGACGGCCACCAAACCACCTCCCATCAAGGGTTTGAATACAATAATCAGCTTCCTCTGGCTCCCTAAAGGACACAGAAGCCACGCCATCGGGGTGTCTCTACAAAGACAAGGAAGAGAAAAAAAGAATGAATGGAGAGATTTAAAGTGAAACATACACAGCTGACAAGTAGGTAAGGAGCGTTCTTTTTGATCATTTGAGCTAAAGATTTTAAGTATGAAGTCTTTCTTCCCTTTTACTCCAGCCAGTGACGTGCAACTAGCTGCTTCTTTAGCTTATTAACCTTTGTCTAGCAAAATCCAGGCCTGATAGCCTTGGAAGTGTTTCTGTTGATAACACTGTCTGATGAGAGGAAAAACAGTATGGTTAAGAATGTGGACTCTGAAGGTAAAGAGCCCTAGTTTAAATCCTGGCTCTGCTACTGACCTCGGGCAAGATGCTCAATCTCTAAACTTCCTTACCTGGAAAATGGGTACATTAGTAAAATGGGTAAAATAGCACTTATCTACCTCAGGAAACTGTGAGGGTTAAATGAGACAACATGTAAAGTAGCTGTAGTATGCAATCAATAAGTGGTGACTCTTAATTATGTGTCAATTTTGGATGTTACAAAAAAAAGGTGAGAAGGGGAACAGAGGGGAGGGTCTTTTTCTTGACTGTTCTTCTCCAAATATATGAGAAGAAATAACTCACAAAGAGGGAGAAATGTGGGCAAATGGGGAACCATAAGCTCTCTTGTACTTTCTTTCACCTGATTATATACTCCAGAGTGATGAGAAAGGAAAATAACCAAGGCCCACCAAGTCTATCAAAAGCCTTGGCCCGTAATCCATGTTCATCTAATTACACCACAAAATACTGCTAATAGATGACGATCACTAGATAGCAGGCCTACTATATAAAAACATTAATCTAAAAGTTGAGGCCATACTGACACTTGTTAATAACTTATTAAAATGGAAGAAAGTTGCTTTAGGAATCATTTGTCCAAGCCGCGAACTTACATCAAAGAGAAGGAGCTTCCTAATTTGTCCAAACTTTGAACACTCTACTCGAAGGTCCTCTCTGATCTCATTCAGCACCAGTGGATCATCCTACAAAAACATACATGATTAAAACAAGTTTGTCCCCTGCTTTACGTATAAATCCCGAGAATCAAATTTCTTACTTTGGCGAACCAACAAATAAAAAAAGGGATTAGCTTAAGGTTAGTTATCTTTGTCTGCAGTCTTCAAAATTAAAAAAAAATCAAATTCAAATGAAGTTAGACTGCCACGGCTGCTGCTACTACTACGGGTCCGCCCTGCTTTAAGCCGGGGAATGGACAGGCACGGTAGGCAGCAGCAGGCGTGCACAGTGGCAAAGGAGAGGGAAGCGAAGGAAGGGTCTGTGGAAATCCCAAATAGTAGCAGCTGCAAAGGCAGGAGAAGGCCTGTGGCACACATTAAGTCAAAGGCTGCTAATTCCTCTGGCCTGCACGGGTATCACACTGACTCTACCGATGAGAATCCTTTGCTTTGTGTGTTGCATGGTTTCCTATTGACAGAAATGCTGTAATGGGGAGAGGTACATCCTTCACTGACGAAGTGTTCTAAGCTCATTCTTTGTGCTTCCAAGACTCTATTTTAACTCCCAGGGTAAACCTTCCTTAGAAGGATTCCTGTTCCTCTTGCCTCCTACCACACTGCAGCAGGACCACACAAACAGGGAGCTGCTGTTAAGCACGATGAAGTAAGTTCTCAGCTATGGCTTTCTTGCAACTATGAGTCTATTAAGAACACTCAAGCACTGCTGCTTTCAGTGACTTGAGTTCTCCCCTCCACCCGCAGCACATGGAAGTTCACGAGCTGGGGATTGAACCTGCACTGCTGCAGAGATAATGCCGGATCCCTAACCTGCTGCGCCACAGTGGGAACTCCGACTTAAACTTTTTGGGAAGCATTTGAATTCATCTATTCACAGGTTTCTATTTTCTTCACCAACTAAAGAGGAACAGGAAAAATGACAAGTGGTTTTCCTTCCTAAGGTTCTATTAAAAAGCAAAAACAAACAACTGGTAGGCAGTTCATGAAATCAAATGAAAAATCAAAAATATAAAATCCTATAAATCTGAGGCTTCTAACACTACAGCGGGCAGGACTCTGGATTTTTCCCACTTACACACTCTAACTTTGGAGAAAATGCCAAATCGTTTTACACCAAATTCACAGACCTGAGAGGAATGAAGAATGGAACACAGAAGTCATTTGGTAAAGTTATGTGGTGGCTTTTAGGGATGTGTGTGCTTTCCGCTGGCAGGGATCTAGTCTGACTGATTTTCAAATCCCTCACAGAATACAGCACAGTCTCACATAATGACCAGTCAACAAAAGCTTTTTCGGAGTTTGATAAACTGTCCCTAATACTTCTTCCCTCCATTTTATTTACCAAGGGAAATCGGGATTACATTAAAAACGAACACAAATTATTTCAAAATATTTGATAAATTTCAGTGTGCTTTCATTGCAGGGGGAAGGGAACATTACCTTCTTTCATTTCTTTATCAAAGTCTCAGTGGCTTCCTACAAGGATATAAAATTTTAGCCAGTATTCCCTGACCTCTGTTTTCATTTTTACCAGGTTGAAAAACAAACGTATCTTCAGTGTTACGTACCATGAGACTTAAAGATACTAACTCCTTCCTCTGGGAAATACCTTTAACCAAGCTAAGCATGAATTTTTTTTTTTTTTTGCTTTTTAGGGCCACACCCGCAGCATATGGAAGTTCCCTGGCTAGGGGCTGACCTGGAGCTGTAGCTGCCACAGCCACAGTAACATGAGATCTGAGCTGCGTCTCCGACCTACACCACAGCTCATGGCAACGCTGGATCCTTAACCCACTGAGTGAGGCCAGGGATCCAACTTGCACCCTCATGGATACTAATCGGGCTCATTACTGCTGAGCCACAATGGGAACTTCCAGCATGAACATTTTTTGAAGACAACACCTTGCAAGCAACAGACCTAAAACTAAATTCAGACTGACACACTGAAAGCTTCTGCTGTCAACGTTCAGAATTTTTTTTCCAGAGTGAGGTTTTATTTTCCCAGGAATACACCATATTTCTCATTCCTTTCCAATCTAAACTTGCACTGTCCAAGACAGTAGCTACTAACCACACGTGGCTACAGAGCACCTGAAATGTGGAAGGTCCAAACTGAGGTGTGCTGCAGGTGTGAAATGAACAGTGGAGTCGAAAATTTTGTACTCGATTAGACAGTGCTAGTACACATGGTGACAAACCTCCCTTTACATCTGAGTTTTGGTTCTTCACCTCTTGGTATTCAAATTTGCCAGGCCTGAATTTTTAAATAAGGCTTTGAATTAAAAGTACTGAAAACCCCCTAAAGTTACATTTAAAATATCAGCCTTCACTGTTCACCCTGATACCTAAGAGTTTTTTTAGGTGTTTTGATTCTAATACTACTCAACTCTTTGGACTAAAAATACACACGCATACCTTGGAGATGTTTGGTTCCAGACTAGAGCAATAAAGCAAATACCATAAGAAAGCACATCAGAAAATTTTTTTGGCTTTCCAGTTCTGTGGACACTATACTGTAGTCTATTGAGTGTGCAACAGCATTATATCTAAAAAAATGCCTCAATTAAAAATTACTTCATTGCTAAAAAATGCAAACCTGAGCCTTCAGCAAATCTGAGCCCTCAGCAAGTCATAGCAGTAACATCAAAGATCACTGATCACAGATCACCACGGCAAATATAATAATAATGAAAAAGCTTGAACTATTCTGACAGTTACCAAAATGTGACACAGAAATGGAAGTGAGCAAATGCTATTTGAAAAATGGCACAAACAGACTTGCTGTACGCAGGGGAGCCATAAAGCTTCAATTTTTTTTTTTTTAAAAGGCAGTACCTGCAAAGTGCAATAAAGTGAAGCACAATAAAACAAGGTATGACTGTGTCTATTCCATCCCCCTAAATCTGATTTCTTTCTCACGCCCCGGGTAACCTGAAAATTCAGTCTTTATTTTCCACTACAAAGCTCAATGCTGAAGTCTATTCTTCAGATTCATATGAAATCTTCAGACAAGTCAAACACTCCCCCAAAACATCCAATGAAAGCAGTTTTCTTGTTGAACACCTCTATCCAGAGTTATATCCTGTCCATAGCAGCGCTAACAGAACTTCCCATGGTGACAGAAATGAATAGCTCCGCTGTCCAGTATGGTAGCTACCAGCCACATATGGCTAATACAGCTGTAAAACTGAAGTTTTTATTTTAATTAAATTTAAATAACCACATGTGGCTAGAGTCTCACATACCGGACAGTCTACTACAGTGGACAGCTCTACACTGATACACCTTCAGATTCAGGCCCGGACACAGCAAAAAAATACAGAATTGGTGACAGGCTCTCATCAAGTTCGCCAGATCGCACGAGACCTAGCAAATGGGCGGACTAGGATAGCACCTGTGAACTCTGCAGCCCAGCACTGCCCTCCCAGCCTTTGTGGCACAACTGAAAACTTTCATTTTCAAACATGTTAAAGAGAAAATGCTTTATTCATTGAGTGGATGAAAAGACTCTGCCTTATAAGTAAAAGGGGTTTCATTCAATCATTCTTTCACTTCTTCTTCATATAAATATTGAGGGCCTATTAATATATATTGGGAGCCTACGATGCCAAGCACGATCCAAAGCATTGGGACTATAACTGCAAATCAGGTAGACAGAGCCCTCGGCCCCATGGAAATCACATTCTAGCTATGAGTAAAATAAAATATGGTAATATAAAGGCTCTATTAACTCCAAATCAAGTCTATATTAAACCAATAAAGCGTTTTTTTAGATAATCAAGAATTTACAGCCTTGGAGTTACCATCATGGCGCAGCGGTTAACGAATCCGACTAGGAACCATGGGGTTGCGGGTTCGATCCCTGGCCTTGCTCAGTGGGTTAAGGATCCAGTGTTGCTGTGAGCTGTGGTGTAGGTTGCAGACGCGGCTCGGATCTGGTGTTGCTGTGGCTGGGCATAGGCCGGCAGCTGTAGCTTTGATTCAACCCCTAGCCCAGAAACTTCCATATGCCGTGGGTGCAGCCCTAAAAAGCAAAAAAAAAAAAAAAAAAAAAAAAAACGAAGAATTTACAAGCTTGGGAGTTCCTGTCATGGCTAATGAACCTGACTAGTTAATGAACCTGACTAGTATCCATGAGGACGCAGGTTCAAGCCCTGGCCTTGCTCAGTGGGTTAAGAATCCAGCGTTGCTGTGAGCTGTGGTGTAAGTTACAGACGTGGCTCAGATCCTAAGTTGCTGTGGCTCGGGTATAGGCCGGCAGCTGCAGGTCCTATTCAATCCCTAGCCTGAGAACCTCCATGTGCCTTGGGTGTGGCCCTAAAAAGACAAAAAAAGACAGGAAAAAAAAGAATTTACAAGCATGAAACTTAAAAATGTTTACTGGAGGGAATTTGTAGGGGTCAAGAAAGAATAAATGTTGGTTTTTGGAGGAAAGAAAAATTAGGTCTGCTAAGGATGACAGCTAGACTTAGATTAGGTGTCTCAATGAGCAGGTAGGAGGCAGAAACAGGTCAGGGTAATTACACAATATACTTGGACTTGGAGAAGTCCCAGATACTTAATGAATTAAGTCTGCATTTATATTCACGTTCAAGTGATAGGAGTATGGAATGTTGTGAATCAAGGACCTCAAGTCGCAGAAATTAATCAGTCAATTAATTAAAAAGAACAATTCTTTACCAGGGAAATAAAATTCTGGAGTTGTACCTAGGAGGCCAGATACCAAGAACCATCTACACATGCCTTCCAAAGCCCCACCCAGCAGGGATGGCATTTCAAAAAGCACCTAGCATGCACGTGTACGTGTGCGTTTTTTTCA
Organism: Catagonus wagneri; assembly: GCA_004024745.2. Lineage (NCBI taxonomy): Eukaryota > Metazoa > Chordata > Mammalia > Artiodactyla > Tayassuidae > Catagonus > Catagonus wagneri. The sequence goes on along the minus strand of PVHT020000016.1, from coordinate 36,226 downwards.
ACACCCTCCGTTATCCCTGGAAGTCTAAAGCAGCTCTGCCATGTTTCAAGAGTCTTCAGGATTCTAGTCGGAAGAGACATCAAACATTATAAACAGACCATATGTATCTCCCAATGGCCTCAAAAGATACAGGGACGCCATACGTGCACAGGAAACCTATCACATCACTGTTAGAGGTGGAGTTCCGCAGGCCACTTGGGGGCCCTCTCTGAGGGGCTAAAATGATACTGCCATGCCAATTCTGTTTAAATGCACAAAAGGAACAAGAGTGGGCTTTGGATGCCACTAGACCATTTGTAAACCTAGAAGTTTACATTATGAACATTCTTCTCTTTCGTGTAACTCGTTATCATTACCTTTAGAATCCAAGCAGAGAATGAAGAATTGCTCTTCCACAAACAATCTCATCAGCCTATGCCCGAACACCGAGACAAGAACAAGAGGCAGAATGCCACAGTGTACCCTGTGGCAATTCATATTCCTTAGCCCTCTCCAGGAGCTCTTCCTCCTTTATCCACTTTTATTTGCTATTTCTGGAATCTTTCATGGACATTAGGTATTACAAAGTCCTCAACAGCCACTGAAGAGTTTTGTAAATATTAGGCCTTGGAAAAAAAAAAAAAAACCTCCTCCACGACTTAAATGTCAGGGGCTCTATTTCATTAACTTAAGGCTCTTAAGGATCAAACTTTTAGTACTAAAGTGAAGTTTTCATTTCCAAGTGTGAAACTGGTCCACCTCACCAAAATCAGCCTGTACTGTTGAACTGCACTCAAAAGCCACAAGCAAGTCCCGTAAGTCTTTTAAAGATTAGATTTGTAACCATTTCCCATACCAAGTAGCTGCCATTTGTGGCCACAGTAGGAGTATTAAACAGGCTTATCTGGGATACAGTGAAAAGAAGACAGGGCTAAACCTGGGAAAATCCAAAGCCTTCAATTGATTCTTAGCTCCGTTTTCTTACTTTGACGACTATTTAAGTGTGCAGGATGTGACATGCGGAAGACGGGGTGAGGGAAGTTTTGGGCTCCCTTGAAAGAAAGCGTATCTATGTCTCTGTCACTAAGAATACTGCCTCCTACCTCAAAATCCATAGGATGAAACATATTTTTGATGATGACAACTCGCTCGTGGCGCATTCGGGACGGGCCAGCTCTTCTCTCAGGTCTCCAGTCCAACTGCCTAACGAGACAAAGCAGGAACAAGAAGCTGTGAATTTTGTTTCAGACTGGGAAAGAAGAAAAAATGAGCTGTTAACGGAATTCTTTATTACTTAAAATAATTATTTGATTCCTGAACAACAAGGTATATTTAAGTCACAGTTTCATTAGAACTTTCTGAAATGAAAATAACAGGCAGATGAAAGATGGACCCACTATCTGAAATGTCCAGAATATGAATTTTTTTTCAGAACTGCTGTCTGATTATAAACATTCCAATGAGACTCTGGAAGAATTGCTAATTATTTAGCATCCATGACTATCTACTGCTGCCTGGAGGCCAGGAAAATGTGCAAATTGTACTGGTTTTTAGACATTTTATGATTACAGAGAATAAACAGCACTGAAGTATGTAAAACTACTCATTCTGCTACAATCTTAAATTTTACCGATTTTGTTTGTAAAATTTTTAGGTAGCTGTTTTAGCTGTTCCTATTAAAAACTATAAGCATCACAACTAAATGCTTTTATGATTAATTTATCATTAGTGTAAGTATAGCGCTACAAGTGTTATTAGAATTCCCTCTGATGAAAGTACTTATCATTTTGGCTAATTTCTTTCCTTTTTTTTCCCCCCTCTTTTGGCCACCCGGTGGCATATGGAGTTCCCCGGCCAGGGATCAGATCTGAACCACAATCATAACCTATGCCACAGCTGCAGCAACGCTGGATCCTTTAGCCCACAGTGTCAGGCCAGGGATCAAACCTGCTTCCTGGAGCTGCAGAGACCCTGCCAATCCTGTTACACCACAGCCGGAATTCCCAATTTCTTAAAATCAGTGTATTTCAAAAATCTTATTAAATAAGTGCATTAATAGAAACTTGACAACATCACGTATATACTATATACAATCACACACACAGTATACAATAAAATAATAAAATCTATCATTTCTAATTTCTAACTCCTACTAACAAACCTGTACGTAAAAACTTAAGTTCTGGTGTAGCTGATTCCAACCCCCATCAAAAATGAACTGATGGCTCTAGTACATAAACCTAAACCATCTTATTTAATCTGACATTCAACATTTTCCATAGAGATGGCTTTCTTATTTCACTTAAGCCCCCGTTATATAAAAATGAACATCCCAGAAAATGAAAAACCCCACCACTGCCAATTCATCCTATTACACACAGAGAGCCCGATGATCTAACAAAATTATTAAAAAATAACTTGTACAAAATTAGGCGAAAATTATTAAAATATACCCTAGGATATTTATACAAAATTTTTCAAAAAGAAAAAAAAAAACAGGACAAACTTTTGTTGCATAGACAGCTTTTTCTTGTAGTCTTTGCACTTCTTCTTTTTCTTTGAGGCGTCATATTCCCCCTTCAGTTGAAACTTTGCCACCTCCACATGTAATTTGTAGCCTCTGATTTCATCTTCATCCAAAAGTTTTAATGCGAGATCCACAGATTCTCTCTTTATAAAGGGAAAATAAGGTACAGTCAGTAAGTTCCACATTGAAATGAAACTTCAGGAGTTTTTAAGGTGAATGCTAACTATATATAACATTTTTCTTTCTTTTTACAAGCCGCACCTGAGGCACATGGAAGTTTCCAAGCTAGGGGTCGAATCCGAGCACGGCCATGGCAACACCGGATCCAAGCCGTATCCATGACCTATGCTGCAGCTGGCAGCAACGCCGGATCCTTAACCCACTGAGCGCACCCAAGGACCAAACCTGCATCCTCACAGAAACAATACTGGGTCCTTAACCTACTGAGCCACAATGGGAACTCCAAAATAAAGATTTAAATGTAACTACCTACACAGGGATAAAGAACTCTAGAATGCGTATTGGGAAACTTGCATTTAAGACATAGCTGTCTCCAACCAGTTATGTGAACCTCAGCAAGTCTATTTAAGCTCCCTGAACCATAACTTCTTCATGTGTAAAACGAGAACGGAAACGGCTTCTTTGCAGGGTTCTTGACGAAATTAAATAAAAGGCACACAAAGGATAATGACTGGCATACAGTAGGTGTTCAGTGAGTTATACCACTACTGGAATAGTAGGTTTGCCTCTTGGAATTTCAACGAGGCAAATGGACTTGCAGGATTTCTAAGGTGCATTCCAGTTTTAAAATTCTAAAAAGATTCTTACTTAAAAGACCAGATGATTCAAGGAACTGGGAATAGCATAGCTAGCTTTTAATTTTTTTGTTCATCAGTTAAAATGTAGAAATACATGGGGGGAAGATGAATGGGGAGAAGATGATTATCTGGCAGCTTGAGCATGACACACATTTGTGGATTCTGGGCCCCATTCAAAGGGGGCAGTTGTCAGCCCTACACAGATTCAAACATCTGAGGACCTGAGAACTCAAAAGGACAACTGAACTCAGCCACACAATCAAATATGGATCCTGGAACAATTAATTATATTCTTCCGGAATTCAATTTACTGTTTCGCCAATCTTGCACTTTTACCAGTCATAAATTTCACATATAAAGCTTGTCAAAACCTCATTTTTCTCTTTAAATTTTTTTTTTTTTTTTTTTTTTTTTTGCTTTTTAGGGCCGCACCCATGCATGGCACATGGAAGTTCCCAGGCAAGGGGTCGAATCAGAGCTACAGCTTTTGGCCTACACCACAGCCATAGCAAAGGGGGATCCGAGCCACATCTGTGACCTACACCACAGCTCAGGGCAACACCGGATCCTTGACCCACTGATCGAGGCCAGGGACCGAACCCTAGTCCTTGTGTATACTAGTGGGTTCGTTACTGCTGAGTCACAATGGGAACTCCCTAAAAATTTTAAAACCCAATCAAACCCCCCAAGAACCTGTTCACAGATTTTTAGTAATCCTTGAAGAACTTATAAAGCACTCACTCTCCTTACACTTGAAACTTTCATAAATACCTCCCTTTAATGGTCATACTTGCATATGATCCCATCATGTTCAAGAACCAGGTCAAAAACCTATCTCCCCAAGAGCTGTCAGCTCAACCCTACTTTCCTCTGATTTCACTGCAATGTTATATACTCACAACACACTCACCATGTTGGTACTGCTCTTCTACCACTTTGAGTTTACCCTGTAATTCTTTTCAGTTTCTATGGCAATGTGCATGCCATCACTGTCCCCATTTCTTTTGTACCCTGAAATAAGGCATAGTACAAAGCTCCTAAGGTGATAGGTGTTTTGAAAAATGATGGCTGCCTTTAACACGGAGCTTCCCCCTGTGTAATTCATGGTACTGTGAATAAGGTTCTGCAAGTATCTTTTACTATCACTCTCTCTTCTCTTTCATTCAAAATACATTTTCAAAGAAGTAAGCACAAGCTATCACCTCCTTTGTGGTCTAATTCAGGGGTCAGAAGACTTCTTTTGTAAAGGGCTAATGAGTAAATATTTCAGGCTGTGTGGGCCACATGGTCTGTAGTTGCAACCATTTAACTCTGCTGCTGAAACGTGAAAGGAGTTACCGACAAACGTGTAAATGAATGAATGGGACCATGTTACTTTAAAACTTTATTTACAAAGACAGGCGGTGGGCTAAAGTTTGCCACACCCTGGTCTAACTCATTCCAAAGGCGAATAAAATGCTACTGCCTTTCTTTTCTGTGTGGATTTTTAGGATGTGTGTTCTGCACTGATTATATGCATATACTCCTAAAAGAGTCCTCACTGCAAAGATCTCTTTAAGACAAAAGAAGCACCTTGGTCATATGACTTACATAATATCTTGACCTGATAACATATTTTCTTAGAAGAGAAAGTAATAATCTTACCAATGTGATACATATAGGCACAACCTGAAATAACAGTTTCCGTCACATCTTGTTTTGAATAGCTCTCACTCTTGGTTATCATCTATACCAAATCACAGCCCTGGTTCCCAAGTTAAAAATGAAGATGAAAGAAATTTATTTGACTATATAACTAACCTTCAAGTAACAGCAGAGCCCATCTCCTTTAAGATTTCCTTGATTATCTTTGTAAAGCTTGACCTTAAACTCTTCTGTTTGAGGATCTCTCATAATAATGCCAAACTTAGACATAAGCTGTATAAACTCATCCACTGTAATGTCTGGAGGCAAACCTGCAACATTAGGGGAAAAAAGATTATAGAGGCATCTACAATACAGAGCTTACTTAAGGACTGTATCAATTAGAATTCTGTAACTTAGATGAGTGTAATTTTGACTTTCTAAAATATATGAATATCCCACATCTATAGACTTGAGAATGTCATGTTTTAATGTATTTGAATACACATTACAATCATGCTTTATTTACACCTTGTATCAATGAATCTGAAGGGGCAAACTGCTCTGAGTTACCTAAAGCAGACAAAAAGGGTGGCAGGCAAAGTTACATACTCTTAATTTTTCTTAGTTTTGTTAAAAAAAAAAACCAACAAACATATTTCTCACTAATGCAAATGACTGAACAAATAATGACACTGATAAAAAATAGAATTTAGGGAAACTAAAAACTACTCTGAAAAAAAAATCTCAAACTCAAATATTTTCTACGCTAAATTTGGTTAAAAAGGTAAACATACCAGACACATAAACATTTGTGTTTCTGTCTTCTTCAACGTGAAACCATCCTAAAAATCAAAATAAAATAAATAAATACAACACATGCAAGAAAAGGTAAGAGTCCTATTATGAAACTGACAATGTGGCAATTTCTCAAAACTTCTAGAAATGTTTTCTGACCCTTAGAACAAGGGTGACTAACTCAAATCACCATCCAGCTTTCAAAGTATTTGGATCTTTGGATAGGTAACTAATTTCAGAGCCCTGTCTGAAAAAAAGATGGATAGCTTATCTCGGGTATTTATGAATCTGATACTACCTTAAAAAACCCTCACCACTATATTGACTTTAGATCTTGGCATAAGTCGCTTCTGACTCCAATCTACTGTGCCAGACCTGGCCAAGCTGAAGCAAAACTGACTAGAGTTCAATTTAATTAAACTCAAAAAATACAAAAAAAAAAAAAAATAACCTCACAAATAGAACTTTAGCTAATCTCCTAATAATAGCTCTATTTTGCAAAGGAGGAAACTGAGAATTGAACTGGATTAGAACAGCCCACTCAGTGTGCACAGGACAGTGCCAGAGCCAACATATGAACTCGCATCATAGTAACAATGAAAAAGCCCATCTTATAATTCTATCAAAGCTATTTTACTTTAATTCTTCAGAAGTAACTATATAGACACACGCTCACATTTTTAATTTTTACCCTCAAGTTTTGCAAGCTAAATCCACTTACCTGATTCAGCCTTTCTCTTTTCTCCTTTCTTTTTAGGATCACTGGGTTCAGGGGTTTTTCTTTGCGGAGGTTCCTCTGTAGTCCTAGCACTGACATCCTGGACACTTGCAGTAGAGCTAGACGCGCCATCGTTAGAAAAGCCGTAATTGGCCTGATATGTAGCAATGAAATCTTCAGTGATCTAAACAAGAAATTTAGCATGCACACACAGAAATGCAAAAATGATTTCCTCCTGGAATAAGTTTACGTGGTGTTAAATAACAGCATATTCAGTTATACAACATAACATACAAGTGTTTCTGTGGATGACAGTAACTAAAGCATAAAGGAAAGAACCATCATCTTACATACAAAATTGTGCATGAAATGATAAAAAAATTAGGACATAGATACTTGGATTATCAATACACAAGTCTGAGATACTATAAAAGGCATTTTAAGTAATGTTGGCACCTTTTCCAGTTGTTTTGTTTATGAATTACGATCTCTGCAATCTACTTGACTGAGGCTCTACGTAAATATAACGAAGGAAGTACTAGATAACAATAAAGCAGAATAAAAACAACAGTCAACTAATAATCTAACAACAAAATCAAATTTTCTTTTCCTATATAGATGAACAAAAGCACTAAATATTTAAATACTTGTAGGTATAGAAATCCCAGAATAGAACTTTGACTTAGCATATAAAGAATGGGGCTAATAATTGTAAAAAAAAAATGCTTATTTTAACTCCATCACTAATTAAATCACATTCCCATCTTAACATCAGAACAAATCCAACTGACTTCTATCCTCCTGGATTTGGGGGAAAAAAAGCACAACTGCACAATGAAAGAAATGTAGTTATATCTTCATACCAATCAATGTTAGGCACATGCAGGAATGAGGAAAATTTAAAATTCAAAGTTTGAAGAGGTATGGGCTTTCATAACCTAAAAAGATAAAGCCACACAGTAATCCATTATCAGACTACTGTTAAAGTATTCAGAAGGCTGAAGAAACTGCACACTAGCTGGCACTACCACTACAAGAAGTCAAACAGTAAATTCAACATTCGGAGGGATTGGAACAAATACACAAATACAAAATGGGAAAGAAAAAAGTTGAAATAAGTAATAAAAAAATAACACACATTACACAATGCAGACAGTTTGTATTACCGGCTCGCAAGTCAATTAGTCTGTGAGTAGTACCCTTTTTTTCCACCCACATGAGACTTGGATTAACAGGGTACTTTTACCAAAAAGTTTACAGAACCAAGTTTAACATCAGTCATCTCACTTACAAGCTGAAATAAAGCACTTAACAATTTCTAAGTACTCTAATTAAATATGCACAGATCTTCCCCATCCATAGTCTGTGCACCTCTAGTCATATTCCTGTGGTGATATGGTTCAAACATACGTGTCTAGGGACAACATTTAATAGAAAAAGAGGTGCCAAGTTCAATCAATAAAGATCTATCAAATGAGACTTCTTTCTGCCCCAAACCAGTAAGTTGCATTTTGCACATAGTACATCAGCTCAATATCTGAATTCCTAGGATAAGTGGGGTTCGCTACCTGAGATTAACGGCTACTAAATTTGCTCTTGGTGTTTTTCCTCTTTGCAATAATAAGCAGTCACCAATGTAATAATCAACTGTGACCTTCATCGATAAAATCAATAAGGCATCGAAAAGGCTCAAGAATTAATCACGTTTAGGACATCTCCCTAAAGATTTCGGTCCCTTTACACGTCGGTTCTGCCAGACACAACAAAAAGAAACGTCACTATCCAGAGGGGCTCTAAACCAGGAGCTCGGCAAAGGAAACGTGAAAGGAGCGCCCCGCGAGGCTGGCCAGAAGGGCCCGCTCTGCAGTGGCGCCCGCGCGACTCTTACCTTGGGGAACCAAGCCTTCTTGTCCAGGTCCCACTCGTACGGGGTGTCAGCCGGCTGCTGCCCGAAAGAATCGGCTTCTCCGCCGGGATCTTTCTGGGTGTCGCCGTCCTTGGTGTCTCCGTACAATTCTTGCATTCGCAACTGCTCATCAAACTCATCATTCGCATCCAAGTTGTTGCCGCTCATGTTGCCGACTTAGCCCAGGGTCGGGGGCTGAGAGAGCTAAGAGGCCGAGCTGATGCCGGAGGGGAAAAGAGAAAGAGAGGTCGGCCGCGCTCAACCTGCACCCCAACGCCCCCCGGCCCGCCTCCCCGCGGCGCCCCAGCAGCCCCCGGGAAGTCGGGGCCGCTCGCTGGCCGCGCCGCCCCCAACGCTGCCCGCCCCCTGCGCGCGCGCGCGCGCCGCCGCTCCCCGCCCCGCCGCGCCGCCGCCCACCTGGCTCGCCCTGCCGGGCCTCGCAGCCGCCGCTCGATCCAGGGCGCGGCGGGAGCGCGCACGCGCGCCGCAGCCGCCGACCGGGTCTGAGGCGACTGAGGCTCCCGCGGCCACGTCCGGAAACCACCTGAAAACGAAGGCCCGCTCAGGCTCACGCAGCCGCCATTGTCGGAGCGTTGCGACGTCGCAGGCCGCGCTGACACGCCCCCAGTGGCGTCAACAGGCGCCGACGCGGGCCGGCGGCGTGGGGCCCCGGGGGCGGGGTTCCTTGGGCTGCGCAGCTGCCCCGCGGGGATGCCAGCCTGGGTCGCTCCGGCGCCGGCCCGCGGCGCCTCGGGGACTCTGGGCTCGGCGGGGTCCGCGGGGCCCGCGGCGGGCCGCGCAGGTCACCGGGGCGGGGCGGTAACCCGAAGGCGTGGGAAGTTTCCCACTCGGCCGGCGCCGGGGCGGGCGTCCGGGTGGCCGCCATCTTGGGGGAGTGGACGGGGCGGGCTGGCCAGGTCCGGCTGCGAGGAAAAGATGCGCCTCCTTCGCCCCAAAGCCCCTCCTCCGCGTGGGAAACGGGACTTTTACTTGTTTCGTTACGATTTCCGTAAAAGAGGTGCCGGCTCTTGTTCACGTTCGTACCCCGATCTCCTAGCCCGGGGTCTGGTGTCTAGTGCGTGTGTGGTGAGTGATTGGATGAAGGGATGCACGAACGATGGGTGGAAGGACCAACCTTCTTTGCCAAGCCTCAGCTCCCTTTATCTTTCCGGAGGCTTCCTCAGTCTCTGGAAAGGAATGGCAGCAGTTGCCTGCTCCTTGTACTCCGTGATTCAGATGTGCTCAAGCTCCAGACTCGAAACTTTAACGTCCAGTGTGCACACTACCTTTGTGTCCCGGCTGACACCGCTTTCTGGCCTTTTATGAAAAAACATGCATGCATTAGCACTTGCATTTTTATAATACAGATAGCATGAGTTTTGTTAGGCTCATTTAAGCATTGCTAAATTTTTCTTCCAGGATCCTAAAATAGTATACAGCTGTTTTCAGCAATGTTATTGGGCTCTCATTTCATTCCTGAGTTCACAGCATAGGTGACAGGATGCTCACAGCCCTGCTGCACGTGACACTTTGAGCACCTGCTGTATCCATAGGCCCCTCTAAGCAGGTGACCAAAAAGATTCCTTATGTTTGGGTCCCATGTGACCCAGCCAAAGTCTACACAGAGGCCTGTGACCTGACAGGGTAACCCCGCATTCTAGACCGAATTTGACTCACTGAGCCAGTGAGCCTCTCCCAGAAAGAGGGATAAGAATGGAACAGACGGGGACAGGGTCAGAGTAGCCCAGAAGCAGGGAGGGCCACATAGGGAAGGTAATAAGCGAAACAGGCCTTCTGTGGAGAAGTTTTCCAAGGGTGAGAGGAGAAGCTGAGGCAGGGAGGGAGGGTCATTGGGTCACCGAAGTCGTGGAGCAGTGGAGTTGGGAGCTAAGCATGCTTGTACCTGTGATGGCATTCTCTTTGGCCATTGGACATGAGGCTTGTTTCCTGTTTAAATCCTTGTGGATTCCTAGAATTAAATTCCTAGTAACTGAGGAAATCTGGAAGTATCTGTGTCTTTATAACCTGTTTTTTTTCCAAGATTTTTTTAACAAGTCACAGAGATACTCAAGGTAGCAAGCAAAAAGGGGGCAATGTCTGGAGTTCCTGTCGTGCCTCAGTAGTTAACAAACCCGACTAGAATCCGTGAGGATGCAGGTTTGATCCCTGGCCTTCCTCAGTGGATTAAGGATCCGGTGTTGCTGTGAACTGTGCTGTAGGTCACAGATGCAGCTTGGATCCTGCGTTGCTATGACTGTGGTGTAGGCCAACAACTGGAGCTCCGATTTGACCCCTAGCCTGGGAACCTCCACATGCTGCAGGTGCAGCCCTAAAAAAAATAAAAAGACAAAAAAAGGGGGGAGGATGTCCTTTGTTATCATAAAGATAGGGGATAGCTCCTGAAACTCCAGGACTGGGATAAAGGGGGGCCACATGAGAGGCTGCCAGACCCAGGAATAGAGAACCCCAGACCACTCACTGGCTTCTTCCTGAATATCATCTTCATTCTGCTCTGTGAGGGGCGATCTGTGCTGTACTCCTGGCCTAATAGGCCACGGCCTTCTTGGTGGGTAAAAATACATTAGCCTCCAAAAGCGGAGACTGCCTGGCCAGAGAAGTCATCTACCTGACCTAGGAACTCCTTCTGGAAATTTACTGAACTATCCCAAACTCAGTTTTTAAAAAGTAGCTCATTTAAGCTCACTCTCTGGGAATTTTCCTATCCCCACTTCCTGTAAAGTCAAGACTTAGTGGAAATAAAAGTAACTCCTTTTGACAAAAAGATTGACTGACTTAAGGTGGATATAACCACAGAAATTCTTTAAACCCCAATTAGCTACTTGCAGTAGGTATGTCAGTGTTAAATGTTTTCCTAGTACTTTCAGCTTCAATGACAAAACCTTATCTACATTTGTGACTCTGCTTTCCTGCTTTGTAGCGTATTATTATGGTCCGTTGTTCCAAGTCTTGGGTCAGAGCAGACCCTGAACAAAATTGAGAAGTACACAAAATTTGTTTTTCGTGTGTCCCAACTCTCTCCCAGCCCCACCATTTGGGACCCTCTCCAAATAAATGAAATAGTCTCATAACATTTCTGCACCCCAGTAGGCCGTGCGACAGAAACTGTGGCTGTCGAGGCCTGCTTGTAAGGTTAGCTCTCACAGGGATAATTATTAAAATGGAGACCCCCCCCCCCAAATCAAAACAGAGCCATGGATTTTAATCCCAATTCCCCAACTCTGGTTGGGAGGCTGATGTCCTAGAAAACTATTTAGGGAGTTATTTTCTATGAGGTCCCCTAAGTCACCTGGGATTACTGAGGATGAAGAAGTTCTTTGAGCTCTGGTTTTATCAACTGCTGGAAAGCTCACTTAGCTTTTGTAATCTGGTACTTTTATCGAGTCATTTCTAAAGGGTTATACTTAGGAGAGTAAAGACATAATATTTACCCAGAGTAAGGAAAATAGTAAAATATTTTGGACTTTGGGGACTTGAAAATAAATTTTGGAGTTAAAATGGGTTTTCAGTGATATTCTGTCAGAGGTTTTTTAGAATAACAACAAAATCACTTAAAACTTCATTTCATATTTATTTGTTTCTCCCGACTTACTACAATGTCCAACTCAAAACAATGCTAATACAATACGAAGACCCCCTCCCACTTTAAGGAAGCCAATTTTCCAGAAATGGAAAGTCTAGTGTTAATATAGATTCCCCCATTTGAGCCACATCTTTAAGCAGAAGTTCACAGTTACACAAGCGATTTAAAGAAAGCTCAGAGTTATCAAAAGCACACCCCCAAATCAAGTTTTTGAAAATACAAATTTAACTGTCAGTAGTGCCAAACATATGCTTTAATTTGCCCCAAGAAAACATTTTTTTTTGAAACCACAAATCTAAATCTGACACATCTATTGACAACAGCAGTTGTTTGAAATAGTGTTTATTAACAAGCTTATAGCGGTAGCAAGTAGGAGCAGAGGATAGAAAATCAGAGCCTCCCATCTGATTTCCAAGGGCAGAGGTTAATTAGGTCATACTCTTAGAGGACTTAGGCACATGTCGGGTTTAAGGTAGTCGGGCAGGAAGATGATCTGATGACATTTGCACCCTCAGGTGTTAGGGATCTCATGTAGTACTTCCGCATCTTTTAGAAAGAGGGCACTGCTTACCAGAAGGAAATGAATTTCCTCGAAGAAGTTCAGACACTGGCAGGCTCGCAGAGTTTTTGACCAGGGCTTTAGAGCCCTCAAATGACAACAAAAACGTGGCCACTTATTCTGCCTGTGAAGAAGGCAAGTTCTTCACAATATTTGTGAAAGATAGCTTTGCCCAATTATCAATCAGTGGCAGCTGGAAGTAGAACTACCTTAAGTCAGTAAGTGCTGACCTAGTAAGGCAAACACCCTGCCCCAGGTCCTTTCTCGGTAGCTGACCCCGAAACAGTTTCATTGCCGTGTCACAGCACTAATTCTGATGGAATAGAGATGAATGGAAAAGGGCAGTCAAAAACCAAAACCAAACAAACAAGCCACCTGTGAAGGATTCTTTTTTTAGGACTTTTTAAAAAAGAAAACTGCAGAAGGCATGTTTTACCTCTCTTGGAGCCCCTTTTCATATGCAAAGTATAATCTATAGATTTACACCATGTAATAAACACAAACACAGTTTTGTGCAAATCACAGAAGCATATGAGAAATCAGAAGCATCGTAGATGTGATGGAAATAAATTAGATTTTTGTGTCATCTTGTTCATTTCACCTTCCCTCAGGACCCACTGACATATACAAATATGTCTTTCTACACCTGGTGGGGCTTCACTTTATTTAGAAAGCCCAATAAGATCATTGTTCGTATGTTGAAGAAAATCATGGTTTGTCCAAGCCTTCCATCCTAAGACTTCAGCACTATTCACCAACATCCTGACCCCACACACCTACACCTAGCCCAGAGTGGAATACACATGCTGGAAGGGAAAATACCGCTTCTGATTGAAAAGTTAGACTCTATTTTCTTCCTTCTTGACGCTACTGTCAGGAAAGACGGACACACTGATTTCACACACCTGAGTGCCCTCAGCAGCCCGCAACCTTCCCCTCAGTGCCAGGCTGTCAAGCGGTGTGTCAGCAGCGGGAGGGTCGGGCGCCTCTGCCTTGCAACAGAGTAACTGAGCTTTAAAATGCTGCTGGAAGGTTTTGCTCAGCCAGTAAAGAGCAAAGGGGTTTACGCAAGAATTGCTGAAAGCCAGAACCCGAGAGAAAATGGTGACAATAAAATGAATGGCAGAGGGGTCCACGTAGGCTTGGTAAGTGAATGAGCGGTAAAGATACAGGAGGTGATTTGGCAACCAACAGAGAGCAAACAGAGCCACCAGCACCAACACCGTCTTGGCAATTCGCTTCCGGGATTCGATCTGTAGGGGGAAGAAAAATGGCAACAACAGCAACAAACCCCCCAAACCCAAACAAAGCCAACAAAACAAAACAAAATAAAACCCCCAAAACTTTTACTTAGCAAAGATGTTTAAAAGCCATTCTCTGGAAATTTACACTAACAGGCTGGTGTCCCTTTGAATATGCACTTGTGAGATAACTGCAGCACATTAGTTGACATGGTAGCCCTTGATCTTGGTCTCTGAATAGCTCTAATTCCGAGACTCAAATCCCTGGTTTTGAGATAGCATCCTAGGGTGTCTCCAGTTATCTCAAGGAGTGTTGTGGAATTAGAGAAAATTTAATTAAGAAATAGACGCTTTCTGCTTTCACTGCATCGGCGGGGGTTGACTAAGTTAGAATAGCCTTCTGGGGTCCATGAAAGTTGCTAAATGGGTTCCCCACATTGTTTTTAATGTAAAGGAATACTATACTGCCTAACTCTATAGTCAAAGGAGTGAAAAACCAATGTGCCATCCTTTATGTGTGAAAATAATCCTATTAATAAGAGAAGTGAATCAGATTCAGCAAAGACATTGCCTGTGGTCACAGAGAGAGCAAAGATAATGTTCCTGCAGGCATTAAATGTGCGGTTTTAGCATCCTGAGCTCCACTGTTGAACCAACACAAGGGACTGGCTCAAAAAAAAAAAAAAGCACTGAGCCCTCCACAGACTGGCCAAGAGATAAGCAGAATTACCTCCTCCCACCCAAGAAAGAAATCCTCTTGGGTTTTTTTTTTTTTTTTTGAGTCAAATGGAACAATGTTTTGCCAATATTCTTTTTATTCTGTTCATATTTATGAGAGGAGAGCACACCTGGGCCTCACTATGGTCTTAATCAAGCTTCTATGAGTCACTGTGTTCTCCCGCCACCGGCACTCCACTCCCCGCACTCCCCAGCCCCCCTGGGTGCTCATCTGTGTGTAAGTGGTTTGCACTGAATAATGTTATGGCTTCTGGCCAGTTCTGCCGTCCTGTGTTTTTCTATCCTTCTGCTACACTTTCTAAAACAAAAGATGCTTCACTTTATGGTCTCACCTGGTGTGGTATTCCTTACTATTCCATGGGCGAACTTTTGACTGATCCCAAGCTTCAGCTGTCCCCCTTTTCTCATAATAGTAGTCCTACCATTTACCGGAGGTTTACTGTGCAGCAGAAACAAAGCTGAGCTTTTCATAGATATCATCCAGTCCTTGTTTTCATTTGACACAGGAGGGAACTGAAGCTCAGAGACGTGAAGTAACTTGCTCAGGATTGCTCAGCTACTATGGAATTAAATCCTGGGTCGGACAGACACCGGAGCCCATGTCCATAAGGGGAATACTCTACTGCTGTTGTATTTCTTTCTCACCGGCGCAAAAGTAGGCATCTCACTTCTAAATTCGTGCACGAGTGCTGATTAATACATACCTGCTTTCGGGCATGGCTTTGTTCCTCTGTAGGTATGTTCAAGGTGCTTTTGTAAAGGGTCCTAGCAATCAAAGAATAATAGACAGAGATAATGGAGAGGGGAATAATGTAGAACACTAAGAAGCACAGCAGAGAATGTATCTCTTGCAGGAGCCTCTCAGAAACAGGATAAGAGGCACACGCTTCGAATGTCATATTTCTGTTGGGATCATGAAAAGTATATACATTGGAGAATATAGCCTCTGGTAGAGCAATTAGCATGGACATGATCCAGATGCAGCCAGCTTTGGCACAGGTCTTCAGGATGGCGTTGGAGGGCTGACGCTCCAGGGGTTTCACAACTGCTTTGTATCTAGAAACACATAATCAGAGCAGAGGGCAAAAATCAATATCCAAATGACAGAATCTTAGGGTTAGAGGTGACCTTAGTGGTCATCCAGTTCCACCTTCTAGCCATATGAATACAACCAAGTCAACATTAACCAAGTGGAATTGGTTCTGATTTCAAATACACATAATACATCCCAGCATTTTAAAATTTATGCTAATCACCTTTTTTTTTTCCACTGAGATAGTCCAGATTTGCAATTTTAATCATTTTATTGTAGGTCCTCTATTTAGGGCAAATATATATTTTCCAGCATGATTTTGTGTGTGACGGAGAGTAATTCATTACCTGTGTATTACCTTAAGTGTTCTAAAAGACTTCTTTTTGTATAAGTGACTGAGGTTAAACCTAATTCTCCTCTCTTCGTGAGTGAGCAGTCATCAACCTTCCTAGAAAAGAATTCCATGAGTTTAGGCAGGAAAGCGGAGAGGGTTAATTTCTTCCCTGTTCCTAAGTGCTAATTTCTTGCCCAAGCCGATCTGTAGGTAGATTTAGGGCAAGACAAGGGTGAAATCCAAAACCCTAGACCCATGCAAAGATGCCTCCTTATTCTGACAAATCCACCTTAAAAGCTGCAGCCTTTAAGTACATCTGCGCTCAAACAGAATATAAAACCAGTCAAAGCAAAATTCTGTAAAAGACACAGGGAAAGCTTTTCCTCCTCTCACGTTCTGGAATCTGGAGAAGCTATTCCTTCTGGTGCTGCCAGGCATCGATTACTTACTTGCAGGCTTTTTAAAACATTTGGAGCCTCGATTTTTTTTTTTTCATGCTTTCACAGTTATCTTTCTACAACAGGAACACAGAAAAACACCATCCTTAGACTGAAAATACCCTAACAGAGCCCGAACATCCTGACTGCCACCGGTTTTCACACGCTCCATCCATGGAGCTCTAAAAGTCACCCGGGATTAATTTATGTCTCTGGAAACAGAATGGCATTGAACGCCTATAGAGAAAACAAATACAGTTAAGTGATGACATTACACTGACTTTCTAGGAAGCCGAAAGCCTCACCGTTTTTCTGCCATTAGTTAATTTGATAAATTTCAAGTAAATTAGATGCATATATCTTTTTTTTACCATTCTCCCAGAAGACAGTAATGCATATGTGGTCAATATTCACACCTATGCTGATGTTTTAATGTTGACAATATTGTACCACTAGGCTGCACTAATGTATAAAGCATGAATTGTTTTTCTTTTACACCTGGAACAATTTGTCTTAAACGGGGAACGGAGAGTTGGGGGGGGAAATACTGTTCAATATTCTTTCAAGCAAACAATTACACTTCAAAGAAAATAAATGATCCCTAAAGCACACAATATCAGTCTCTCCTCCGATGCATGTTAACATTCTTACACCAACTTTGATTTAAAATGCCCCCCGATTTTCCAATCTTACATCCAAGTTACAGAGTATGAGAAAAGCAGCAGAGTAGCCAGTGAATACTAAGTACAAGCGTTCCTTTTTTTTTGCCTAATTTCACATCCTGACAAATATAACTGAGAAAAGAAACCCACCTGTCAGCACTGAGAACTGTTAACGTGAACACTGATACACCAACAGAAGTGAGCCGGATGAAAGAGAGCACCTTACAGCCAATTCTTCCGAACAGCCATCCTTCTGCAAGGTAGTGGGTTGCATCCACTGGCACACAAGTTAGCAGAAGTAAAAGATCTCCAAAAGCCAGGCTGGTGATGAAAATGTTGGGAACTGTTTGCATGGATTTGGTCTTGAAAAAGACTTTGATGAGAATAGCATTTCCAAGGATGCCCACTGAAATGATCACGGCATAAGTGAAATAGATGACACACAATGCTTCTATTCCTGGAGAGTGGTCTCCGATCCTTCCTTTATTTGTGGTATCATTAGGAACGCTGGGGCTGGATGATTCTGTGTCATTTGTGGTTGAGATTAAAGTCTGATTAGGTGACTGAGGCTGCCTTTGAGCCATTGCTTCTGAAGCCTATGCCTTTAATCTTTCTTCTGCTCAGTTCAGAGGTACTTGATTGTCACGTCTAATGCCTACGTCTAGCAATGAGATGCTAGGAGAACAGAGCAGAACGGCAAGCAAATTCAAGACACCCGGAGACTCTTTCCCTTCAGTAGTTCTGTATCTCCCAGCATGCTTGGCTAAATGCTAACCGATCTGGCACTGAAGAGTGGGGGGTGGAGGAGTTTTATTGGCGTTTCCATGACAGAAGGAGGGGGTTTGGGAAATGCTCTGCAGTTGCTTGTTCTTTCCTGTTGGGGAATCTATGACTACCCCGGTGCCATTAGATACCACTTATTGCTTATTAGAATCACTCTGTTCCCATGTCTAACCACGAAGGTCGAGATAGATTTTTGTCAATTTTCTCCTAGAACGCATCCACTTCTCTGCAATCGGAAGATGGTCCGATGCACGCTCTTCCAAATGCTAAACAAGTATATGTGTCCCCTGAAGCACAAACTCGAATCCACGCCTCTAGATGGAATATCAGACAGGCGCGCCAACAACAAATCATTCACATTTCGACAGGGCTGATGTCACTTCTGAGGAGGAATAATTCAGGTGACCTGAGCTTATCACCTAGCTCTGACATGCGGTAATTCCCAGCCCTGAATAATAATATCAAAGGGCCCTGCTGCGTAATATCAAAGCGACCTTTAA
The DNA here is from genome assembly GCA_004024745.2 of Catagonus wagneri. Lineage (NCBI taxonomy): Eukaryota > Metazoa > Chordata > Mammalia > Artiodactyla > Tayassuidae > Catagonus > Catagonus wagneri. The sequence goes on along the minus strand of PVHT020000016.1, from coordinate 17,969 downwards.
GAGATGAAAAAAATCCAGGCAAACCACCAGTTGCTTTGTCTCTAAATGTCCTAATAAAACACCTTTTTATTGTTTGTCTGTTGTAATGCCACCTTTTTTTTTTTTTAGTGCTGTTTAGGGTTTCTCTCTTTAGAAATGCTTGAAAGGAACCTGCCTTGTTCCAAAACAGAACAATGCAGGACACAGCTTGAGGTCCTGATCCAAAAGGACTCGTAAGAATGAAAATCATTCTTTTCAAAAGAGGTAGTGCCACAGGCTACTCCGGAGGTGATGGGCATGTAGATAATGTTTGCATCAACTGAAGGAAGTAGAAAATTAGGTCAATTGCCTTGGATCCAGCCAAAAACGCCCCTTTTACAGAAAATGTAAGTATGTGATTTATGCGTATATATAGGGGATAGGGGGTTGTTGGGGAGTGGGAGGCCAGCAGCTTAAAGGCATTTAATAATATAACCTGCTAAGAAATAGTCTCTGAAATGATCACATTCAAAGGATCATCTCTCAGCTAGGAGAAACTTTTCGTAACAAGGTGCTTATAAATAGATCCAGATCAGAATTAGTCTGGGAAGTGGAATGAGAGACAGCAAAGTATTTGACTGGCCAATGAACAAGAGCCAACAAAGATTGCTTTTTATACTGATGGAATAATAGGTGCGATAAATTCTACAAGGACAGTGAATCGGATGAATTGAATCAATTATCCGGTTAATTTGAACAACCTAAACCACATCTATCCTCCACGCCTTATGAAAATATCTCCAGAACTTAAATTACCCTGTTTTGATGGGAACAAGGCGGGGGAATGTTTGAGCAAACCCAAATCCCTTAGCTTAAATTTATTCCCTGAAGTGGTTTCATGCACCAGGCTGCCTCTTTAAGACCAGCTCTCCAGAAAACGGCTCTGTACAGTTCCTATCTCGTTCTTGCAAAGCTAATGATAAAATCGCTTTGGGATTCCTGCCGTAGCATTTAGCGAAGAGCAAACAGTATCTCCCGATTCACACCTTGGCGGCGGATGGTTACAGAGCACTGTTTGGAAAGACACAAACTCTTGCACGTGATTCATAAAATTATCTGAATTCCCCGGATCTCAGGCAGCCCTCTGAACCGGAGAGGTCAGGAGAAAGCCGTGATGGCCAGAGTGCTGCTGGTGTTTGGGGATCTCTAGAATTCCAGAATCCCAGCAGATCAGAGAAGGAAATGAACTTAGAGATGGTGAAATCGAATCCTCTATGTTTTTCAGAGGCAGGAATGAGGTCCAGAGAGGGAAAATCTCTCACGCGAGGTCACACGAGCTTTCTGGGGCAGAGCTGAGGTGGAAACGGGTTCCCTCTGGATTTCGAAAGGTTAAAAATCAGGGGCAAGAGCTGAAAAACCCTTAGTTGCTGGCAATGAGCCGTATTTGCTCATTTGGCATAGGGGACTTGGGTTTTCTGTATGTTTTACGACTAAAGAGCAAGATATTTCCAGGCTAACAAGCAAATCATGATAGATGATTTAAATGCATCTGCTTTTATATCTGCTTCTATTACCCTGTAATTCACCCTGAAATAGAACCATGTCTAGTGAGTCGTTAGTAGTTGTAGGGCAGTGAGCCTGTACAAAATGATGAAATCCCTTTTTGTTTGTTTTTAGTGCATAATTGGTCAATATTACCATCCAGGGTTTTCAAACCCAGCGACTTGATTATAGATGAAGCAATTGTAATACAACCTTAATGTAACTTTTTTAACTCTAAGGAAGTATTAGGCATTGAACAAATAAATGATCAGGTTTCTGAAGTTGCCTTTCCTGGTTTCAGTCCAATTCAATGAGTGTTGGCAAAATCGTTTGTACATCTCCCTGGCTCTGGGGATCTAACTGTGCTGAAAAACTCCTCTCCGCCTCTAAGTTTGTGGGGAGAGGGATTAGAAAATAGTTGCTAGAAAGAGGCTGCAAATTTGGCTCCGAGGTTCTCAGCCATCAGTTAACCAGGACAGTGGTTCTCAGATTTTGGCTTGTGTCAGAGTCACCAGGAAGGCTTATCAAACACAGAATGCTGGGTCTCAGGCAACAGTTTCTAATGTGATAGGTCTGGGGTGGAGCCTAACTATTTGCATTTTTTTTTTTTTGCTTTTTAGGGCCGCACCCATGGCATACGGAAGTTTCCAGGCTAGGGGTCGAATTGGAGCTTTGTAGCTGGCCCACGCCACAGCCACAGCAAATGCGGGATCCGAGCCACATGTGAGACTTACACCGCAGCTTGTGGCAATGCCGGATATTTAACCCACTGAGGGAGGCCAGGGATCAAACCCTCATTCTCATGGATACCAGTCAGGTTCTTAACCTGCTGAGCCACAACGGAAACTCCCTGACCATTTGCGTTTCTAACAGTTTCCCAGGTGACACTGCTGCTGCTCAGACCACACTCTGAGAACCATTTCCGTGGGATAAAAATAAAAATAATCCAGTTGTTCAGGAGAAGCATGGCTTTTTCTTTCTTTCTTTTTTTCTTTTTTAATGGCCACTCCTGTGGCGTATGGAAGTTCCCAGGCCAGAGAGTGAATCCAAGCCACAGCTGTGGCGATGCAGGATCCTTTAACCACTGTGCCAGGCCAGGGATCAAACCTGAGGCTCTGCAGCGACTGGAGATACTGCAGTTGGATTCTTAACCCACAGTGACACAGAGGGAACTCGAAGCATGGCCTTTTTTTTGTTTTTTTTTTAGGGCTTCACCCGAGGCGTTTGGAGGTTCCCAGGCTAGGAGTCAAATTGGAGCTGTAGCCGCCGGCCTACGCCACAGTCACAGCCACGCCAGATCCTAGCCACATCTGCAACCTACGCTACACCACAGTTCATGGCAACACCTGATCCTTAACCCACTGAGCCAGGCCAGGGATCGAACCCACAACCTCATGGTTCCTAGTCGGATTCGTTTCTGATGCACCATGATGGGAACTCTGGCTTTTTCTGATATTGAGATCAAGAAGATATTTCTGTGGGTCTTGATTAAGCAAAAGGAATTCCGTGTTGTGATGGATACTTGAAAACCCCTGTCTGCATACCCCAATCCCTGGTAAGCCACATCCACTGAACCTCTGGGTACCCGTGTTCAAATCGCTCTGGGTGTTTGGGGTGATCTCCAATGGGAGAAAGATGAAGTGGTTAAACCTTTTGCCTATGACTCAAGCCCAAATTCTGCCTGCATATTTGAAAACTGAAAAATGAATAACCAGAATTCTCAGTCTATAAGTCTCCCACAGAGGCTTCTTTTTTTTTTTTTTTTTAATATTCTGGTGCTGGGAAACAGGATGGATTTCTTTGTTATTAATTAACTGGATTAGATCAATTTTAAGAGGACAAATTTGACTTGTGGGTGTATTTGGATCTATGTAGCGGCGATTCCTGTCATCACAGAGCTCTCAGCTCTCCCTCATCGTTTCTTGCCCCCAAACTTTACTGGCACATTTTCATATTTTGAGGGAAGAGTAGTGTTCAGAATAGCCTCTGCAGAGACCAGGGAGAAAAAAAATCCAGATTATGTAATGGTAGGCTCTACGCGGAGTGGAAATTCCAGGTGAATCTTTAAGTGGGATGTTTTCTTAAAGCAAATTCTTGTCGTGACTAAACTTAATGGCTCCCTAAAAGTGGACAGCCATGTGGGCTGTTTATATTTACATGCCTTTCTATGCCCTGATCTCTGTACGCATCCACTCACACGTGCCTCTTATCGTATGCTGTGGTCAGTGGGAAGTTCTACAATTATAATAGGTTGAGGCAGTTTTGCATCAGATGAAGTGTTTAGGCTTCCTGAATATTGAGATACAAATTATGAAGTTGATTAATTTCTTAGTACATTTTTGCATCTCTTCTCGGTAATACGCTTCCTTTTCGTAGAAGACTCTCACAGACCCCTAATCATGTAATCATTTCCACAGGGCTTACTTTCAGCTTCCCACAGCTTAATCCCTGTTAAGGTGCTTCAAATCAATACTTACCACCCGGCCACAAAATTCCACTCCCAGGTATCTGCCTAAGATAAGTGAAAAAAATAACCACATACAGACTTGAATGCAAATGTACATTATTCATAAAAACAAGCTGGAAACAACCTGAAGGTCCATCAGTTAGCAACTGAGTAAACAAAATGTGGCTTACCCATACAGTAGAATGCTAGTCAGCAATAAAGAAGAACAATATTATTTTTAAAATCCAGTTTATTGGTTATCGATTTTACTTTATGAGACATAAATATTACCGTTTTGTGGCTGTTTAGTTAGCAACATGAAACACTTCATGATCTATTATTTGTAGTGGGAATTGTCTCAGATAAAAATGGGGACTCTAGGAGTCCCCTGGTGGCCCAACAGTTAAGGATCCAGTACGGTCACTGCTGTGACTCACATCACTGGTGGGGTATGGGTTTGATCCCTGGTCTGGGAACTTCTGCATGCCTCAGACATGGCTGAAAAAAAAGGTGATTCTTGTGAACTGGAAATTGCATAGTAAATGCATTTTGATCCTCCCTCTCCTCCTCGCTGTAGGACTAGGGTAACTTGGGAGATTTTCCTATACGTTAGCACTAAACATTCCTGAGTTCATACTGGCCACTGGCCACAAATAAGAACAAAAATTATTTTTCTTTTTTTCTTTTTTTGCATTTTAGGACCAAATATGTAAATTCCCAGGCTAAGGGGACAATCAGAGCTGCAGCTGCCAGCCTACTCCACAGCCACAGCAACGCTACCTCAGAGCCAAGTTTGTGGCCAACCCCAAAGTTTACGGCAATGCCAGACTCTTTAACCCACTGAGCAAGGCCAGGGATTGAACCCTCATCCTCATGGATACTGGTCAGGTTCGTTACTGCTGAGCCACGATGGGAACTCCAAGAACAAACAATTGATACATGTTACAACATGGATGAATCTCAAACATATGCAATGAAAGACACTAGACACTCTGTATAATTGCTTAACAGGAAATTTCTAGAAAAGGCAAAACTACAGTGATGGAAGGCACATCAGCGGTTGCTTGGATCTGGAGGTTGGGGCAAGGAAAAATTGGAGGATAATAGAAGTGTTCTGTAATGTATGATGATGTTTGTGTGATGGCATATATTTATCTATTTATTTTTCTTTTTACAGCTGCAACTGCGGTATATGGAAGTTCCCAGGCTAAGGGTTGAACTGGAGCTGCAGCTGCTGGCCTACACCACAGCCACAGCAACACCGGATCCGAGCCACATCTATGCCAAAGCTCGTGGCAGTGCCGGACCCTTAACCCACTGAATGAGGCCAGGGATTGAACCTACATCCTCAGAGAGACAGCCTCGGGTTCTTAACCCGCTGAGCACAATGGGAATTCCGGTATAAAGTTATTAAAATTCAAACTGTACCTTAAAAATGGGTGAATTCGTGATGTGTACATTATACTTCAAGAAAGCCGAAAAATGAGAAAAAAAATAGTTTTAAAAAGTAGTAAAAATATGTAAATTATACCTCAAGAAATCTGAAAAATGAGAAAAAAATGGTAAGTCCCAGGATCTTTAGCTTCTTGCAGTGTCCTCCATTCTCAAGATTTCCAGCAGGCCCTAAGCATGAAGTTCGTTATTTTCTTTTTCTTTTGTGGCCATCCAGCAGCATAAGGAGCTCCCGGGCCAGGGATCAGATCCAAGCCACGGTCGCCACCTATGCCGCAGCTGCTGCAACACTGGATCCTTTAACCCACTGGGCCAGGCTAGGGATCGAACCTGTGTCCTGCTGCAGAGACGCCACCAATCCTGCTGTGCCACTTCAGGAACTCCAAGGATGGGGGTCCTAGCTATAGTCTGGGATGCAGGTTTTGCCAGAATTGGTGGCAATCCCGCAGGGTCTTTCCCCGCATCTTCCCTGTGCTCATGACCAAGGCTGTTCCCACCAGCCCTGTGGCTGCTCCAGTGGGCGTTGGTCACACTGCCAGTCTCGCGGTCTTCTCCGCTCTCCACTGCTCCACCAAGCACCGCAGTCCCTCTCTGGCGATCACTGGTCTTCGAGATACAGCCAGTATGACAGGGTATGATAGGCCTGTGAATTAAAAATAAGGTCTCCTAGGAGTTCCTGTTGTGGCTCCGCAGGTAATGAACCCGACTATTATCCATGAGGATGCAGGTTCGATCCCTGGCCTCGCTCAGTGGGTTAAAGATCCATCGTGGCCTTCAGCTCTGGTGTAGGTCACAGATGCAGCTCGGATCCCGTGTTGCTGTGGCTGTGATGTAGGCTGGCAGCTGCAGCTTTGATTTGACCCCTAGCCTGGGAACCTCCATATGTGCAGGTGTGGCCCTAAAAATAGGTGGTGCAGGTGGTATAGGCCGGCAGCTACAGCTCCGATTCAACCCCTAGCCTTGGTACTTCCATATGCAGTGAGTATGGCCCTAAAAAGACAAAAAAAAAAAAAGTCTTATCTTTCAATATCCAGATTACAATGGCATTGAGGCCTCCCATACACAGCCAATTTTTTTTTCTAGAAAGAATTCTAATGGTTCCCCTCCTTAAAGAGACCCAAGATTCTCTAGGGTTGCTTCCACGTATGCATGAATTAGTCCTCTATTTGTTTGATCTGGGGTTACTGGCAACATAAACTTGCCCCCCTTTTTTTCTTTTTAAGGTTGCACCTGCGACATATGGAAGTTCCCAGGCTAGGGGTCGAATCAGAGCTGGAGCTGAGTTCTGTGCCACAGTCACAGCAACGCCAGATCTGAGCTGCCACTGCCACCTACACCACAGCTCATGGCAACTCAGGATCCTTAACCCACTGAGCAAGGCCAGTGATAGAACCTGATTTCCCACGAAGAGGTCCTTAACTCGCTGAGCCACAACGCGACCCCCTAAACTTGCGTTTGAAACGAACTTCACAACTGTTACGGTCAAGCGACAGTTGATGGCAGTCCCCCACCTGCCCTCAACTGACTTACTCACTTCCCCCTATTTACATATGAGGAAGCCCAGTTAGCTGCTTCCGGAGTCCTTGCTCCTAACCGCTAGGGCTCCCCCAGCAGAGGTGGCCCCAACCAAACCACCAGCTTGGACTGGTTCCAGCACGGGACCCTCATCTGGATGGCTTCTCAAGGTGCCGTCTCTACTGTGTCAGACTCAGGTCGGAAGTGGCCTGAAGGAAGACTGCCGGGGCCCTGGGGGAGCCTCTGTAGGGTCTTAAATGAAGCTCTTTCCTTTGGAGGAGCAGCCACAGGATATCCAGGATGGCTGCAAGTCCTGAACCATTCCCCCTGCAGTGACCTGGACCTGATCGCCAACCACATTCTCCTTCCATGCAAAGCCTCCCTTCCGAGCACTGTCCTTGTTCCTTCTCAGTAATCTGACCTCATTCGGGACTGCCCCGGGCCACCAGACATCCCTTATGCCTTTGCGGTGGGGGTTTTTTGGTGTTAAAATACATTTTGAGGAATTCTCTTATGGCACAGTGGTTTAAGGATCTGGCATCGTCACTGCGGTGGCTCAGTGCACTGCTGTGGCACAGGATTCATCCCCGGCCTGGGAACTTCCGCATGCTGCGGGCTCAGCCAAAATTAAAGTAAGTGGGAAAAAAAAAGATGAAGGGACTTGTGATGGTGACTTTCCGGAAGTTAGAAGCAAAAACCAGAAAACAGGGATTCAAATGTTCCCATAACTGGTTGATCCTCTTTACCCCAAGGATCAATACATTCACCACACGCTCTCTTCCACTCTCCTTTCTGCCCTGTTGAGTCTACACTGCGGGCTCCCCAGCCCTCTCCTCTCCCTTGGATACACTGAGATGGAGCAGCCGCTCCGGGGCCTTTACAGGCTGCGACCTGGAAATACCGTCAGTGCCGGAAGCGGCTGGGCGTGGACCATAGGGCGGGGGTGCCTCAAGAGCCGCCTTGCCGTTGTTGGCCGGGTGGACGGCAGCCCAAAGGGAGAATTAAAAGGAATCCAGAGAAAGCAAATGCCAGTGGAGGAAACATCAGTGTCCTGTAAGATCTGCAGCCTCACTCCCAAGCCTCTGCTCCCAGGGGCCCGTGGTCTCTGCGGACCCCTGTCCTCTGAGTGACTGAGTTAGAACGGTCACCTTATGGCCGCTGCAGAGGCCAGGAGCAGGAAACGCCATTGGCTTCTCTGTTTTGCTAGAGCCTGATCTATTTCCAAGAGGTGCACTTGGTGCTCAGGAGGAAGCCTGGGGGAGACTTGGTTGGGTGGCCCAGACAAGGAGGTTTTGGTGAGTGTCCCCCAGATGCTGGCATCAGCGAGGACAGATCTGCGGCCCTGTGCAAGCCAGCTCCCCCTTGCACGGTGTTGCCCCTAGGAGAGAGAGCCTTAGTGCGAAGACCCGGACCGGGGGTGCTGACACTGGTCCCCTAGGGTGCGGGAGAAACAGCAGAGAACACGATTTGGCCTCGGACCAGCAGGTGTGGGAGATCCCTTTTCTGGGCCACAGCAGCTGTGTTCCTGCCTTTACAGAGGCAGGTGTCTGGAATTACTCATAGCAACTCACTCATGCTCTGGCTTTAACTATGTGGAAGGGAGCAGTGTGGGTGGTGATTTGTGATAGAAAAATTTACATCAGTAGTGATCCTTGCCTTGCGTGGTGGGCTGGAAGATGGCTCAGGCTGCTTTGCCAGGGGCCGGCCCCGTTCAGGGACTTCTGGAAGTATCTTGTGGAAAGGCGGGAACAGAAAGGGAAATATTATTGCCCTGCCTCCGCTAGCCTGTCCTTTCTGGGTCTTTCTAATAGGCCAGTAGACTCACTCCACACTGGCTTGCCTTTCTGGGGTGACTGGCTTTGCCCCTTGTTCCAGGGTCCCTCCTGCTGGCAGGTGGATTTCCGTACTGAGCTGGGTATGGCAAACCAGTGGCACCGACATGCAAGTGTCCTTATAAGAGTGCTGGCACGGTAACCGGATGTCAGCGGGGAGTTGTGAGAAAATAAAGTTGAGCGTAGTGAAGTCACTTCTAACAAAATGACCTTTGACCAAACCATTCCCATCGGCCAGGTCAGGAACTGTCAGAAGCGCCAGCTGGTATTCACTATGCCCCAGAAGGTGCTTTCAAGTCAACTTGCCCTGCTTCTCTTGATCTTCCCACAACCACCCTACTGGGATGACTTCCTAGTATTTTTCTTTTCATGGCTGCACCACGGTACATGGCGGTTCTTGGGCCAGGGATCGAATCTGAGCCACAGCTGCAACCTACATCACAACTGCAGCAACACTGGATTCTTTAACCCACTGTACTGAGCTGGGGATCGAACCTGTGCCTCTGCAGTGAGCGATATGAGCCACTGCAGTCGAATTCTTAAAACATTGTGCCATGATGGGAACTCTCATTCCCTAGTATTATTAAAAAATCCTGCAATAGGTTCCTGTCACATACATGTGTATGCAGTGTGTGAGCGTGTGTGTGTGTGTCCACCTGAGCACTGGAAAGTCCTCTAACCAGTGGGTCCTTCCACCCAGGGATGGACAAAGTGAGAGGAGTCTCTGGGTGGGGGGGAGAGAGAGAGGGGGAGAGGGAGAGCACACGAGGGAGCAGGCAGGCACCTGGTTCTGAGGACATATTATAACAAAGCTCTGAATTACTCGAAATCACTGCCTCTGGGGTGGTGCATTTTGATACTCACCTGCAAAGAGTCAGGACCTTTAAAAGCAGGGTGTTGGGGGCATGGAAGTGACCGCGTTGATCAACCTACCAAGTGGCTGGCTGTTCTCTTTTTGTTTTTGCTTTTCATGATAAAGCATTATGTCAGTGGAACTATAACCACCGTGTTCTTTCTGATGCTTTTCCCAGGGGAAATTCACTTGCTAATTGAATGAATAATTCAATCTCCAGGAAATTAAAGGCAGTACAAACATCCTTTTTTAAAACTTCCACTTTGAGCTCAAGATGTTGCTTGGCAAATACATTTGAAAATACATGGATCTTATTTATTTATGGGTTCACAGCATCTATTCCAGTGGCTTTATACAGACTAGGCTCTCTAATTGTTTGTTGAATGAATGAATGAAGGAAATGAACATGGCTCCCCCCACGTGATCAATGGAACTGAGCTTAGCTGCTCAGACATACTCTAGTTTAGGAATGCATACATGTGAGACAGATCTCATCTTTATATTAGTGAGTTAATGTGAGCTCTAAAATAAATGATTGTAACAAAGAATTCTCATGTGTGCTCCTACTCTCAGAAACTCAAGTGCATGAAGAGGAGGTAGAGTTATGACTCTGAGCTGGTACATCAATAGATCTGATACTTCCTCCTTGAATATGTGCCACTAGATCTGCGCAAGCTTACATGTTGACTATTAAAAAAATAATTGGGTCACAGTGTGTAAAAAATACCGGGGAACCAACAAAAAAGCTTGTACAATTACTGAATGAGCAAAGTTGCAGTATACAAGATTGACACAAAAGATTCCAATGCATTCCTATATAGTAGCAACAAACGTGTGGAAGGAAATTAACAATACAATCATTTTTAATCATTTGAAGGAAAGGTAATACTTAGGTGTAAATCTCACTATACACACACACACACACACATATGATCTCTATGCTGATATGCTGATGCAAGAAATCAAAGATTTAAATAGATGGAGAGAAACACCTTGTTCATGGATAGTTAGACTCAACATAGTAAAGATGTCAGTTCTCCCCAAATTGATCTATAGGTGTAACGCATTTCCTATCAAAATCCCAGCAAGATGTTCTGTAACTATAGATAAGATTATTTCAAAATACATCTATGGCAAAGGAACTAGAAGAGCTAAGTTAGTTCTGAAAAAGAGTGAAGTGGAAGAAATCATTCTACCTAAGACTTACTATATACCTACAGTAACCAAGGCAGGGTGGCATTGTTATAGCAATAGCTCTGATACTTCCTCCTGGAATATATGCCATTAGATTGGTGCAAGCTTGCATCTTTATTATTCCTCCAATTTTTTTTCCGTCTTTTTAGGGCTGCACCCACAGCATATGGAGGTTGCCAGGCTAGGGGTCCAATCAGAGCTGTACCTGCCAGCCTACGCCACAGCCACAGCAACAGAGGATCTGAACCACATCTGCGACCTACACCACAGCTCACGGCAACACCAGATCATTAACCCACTGAGCAAGGCCAGAGATCAAACCCACATCCTCATGGATGTTAGTCAGGTTCGTTAACTGCTGAGCCACAATGGGAACTCCATATCTTTATTATCAAAAAATAGGTTACAGTATGTAAAAAATCAACACATAGATCAGTGGAGCAGAACAAGGATCCTAGCCTAGGTGAATATAAGTGGGTTCAATTGAATTGTTGCGGAGATGTGAAAGCAATCCAATGGAGAAAGAATAGCATTTCTAACAAAGGATGCTGGAACAATTGGACACCCATACACAAACCCGAAATCTGGATGGATCTCAGTGGTATTATGCTCAGTGAAAAAAATCAACCTCAAAAGCTTATCTACTGTATGATTCCATTTATATAACATTTTGAAATGACACAACCTCGGAGATGGAGAACAGATAAGTGGTTGTCATGGGACAGGGGTGGGGGGGTTGGCTGCAAATCCAAAGAGGGAGCACCAGGGAATTGTTTTACGGTAGTGAAAACAATTGTATCTTGGTTGTGGTGGTGGGTACGCAAATCTCTACTTGGGATAAAATTGCATGGAGCTAAACACACATAGGTGAATGCGGGTTTAAAAATTGTGAAAAAATGTATAAGGTCTTTAGTTAACGATATCATAGCAATGTCAGTTTTCTGATTTTGATATTGTACTACAGTTATATAAGATGTCGCCTTTGGAGGAAGCTGGGGGAAGTGTGTGCAGCTTTTTCTACTATTTTTACAACTTCCTGTGAGTCTATAATGATTTCAAAGGTTTTTTTTTTTTTTTTTTAAGGTCTGAAAGCCAGGTGTGTGGATTCCATTAAATTATCCCAATCATCCTTGCAGGGTCATCAGAGTTATTATAAGCTCTGTGTGGTAGTAATAAAGATTCATCGAGCACTTAGTATGTATGAGCTACTATGCTGAACATTTTACATTCATTATCCCCTTTGATTCATGCTGTAGCCAGAAGAAATAGGCAGCATTTTGTCGCCTGCCTTTTACAGATCAGGAAACTGAAAATCAGAGAAGTTCTGTAAACTGCCCCAGGTCACAGGGCTGTAAGTGGCAGAACAAAAGCATGAACATGGGTCTAGCTGACCCCAAAGTTTGTGACTCCATCCCTGGGCAGCTGTGAGGCCAAAGTGAGGCGTCATGTGTCAGTTGTCTAGCTCAGGGTCTGGAATGTAACCGGCAGTCTAGTGACTAGCATGCTTTTACTATCATCATCTTCATCATTACAGATGAGTCCTAACTTAAATGGTTCACCTTTACAGTGGTGTGAAAGCTGTATGCATTCAGCAGAAACCTTACTTTGAATTTTGAACTTGGATCTTTTCCTGGGCTAGGGCTATGCAGTAAGATACTCCCTGGTGACGCTGGGCAGCATCAGCCACGTGATCACGAGGAACCACTGATGCCCTTACAACCATTCTGGAAGCACACAACCATCCTGTCTTCACTTTCAGGACAGCATTCAATAAGTTACATGAGATATTCCACAAAACAGGCTTTGTGTGAGATGATTTTGCCCAGCTGTGGGTAATGTAAGTGTTTCAAGCACGTTTAAGTTAGGCTAGGCTGGGAGTTCCCACGTGGCTCAGCGTGTTACGAACCCAACTATTACCCATGAGGATGCAGGTTCGATCCCTGGCCCTTGCTCACTGGGTTAAGGATCTGGTGTTGCCGTGAACTGTGGTGTAGGTCACTGATGTGGCTCAGATCTGGCGTTGCTGTGGCTGTGGTGTAGGCCGGTGGCTGTAGCTCCAATTTGACCCCTAGCCTGGGAACCTCCATAGGCCATGGGTGTGACCCTAAAAAGACAAAAAATAAAAATAAAAAGTAGGCTAGGCTAAGCTGGGATGTTCAGTAGGTTAGGTGTGTTAAAATGAATGTTGACTTAATAAAATATTCAACTGAGGCTGGGTCTATTAGGACGTAGCCACATTGAACGTGGTCTTAGCCTCAGCACTGAGGAGTGTCTGGTCCTTATGCTTAGAGCAACGTGAGTACTGCCATAAGAGTCAGAGTCTCATCTGTAAAATCATAAAAATAATGGCCACACAGCATTATTGTGAGTTTTGAGTCCAATTCAAGGCGATGATGTACATGATGTGTGCTCTGTAAACAGCAAAGCTCCCCATGTGCTAGCTGCATTACATTTTATTCTCTTGCTTTACCTGGAGATTGGCAGCTAAAAAGCTTTTTGCCTCTCAGCCATGCCACAATCCACAAGCTCATCACCCTGCTTGCTCGCTCGCTGTGTGTTTCTATGGCATCAATCACCATAGTTTCTAGATTCTTTGACAGAAATATTAGGTGAAAGGCAGTTTAACGGAAAGAATCGGTGAATTTGATTCAAAGAACTCCATCTTCTCCAGCTCGAAGCTGCTTCCCCATTCATTGCTTCCAGATTCCTTTTGTCAGAACTTAAAGTGATCAACTTAGAGGTCTTTAACTTATTATTGTTTTTATTGAGGTATAGTTGATGTACAATATTATATAACTTATACTCCATTTACAGCTATTACAAAATACTGGCTATATTCCTCATTTTGCACAACATACTTTTGTACCTTATATAATACTTAATCATTTGTACCAAACTTAGAGTTATTTTTGAGGGTTTCGGTAATTGGTAAGTTTCTCACAAATCAGCTGTCCTCCTGGTAAAGAATTTTATAGTTGTTCTTCTATATCAGAGCCTGGCCTGCCATGACCTGTGGACCCAATATGGCCTCCCATTGGTTTTTGTGTGGCCCTCAAACTAAGTGTTTTTGTCTTTACATTGTTTAAATGCTTGAAAAAAAAGTAAACATAAAAGAATAATATTTCACAGCACATAAAGTCACATGAAATGCACATTTCAGTGTCCATAAATAAACCTTCATTAGAACATAGATATTCTCATTGTTCAGTCAGAATTGAATAGCTGTACAGCCGAAAATAGGTACCGGCTGGCCCCTTACAGATAAAGCTTGCCGACCCCTGCTCTGCATGATAAGAACATCGGTGATCCCAAATGAACTTCTCCACGAAACAGAACCGGACTCACAGAGAGAACAGACTTGTGGCTGCCAAGGGGGAGGGAAGATGGAGTGGGGTTTGTGATTAGCCGCTAGGCACCGTTAGACATGGAATGGATAAACAACAAGGCCCTACTCTGTAGCATGGGCAACGATATTAAGTAGCTTGTGATAAACCACAGTGGAAAAGAATATGAAAAACAATGTATATATGTATGCCGGAATCACTCTGGCTGCAGGGCAGAAATAGACACAAAGTTATGTTTCAAGAAAATAAATAAACAAAAAGAACCTCAGTGATCCAAAATGGAAGCAATAAAGCTAGCCAGTTCAACACTCAGCCTTCACCTAGTCCCGCCCTGTGTGCCTACACACCACTCTCCTCTTCACGACCCCACCTTCCACATTTTTAATCACACTTGTTCCCCATACTTTATCAGAAGCTCCTTGGAAGGAATCCATTTTTTTTCTCTTTGTTATCCCTCAAGGTGCCTGGCACAGTGTTTTACTCATAAGAGACAAAAGGTGAGTGTTTTTTTAAACAACAGAGTGGATCAAATTTCCATAGCAACTGCATTTCTGAAGTGTCACCATGCAGAATCCTTTATACCCAGTCTATTCCATTCAGTGCCTGAGGTCAGATGTAGAGATGCCACAGGTAAAACACTGTTTACACTTACCCTCTATAGCGGGAAGATTCAGAAATCATGCTTCTGTTTCAGTGTCTATTGTTTTTAACTCTTGGAGGAAAGAAAGCTTCTCGGTATGTCAGAAAATCCCCAAACCATAACAAGAGCGATACATGCCATTACACAGTAATAAAGGATTAATGTGTGGCAAAACCACCTAAACAAGGTAAAGAGACAAATGAACTGGGGAGAAAAGGGATTAATGTCAGATAAAGAGCAAATTTCCCTAAATGAATGGCTTTAACAAATCGATAGGAAAAAGACCAACAAGCCTTAGCAGAATAGGTGAAGAAGATGAACAGCTTGCAGAAGAGCAAATATAAATGGCTACTGACATAAGAAAAGATGGTCTGCGAGGTTCTAAGTGCAAACCTCCATCCCCTTCCTGGCCATTTCTTGCCCTGGGAGGCAGAAGAACTCACAAGAAGTCCAATGTGAATCCATGCTCCCTCATCTTCACCACTTAGGGCGTGGATATTTCATTCAGCAGTCACTTACCACACACCTGCTACAAACCAGACACTGTGCAGTTACTTATGTGCTTATCTTTTTTCTAAATCAAGGTAGCATTCACACCCACCGCCTATCAAAATTCAGAACATCCTCATCACCCCGGAAAAATTTCTCATGCTTCTTCCCAGTCTCTCTGACGCCCATCTTTATTTTGATTTCTGTCATCATGGATTAGTTTTGGCCCCGGGAGAACTTCTTATAAGTGGAATCATACAGAAAACAAGAAGAGACTCAGCTTGGGTAATAATAAGAGAAATGTAAATATAAATTCCACTACCATACCATTTTTTTTTTTTTTAGCTATAACATTAACAAAGCTTAATGGCACATTTCATTCATGAAACTGTTGGGACGAATCTATATATGTATGCGTAATCAGGTTACCACGCTGTACAGCTGAAAAACTGACAGAAAACTATAAACCAGCTATAATGGAAAAATAAAAAAAAGAAAGTGTGGGGAAACCAGGCTCTCACGTGTTGCTAGTAGAAGTATACATTTTCTCTGTATAAAAATACTAATGCCTAAAATAAATAGAAAAGAAAACAAAATATGCATGCCTTTTGACTAAACACTTCCACTTCTAGGAATTTATTCTACAGATATACTCGTCCATGTATTAAATGATTTACACACAAGGTTAGTCTTTGCAGCATTTTTTAATAACTGCAAAATATTAGAAACAACCAAAATATAAATCACTAGGTTATTTGTTAAATAAATGATGTTAAATATTTACACAGAATATGATGCAACCATAAGGAGAATAAGAGAGTGCTTTACAGGAATGAAAACCGTTGAATTTTTGGTGTAGGTATACCCTCTTCTAAAATCTGAATTTGTAACACGTAATGCATTACTTATACAAAAGTAAATTTAATTTTTAAAAATATGTGTTTACGTCTTGTTGAGGTTTTTTTTTTTTTTTTTTTTTTTAATTTTAGGGCCACCCTTGGCACATGGAAGTTCCTAGGCTAGGGGTCGAATCAGAGCTGCAATTGTTGGCCTACATACAGCACAGCCACAGCAACACCAGTTCTGAGCTACGTCTGCAACCTACACCACAGCTCACAGCAATCCCGGATCCTTAACCCACTGAGCGAGGCCTGGGATCGAACACATGTCCTCATGGATACTAGTTGGGTTCATTACCACTGAGCCACGACGGGAACTCTCATGTCCTGTTGATTGATGGTGGATACTTCAGAGTTTGTTTCGTTGTCATTCCTTAGATATATGCTAGACATTTCTATCTTTCAGTAATTAATAAAACATATTGAAAACAAATGGTTATTTTGAAGGATAAGAATTTTTTCATTTAGGGAAGACTTTAGGCTATTGGTTATAAAACTTAGCACATAAAATTTGAGTCTGGGGCTTTGCAATGAAAATCAAGGTTTGTGGAAATATAAATACTCATTTTCCTTTAGTCACTGGCACTGATGGAGATGAATATAGGCAAAGCCTCTCACTTCCAGTGAACCAGTAATTTTGACAATAGAAGTGTAAATAGGACCATAAATAGAATTTCCAATTATTCTCCTATACCAAATACATCAGATAGGTTTTAGTCATGACATATTTATAATGAGTGATATTTCTTCCTTATTTTTTGCACCCCGTTCTGTGCAGCCTACGTTGATCAGGAGAGAATGAAGGCCTCTCTCTCTCCCCAGGTCTGTTTTGGTTTGTTATCCTTCCAGACAAATGTCGAATGAATTGGGATCTTTAATGGCTACCTCCTAAGTTAACCAAACGAGAAAGATTCTCTCTTCTCTGAGGGTACTGGTTCTAGGGATGAGATTTGATTGCAAGCACGTCCACATGCGTATAGAATTGACTGTTCTAACAGTAATTAATTTGCACCTACTAACTGCTGGGTCTGAACGTCCTCAGAGTCCAATGTCTCCAGTATCTAGATAAGAGACCATATGATTTTAAAACTCTAGGACCAGCCAGTGCTTTCCAAGGACACTAACAATATCACACTGGAGTTCAAGTGTTCCTTCCTGCGTGCAGATTTCCTTCCCGCATGGGTTGGGAGCTCTGTAAAGGCAGGGATGGATTCCTCATCTTTTCATCCTTTTTTAAGCTTCCGTCTCTAGGTTCTCATAATCATTATCATATAATAAGCGTTTAGTCACTTGTCAAGTGAATAAGTACCCCTCGTTGTTATCTACCTTTTTAATTTAATTTAATTTAATTTAATTTTTATTTTTACAGCTGCATCTGCAGCATATGGAGTTTCCCAGGCTAGGGGTCGAATCGGAGCTGCAGCTGAAGCCTACGCCACAGCCACAGCAACGCCGGACCCTTAAACCCACTGAGCGAGGCCAGGGATAGAACCTGCATCCTCATGGAGACTATGCCGGGTTCTTAACCTGCTGAGCCACAACAGGAACTCCTATCTGCCACATTTTAAAAAGCAACCTAACACCATGCACAAAAATAAACTCAAAATGGATTAAAGATCTGGATATAAGACCTGATACTATAAAACTCTTAGAGGAAAACATAGGCCGAACACTCTCTGACATAAACGATAGCAACATCTTCTCAGACCCATGTGTCAGAGTAAGGACAATAAAGAGAGAAATAAACCAATGGGACTTAATTAAACTTCAAAGTTTCTGCACAGCTAAGGAAACCCTAAACAAAA
>PVHT020000015.1:39717947-39760793 GCA_004024745.2 Catagonus wagneri | reverse complement strand
TGGAAACTAAAAGACACAATGAACCTTCTTACAGAACAGACAATGACTCACAGACTTTGGAAAACCTTGGTTTTTCAAATAAGACAATCTGGGGGGGTGGGGGGATGCACTGGGGGTTTGGGATACAAAATCTGTAAAATTGACTTGTGATGATTTATGCACACCTATAATTGAAATAAAATCCATTGAGAAAAAAAAATAAAAAGCAAAAGTGGAGACTTACTTTATTGTGTAGGTTTTGGGGTCAAAGTAATAGACAGGGGCAAGCAGGACTCCCCAGTCGTGCTTTACTATCCCCACGAGGCCCTGACCAACCACGTCCTAAGTCCTGTGGTTTGCAACGATTGGCTTTCAAAAAGGATTAAGAATGCCAAAGAATATATAAGCACAGGGAGTTCCTGTCGTGGCGCAGCGGAAATGAATCTGACTAGTACCCGTGAGGATGAAGGTTGGATCCCTGGCCTCGCTCAGTGGGTTAAGGATCCGGCGTTGCCGTGAGCTGTGATGTAGGTCACAGATGTGGCTAGGATCCGGTGTTGCTGTGGCTGTAGCTCCAATTCGACCCCTAGCCTGGGAACCTCCATATGCCACAGGTGTGGCCATAAAAAGACAAAAAAAAAAAAAAAAAAAGGAACCAATAAGCACTAACATAGAATCACTGCAGTCTTGGCCCTCATACTAATTTGTACCTTGTTAATTTTATTTTGATCTTCGCTGCTTGTCTCTTTTACCAACATAATTAAAACAGATCCAGACAGTATCTAAAAGAAAAGTTTAGAATTCATACTGTTTATGGTTTAAACATCTGCTCATTAGTTTAATGGAACTTAAATGCTCAAAATTCATTTGAGTACATGTTCCCACCTAGATTTACTGCTTTTATCCATTTTTGTGTCTAAACGTCTTGCTCCTCTATAAACCAGGAGTTGACAAACTATGACCCATGCACAAACCGGTTACTTGTTTTCGAGAATAAAGTTTAAGGAGAACATGGGGACATCCGTTTGTTTATGTCTGTGGCTGCTTTCACGGTAGAGTTGAGGAGCTATGGCGGAGACTGTGTGGCCCACAAGCTGAAAATATTTGCTATTTTGCCCTTTATAGAAAAGATTCACCGACTCCTGCTATTTCTGTATGACCATAAGACAAAAGATCTAAAGGAGGGTACACTGCCTCCACAAATAGCTAATATTTAACTGTACTCCAATATGTGTCAGACACTAGCAGTTAGAAGATGATGAAGACCCAGAATAGTGTTTATACAAGACATCCTTTCAGCACCAAGAAAAGTACGTATTCCGATTCCAGAGACAAGGCAAACAGTAGTGCATTTGCAACCCAAACATTGCAGTGAAAAGCCCCAGACATGAAGATCTGAGGCAGGCTAATCTGCTCTGCCTTTCACAGAAGCAATAATATACTTTCCAAAGAAATTCATTCTAGCAGAGAAATTCCTAACTCAACCAACCAATGTAATGGAAAGCATCTTGGACTGAACATAAGAAGACTCCTGACTCTATAACTAATAAATAATAATAGCTAATACATAAAGCATTTATTATATGCCAGGCATATATATTAACTTGTCTAATGCTCATAAAAGTTCTATGAGTTAAGGGCTTTGTTCATTATCCTCACTTTACACATGAGAAAACTGAGATGCAGAGAAGTAAAGGGACTTGTTCAAATTACACAGCTGGTCAGTGGGACTAGGGATTTGATGTATGTGGTTTGGGTTTGAAGTCTGGGCTCTGCCTTTAACTGATTCTATGACCTTGGACAACTCATTCAATCTCCCTGAAAAACAAAATGTCTCCTCATCTGTAAAACAAAAACGTTGACCTTGATCTCTCAGGTTTCTATAGCTATGCTATTTCAAGATTCTTGGAATTAATAGACATTTACATGCACCTAGCACTGTGGGGATTATAACAGACAACATTCATTCATTCAACAAGTAATTAATGAGTATCTACTATGTACCAAACTGTGTTCCAGGCACTGGAGATATAGCAGTGAACAAAATAGACCAAAACAACAACAGCAACAACAACCCTTCTCTTGTAGTGCTTGTGTTCTAGTGAAATGCCATAATAACGATAATAATGAAAAGCAATGACAATGTAGAGCACTTACAATATGCCTGACACTGTGCTCTGTAATTTACGTGGCTCATTGTGTCTGCTCCTCTTCACGGCAGTCACGAGCCCTATGGTACAGATGAGAAAACAGACTTGGAGAGGCGAGGTACTCACCAAAGTTCACGGCTAGGACGTGGCAGAGCCCGGATCTGTCTACTTGCAGAGTTCCTGTTACACTGCTTTGCTTATAAGGACTTTATAACCAGTGAACTGGCTAATATATAGTCATAGCAAACTAGCTTCAAAAGAATCTCTGGGTGTTTTGACAGTTTCTTAAAAGCGAAGCAAGAATAATGGTAGGAAAGTTGCATCAGAAACTCAGAAGCGACGTTAGCATTCCTCTCTCTATGGTGACGGCTGGGCCTCTTGAGAAGAATCACACAAGGAATTTAGAGACTGAGCCTCTCATACTAGTATTAAACTTCTGGGACAAAGTAGGAAGGCAAAGAGTGACCTAACCGCTGGCTACCAACTGGGGGAACACCCCAGGATGATGGAGGATTCACTCTAAAGATAGAAAAAAAGAAAGGAAGGAAGAAGGGAAGGAAGGGTGGAAGGGAGAGAGAGGGACGGGGGAGAGAGAGAGAAAGAAAAGGAGAGAGAGAACATACTTGTGTCTTTAGTCTTGACTCTGAAGTCATCAAAGAATACTTTTGGGACCCAGAAAGGCCTCAATCAAATGCTCTCTAGACCAGATCCTAAATGAACTTGTGCCTCTACAAAGGGTACTGCCACGGTGTTGCTGTGCCTGTGATGTAGGCCGGCAGCTGTAGCTCCGATTCGACCCCTAGGCCGGGAACTTCCATGGGCCGCAGCTGCGGCCCTAAAAATTTTTTTTAATTAAATTAATTTATTTAAAAAACAGGAGTTCCCATCGTGGCTCAGCAGAAGTGAATCTGACTAGTGTCCATGAGGACGCAGGTTCAATCCCTGGCCTCACTCAGCGGGTTGGGGATCCAGCATTGCCGTGAGCTGTAGCTCTGATTAGACCCCTAGCCTGGGAACCTCCATAGGCAGCGAGTGCGGCCTTAAAAAAACACATGCACAAAAAAAAAAAAAAAACCCACATTTATTTCCTTACTTTATTGAGAAAATAGATGTGCTAAAAAGAAAATTCCATACATCTCTACCACCAAATAGACCAACTTACCTGCCTCTCTATCCACATAATTCAGTTACTCGCCAATTAGAGGTCGACCCCTCCACCTGTATGCTGGGTCCCAACTTCTCTAGTCTACTGGAGGATACGGCTCCAACACGGAGGCCCCCACCCCCTGCATCAGCAAGATTCTTTTTGTACTGGATTATTACCATTAGCACACAAAAATATGTTCTGTCATTCATCAGAGAAAAGCCAAATATCCTTCAAGCTACCACTTATTTTCTCCCTTTTATAGCAAAACTCAAGAGTTATGTAATTTCACGGTCTCCAGTTATTTTCCTCCCATTCTCTCTTGAATTCATTTGAATTGGAATTTTATCTCCACCAGTCGACCAAAATCTCTCAGTAATTTCACCGATGACCTCCATGTGTCAAATCCACAGCTCACTTCTCAGCCCTAATCTTCCTCAACTTCACAGAAGTATTTGCCACAGGGGCTCCCTCCGTCCCTCCTTTTTGAAATACTTGACTTTCCGGAACCCACACTCTTCTGGTTTTCCTACCGTCCGGGTCACCACTTCATCTCAGCCTTTCTTGCTAGTCCCTCCACATCTTTTCGAAGGCTAAATACTGGAGGGCTCCAGAGCTCATTCCTTAGACTACTTTTTCTTCTCCACCCAATGCCCTTGTATCAATGGCCATGGTTTTAAGTGCCAGCCATCAGTTGATGACTCCCAAATTGATGTCCCTACTTAAGACTTCTGCCCTTGGGCTCCAGACTCATCTCTTCACCTGCTGACTCTCCATATCCATGTGGTTATCTAAGCTAGAGCTTGCATTTCACATCTTCAAAACAAAACTCCAAATTTCCCCATTAAAATCCATCCTTCTCCTAGTCATCTTCATCTCAGCCCACCTTAGCCCTTTGCTCAGCCCAAAAGCTTGAGAGCCATCCTGGGTTACTCTCTGGCTTCCACACCAATCCATCAACAAGGCCACTCAACTCTGCTATCACAGTCATGGCCAGTCCATCTACTTCTCACCTTCCACAGTACCATCTCAGCCCAAGGTACAATTACATCTTACGTGGCTTGCTGTAATAGCCTCCTACCTCGCTCCCCTGCTTCCTCGCTTGCTCTTCTGCAATCCGTTCCTTACAGAGTAGCCAAAGTTATCATTTTAAAAATAAATCAGGGAACTTACCCATTGTGGCGTGGCAGAAACGAATCTGACTAGTAACCATGGGGTTGCGGGTTCAATCCCTGGCCTCGCTCAGTGGGTTGGGGATTTGGCATTGCCATGAACTATGGCGTAGGTCACAGACATGGCTCAGATACCATGTTGCTGTGTCTGTGGCTATAGCTCTGATTCGCCCCTAGCCTGGGAGCTTCCATATGCCTTTGGTGTGGCCCTGAAAAGAAAAAAAAAAAGTGAATCAGATCATGGCTTCCTATTGTTGAAGCTACAGCTGCCAGCCTATGCCACAGCCAGGGCAAAACGGAATCCAAGCTGCATCTGCCACCTACACTGCACCTCTCAGCAATGCCGGATTATTAACCCACTGAGTGGGGCCAGGGATCGAACCCACGTCCTAATGAATACTAGTCAAGTTCTTAACTGCTGAGCCACAATGGGAACTCCTGGGTTACATTTTTTAAAAATAACCACTTCAACTCCTCCAGACACACAACCACCCAGTGACCCTTTAACTGATCATGTTCCTTCCTAACACGTCTTTCTCTGAAATGTTATTGTATATACTGTGTTTTTAATTCTTCAGTATATGCTTCTCCATTAGAACAAAAACTCCGTGACATGAGAGTGGGGACTTTGTCTATTTCACATTATCCTCAGATAGAGCCTAAAACAGTGCCTGATCTGTGTTCCCTGAAGGAATGAGTCTTCTCGTGCCCGAATCCACAATTCTACCTTCATCTCCCCTCGCTTCCCTCTTGATGCAATGAAAGAATCTCTTTCTTTCAATGAAGACCAAGCTCACTACGTGCGAGCTGCAGCCCACGTCTTCTCACCCACTCAAGGATTTGACTCCTTTGCTTATTTCCCTCTTTCCTACAACTTTGATCACTCTGTCTCTACTGGAACATTCCCATCAGCATTTGAACATAATCAGTTATGTTCTCCTTTCTTAAAAAGATTCTCTTCGCTCCTCACTCCCTCCCAGATTTCCCCTTCACGGCAAAACTGCTCTGGACTTGTCACACGCTGTGCCATCTCCATTTTCTTACCCGCCATTCATTCCTCAGTTCTCTCAGATCTGGCTTCT
Source organism: Catagonus wagneri (assembly GCA_004024745.2). Lineage (NCBI taxonomy): Eukaryota > Metazoa > Chordata > Mammalia > Artiodactyla > Tayassuidae > Catagonus > Catagonus wagneri. The sequence continues at coordinate 39,755,266 of PVHT020000015.1, read as the reverse complement.
TTTCTCACTGTTCTGTGGCGGTGGCTGTGAATATTTTCATCAGCAATCTTTGCGCTGCCACATCCGACGGACACTTCGGAGTTCTCAAATTGCTTGACTTACCAGCAGTATTAGACACCACCGACTACTCCCTTCTTGAAACTCTCCATTCTTGGCATATGTGACATCACACTTTCTGGTTTCCCTCCTACCTCGCTGGTCATTCCTTCTCAGCGTCCTCTGAAGGCCCCTTCATTTGTACTTGACCTTAAATATTGCGATTCCTTAGGGTTTGGACCCAGGTCCTCTTATCTACACTGTCTCTTACTAGGTTGTGTTATCTGGTCCCATGGCTTTAAAGACCACTGATAACTCAATGAAAGCCTTTGGAAGGCTCTGGGGCCCAACATCTCTACTGAAGTTCCACTCTGATAGGGTGTAACAACAAAACCAAAGGAGAGGAGAGGCCTCTCTCCTGCTGGCAGCAGGGCACTGTGTAGCTTCGGTACTCCAGATGCAGTGGGAGATAACCATGACTACTAAGTGCCCGGCATACACAGAATAGCCAGCACATGTCCAGGAGGAAATGAAAAGATTTTTGAGTACATGCGAGGCACCCTGGAAAGAGTTTATTATTGGCAACCTGAGTGGGAGCCTATTCACACTGGCAAGGCTGGAGAAACACAGGATATGGCCCAAGTCATTCTATTTTATATTTGGTGCTTTTCAGGATGTTGACATGAGTGGTTAATGGCCGGGCAGGGGGTGGAATCTGTGTCTGATTCTATCTGGCAAAAGCACTTCTCGCCGCTTGCCCAACACCACTAACAAGCAGAAGAGAATGCCAACTACTTTACAGTAATTACTTACTTGGGAGAAACTTAGGGAGGGTGGTCAACTGGTTAAAAAAAAAAATTGTTATGGGTCAGTATATTTAGTCCATTAGTTTGCAAGGCTTTTCAATATCCCAGGTAGGATGCAATAACCCTGCTAAATGAATGTGGCCCTCTGCTTTGCTTCTTTCACTGTGGCTTGAGATTTTAAAAACAGATGTTTTTGAGTATGGGAAGGTTCTATAATTTTATCAAAAGTCTTACCTGGGCCAGACAAATTGTCTTCCCTGGGACAGAGCAGCAGTCAGGTATGACACAAATCAGTGCCAGTGCTCTTAGATGAAAGTACAATAGTTAGGGTACCGATCCTTTGTGTAGGAATTAGAACGTATAGTGACAACTCCCTTGAGTGTACGACGGCCTTAAAAGACATTTAAGTAACATTGGCCAATGAAGCAGGTGCATCCTGTTTAAGTCTAGAATATTTTTTTTCTTGAGCTTTTTGTGTATACAGGGGATGGGGACAAGTTTGGGGACACATCACCAATACATTTAGAAATCCTGGATAATCTGTTGGGGGTCATCTCAAAGAAATCAGTGGGAACTTGATGGTCAATGGCTGTTCTCTAACTGATGTCAGTTACAGTAATGAACTTCTCAGTGGAGATGACCAATGACTTTTATACTTACTTCAGTCAGTAAGATCTCTGAACCATTTTGCCTCCCTAACATTGGTCACCTTGGGGATAACATTTGAAGAATAGAAGTGGGAATGGAGATACTGGCAGAGGCCCAATGAAGAGATACTGAAGACAGTAACGAGCAGCAAAAATATATACCAAATACTTCCTGTGTCAGGACTGTGGCCGAATGCCTTATATACATTACCTTATTTAATTGTCACAACATCCCGATAAAGTCAGCACTACTTTTTATCTCCGTAGTGCAGAAGAAGAAGTTAAGGCTCCAAGAGACTAAATACATTGCTTGAGGTCACACATCTAATATGTGGCAGAGCCTGAATTCGAATACAGATCTGCCTTACCCAAGCTCACGCTAGCAGTTGGTTCACTCTGCTAACCTGGAAAAGGGGGGAAAGAAAGTGAAAAAAAAAATTGTCAATAGATAAAATATAAACTATTACACTGGAATGCTGAAGATATCAATCATGTGTCTCCAAAGTTTCTCTCAACCCCCAATATAACAGAAAAACTCAGGAAAAACACATTTCAGATGAAAATTAGGCCATTTTTACTTTCCCTCAGTCATCTACATGTTCCTTTTTTCTTTTTCAAGAAGCCACTCCCTGGGGCCATGCTATGGAGATATTTGTCCTTCTGTTTAGAATCTTGAGGTTTCAAAACTCAGTTTCCTAACATCAGGTTCATTGCGGTCTTATGTTGCCTCTTGGGGCGATCTTTAACGCAAGAACCCGCGGCCCCGGCCTCTAGCCACAGCAAGTGATCAGCCCGTAGCCCCATGCTGCTGGGTGGGTTCCATCTGAACACATTACTCCCTGGCCCTCCTGGCGAGTGTAGACAAGTTGGGCCTGGGGGCGGTGAATTAACCAAAACACAGGCCAAAGGTGGGTGGATGTGGATCCCAAAGACTGGAGGCTAAGATGAGGAATTACCCAAGGCAACCAGGGGCAGAAGAGGCAGAAGTACAAGTTCAAGTGCTTAGTGGGTACTGAGAATCAGGCTAGGGACACCAGTGCAGTCACTCCACCCCACCAGCAGAAGAAGGGTGGAAAATGGGAGAAAACAACGGGAGCAGAATGGAAAGAAGGTTGGCAGCTGGTTGAGAAGACTCTCGAGTGTTGAGTGGTCCTTCCCAGCACCTTAGCTAGGCATTCTGAGTGCTCCCACTTCCTTCCCAGCCTCCTCTCTCACCTTTCTCCTCTCACCCAACGTCACGAACACAGAAGGTCCTTCCACACCCCCTGAGGTGTGCCATATGCTGTTCCCTCAGCCTGGATTACTTGCCTTCTACATCTTCGCCCAGAGAAACCAATTCATCTTTCAAGGACCTACTTAAAAGCCACCTGCTCTGAGAAGCCTTCCTCACCCTCCCCAACCTAAAATTAGTCACTGCATCTTCTGTGTTGTCACCAGCTTTACTTGGATCCTACATCACCAGCAAATTCTCTGCTAGAAGGTCGTTTTTTGTTACAAGGTGTTACATGTCTGCCTCTCTTACTAATGTTTAAGCTCTGTGAGGGCAGTTTGTTCTTCCTTATACTCAGTTCTTTGAGGAACTTTTTTATCTTTGTCCTGTTTATCTTTGTGTCCCCAGGGCCTAGCAAAGTAGCTAGTGAAGCTTTTGCTAAATACTTATTGAATAAATGAATAACTGCTGAATAAGGAGTTAGTGAATGAATGCCAGAGATAAACTATGGCATTAAAAGAATACTAAAACAGCAGACAAGGGAAAAACAAATAAACACACACAAAAACAAAACCCAACCCATTTTATCCACATACCATCTTTTTTCCAGAAAAGACTTGGCATGGCTTGGAAGTCACGTATATTTAGATTAGGACAAATATAACATTAGGACATTGCTGAAGAGGACAGCAAAGGAGCGATTCTTGCTGTAGCCACTAGTGTCCTGGTTTAAAGCAGTAAGAAATAAAAATCCATCTCCCCCAAAAAATCCCATTTTCTGCTTTTTCACTCTTGACAGCAGCACACAACTCTCAGTAAAACAGTGACGCTCTCGGAAGAACTTGAACACACAGGACACTAACACACAAGTCCTTTCTCATTAATTTTTCGTTATTCTTTTCTCAGCACTCACTGGTAAAGTACATAGGTGAGAAAACAAACGTCAAGGAGAGATGAAGAAGAGAAGTGTTAAAAAAAATAAAGATTCAAGGTAAAAAGATGAAGTAAACTTTGTCCACTGGAATATGCTGTTAAGTGAGTCAGCTGTCCTTAAATTGAGCAGCCACCAACTTCTATAGATCTGAAGAAACTTACTGTAAGAGAGAGACAGGCAGAGACAGACAGAGAAAATATACCCAGGTGGATAAAGGAAAGCTAAGAAAGAAAAAGCAGCAACTCCATCAAGAAAGAAGGAACAAGAATAGACTAGGACCTGCAGATGGAAAGTTAGGGCAACCGAATGCCGAAACCGTTTTGGCCTTTTTGGCAATCAAGGCAATAATTCATCATGGGCTATAAATCTCTCCTTGCCTAAAGAAAACATGTCCCCCAGAGTAGGGAGGAAGGCCAGGAACGGGATTTCTGGGAGTTGGGGACCTTCCCCTACTCTCTCGGCCAGCGCCCTTTGTGAGTTGCGACCCACGCTGGCAGGCTTGGCTGTGACCTTGAGAAGCAGGGAAACTGAGAAGCCGACAAGGTTCTCAGCAAGCAGAACTGTTAGCTCTGTGCTCCTACGCACTGAGCTGCCCAGCTTTGACAAGTGATAGATAAGAAACTTTCCTCCAAAAAACCGTACTTTTCAAGCGAAGGTTAACACCTAAAATGCAAGCATTTAGGTTATTTACCTTGGCTTCTTTTTTTAAAAGGAAGCTGTTGAAAATGACAGCGATGAATTATTTAATTTACCAATTTGGAAAACCTTTTCGGAATGTAGGGAAGTAATAACTCGAATTTTCTGTTTGTTAATTAACTTTTCCTAACAGCTTAAACCCAGTCCCCTCCTCCCCAGGCAGACAAGCCACAGCTAACGCGTAAACACCCATCTCCCCCTTCTAATTGCTGCGTAGGAGTTATTCTGTGATTCTGGAAGGAAACTTCGGTGAATAAATGAACGACTCTCTCGTTGCTATTTGGAAGTTATAAAAATTACAAGACATCATTCCATTATATTCTCTCATTTCCTTGTCATTGGAAAAGGTTCCAACCTCTCATCATATTAAAAAGCAATTATCAAAATGTTTTATTCCATAATAAGTTTGACTACTAGGAGAGAAAGTATTCAGAAATCAAAATAAGGGGGTTCTTTTTAGCATATAAACAGGTGAGTCAACCTTGCAAATCTGAAAAAAAAAATGTATGTATCAGTGAAAGATTGCCCTTAAAGGCAACTTTTTGGAACTTTTTGCAATTTTGGTCTTTGCTTTGATTTTTCTCTACAGACTAATTCCCGTTAAACTGTCATGATTGCATGAAAGATGTTAACTTCTTGCTGACTCTGCAAGCTGATGGACCTGAATGATAGCTTGTGCCGAAGCTGGCACACGGCACATTCACCAAGGTTGCTCGGCTTTGTCTAAATCTGCAGAGCGCACTCTCCTGGAGCCAGCTGGTCGACCAGCAGTAGGCTCTGAAGCCGCCGCATGCAGGACACTGTGCTTCCGAGCTAGGGAGAATTACAAAGGGATTTACAGATATGCCACCTAACCCCTTCGTAATAATCCTTAACATTTGTGCGGAACCTTACAATTTACAAAGGGCTTTCCCCTAGGTTATCGCTCTTGATCCTCACAATAACTGAGGGAAGCCAGTACCCATCCTCGTTTGATAGATGATGAAACCTAGGCTCAGAGGCTTTATGTGCCTTGCCTGACGTCATGAAGTGAGTGAAAAAAGGAGCCAGGGCTTGGAGCCCCAGTCCTGTGATGAAGAGTACAGTGCTCTTTCGTATCGTGTTGTTTCTCACATACCAACAAATGCAGGGGCACCCGTGAAAGTGACAGAGCACAATCAAAGTGTAGACAGAATCAGCAACCTGAGTGATCAGTAGTCAGACAGGATCAAAAGCTACAGGAGAGGGGTGGGCTGGGGATGTAACTCAAAGCTGAGGCTGCTAGACCACAGGGCAGCTGTGAGTGACCTAGAAAAAAACGTGTTCCCTTCTGACGGATGTGGTCCTGGGGGTGTACAGAGCTCAAGAGCCTTTGTGGCAAGTAGAAAAAAAGAAAAAAAAAGGAAAGTTGCTCTTCCTCCCAGCAGATCTGACCAGTGCTGGGGTATAGGTCCTGATGAGCATGGTTCAGCTTTCAATCCTCAGTATCTTCCTCTGCTGGGTACCCTGGTGCCCAGCATTTCTATGCAGCCACACATAGTGGTTCTGACTTAAGTGACCAGGAGCCTTGAGAATAGGGAGAGCTGGCTAGAGTCTTCGCTACTCAAAGTGTGGTCCTTGGCCCAGCAGTATGGGTTTCACTTGGGAGCTTATTAGACACGCAGAATCTCAGGCGCCTCTTCCCGACCCGCTGATGGAGAATCTGCACTGTGATAAGATGCCTAACGGATGCGTGTGCATATTTAAGTTTGAGAGGCAGTGGGCTACCAATGGGAGGAAGGCCAGGAATGGGATTTCTGGGAGTTGGAAACAGGTAAATCAATGCTTATTCACAGACTGGCAAGCAGGCTGGTATAGCTGCAGAGGGGGCACTCAGAGCAAAGAAAAGCCCTGCCCTCCAACAGATGGAGCTGTACTTGGAACTCAGCGGGGCGGGAACTTGGACTCTTCTGTGTTACTTCGTTCAGTGCTATTGGGAGCCCCTCTGATGCACTCGGCCCCACCCGTCTAAAGCTCATGGTACCTGTTCTCAAGAAGGCCACTGCCTGGAGATAAGAGAGAACATTCAATCCGCTGCAACAGGCACCCTGGTGAAGCTGTAAACAGGGCGCTGGGAGAGCACGAAAGAGCAGGAAGCCCCTCTGTCTATGAAGATTTGAATGGTTAGAACACGAGGAATTAGCAGAAATTGCCATAACATACTTCACTCGGCATAATCAGCTATACTTGAATAAAAAAATAATTTAATTAAAAAAAATATATAAGGAATTGCTCACACAGAGAGGACAACGGTGTCTCTCCAGGCAGAGAGCTTCATCTTCCTCACTGGTTTCGTTCCAGTCTTCCTCTCGTTCTCTTATTTCAAGGCCTAGCACAGTGGCCAGGGGACAACTGTGAATGAATACTTGTTAAATGACTGCCGAGCCACTAGGCAGACCGGATAAATAAGCTTTGGAAAGAGGAATCACAGAGACTAACACGGGAGGTGGAGAGACCTTCTAATTGCCCAGGATGGATGCGGTAAAAATTTGCGTTTCGGGCTGTGGCTGGAGAAAGGAGGGAAAGATATAAGAAATTCTCTGCTATGCTAAGATTTTTCTTTGTCTGAGCGGAAAATGTAACAATGAGACCGAGATATGCTTAAAGTAACACCTTCATTAAATATAAATACTCCTTAACAATGAGCCGATCGAACCGCAATCAGATCCATTCTCTCCAAACGGGTTGAGTGGAGGGCGCTGGAAAGGCTGCCGCCAGGAATCAGGCCTGCTTCTTCCAGCTCACCGTGGGGTTCCATTTTGCTTTGGGTGAGAGAGTCGGTATTTCCCCCCCCCACACACACAGATCTTCATTGCACAGGATAAGGCATTTCATTCCCTTGAATGAAATCTGCTCATTAGTCCATCTTTACAGTCTGTATAATACTTCCAGGGAGGGGCAGGGGGAGGGGTCACAGGCCAGCAAGCCAGAGACCCAAAGGGGCTCAGGTAGGCCCCGTGAGTGCAACAAAGCACACAGCAGCCCAGCAGCGCAGAGCCTCCTTGCACCCAATATTCCGTTCTGCAGCCTAACTGGCTTGGAGCCTGCATATACTGTAGGTTGAACTCAGACGGCATTTTCTACAATGTAAGAAATACATTTGAGAAATATAAGGAAATTAGGCTCTGCTCCTTAGTGTAAAATAGTATTGGACTTTCAGGGAAGGCTACATAGTTTCAAATGGCTGAAGACAGTAGAGCTGGCGAGGGCTGAGGGGAGGAGAGACTCCATACGAAAGAGGCAGAGAAACGCTGAAGCAAGTCTGTGGTCCCTGGAGAAAAAGAGGGCGATAAGGACTCCAGAGGCATTTCAGTTTTAGTACACGGGCTGCCGATGGGAGCACTCTCCAGAGGCACTTCAGAACTGGGGAACAAACTGAATGTGAGTGGCCAGGCATTGGAGAGAATTGAGAATGACTCCCAGATTTCTTATTTGGGCAATGGTTTAGGCTGAGGCAGATGGGTTGAAGATAATGAGTGAACATGTTGAGTTCGAGGTGTCTAGGAATCATTTAGGTGCAGATGTCCAGTAAGACGTGGAAAGGGCTTGGAGTTCAACAGAGAGGTGTGGGCTAGAGATACAGACATGAAATTTACAAGCATATTATTGCTAACAAAAGCCATCGGGTTAGTTCTCTGTCCCAGGGAGAATACACAAAGCAAGAAGAAGAGAAGACTGGAGAGAAAACGCTGGGCAAAAGCCAACAAGAGCCAAGACAGAATAATGTCAAAGAGGCTCGATGAGGGCAAAATTTCGGCATGGAGAGGTCATCAGTAGTTTGGAAGCCACAAGAGATTGGAGAGGATAAGGGCGGAGAGGAAATCATCAGATGGCGGAGAGGAAATCATCAGATTGGTCCATTCGTAGATGTTTGGTGATCTTTGGCAAAGCTGACGTTTCCGTAGTGCAGGAGAGGAAGAAGCTAGGTTGCCAGAAGGGGAAGATAATGGCAAAATGAGACACTGGGGGCCGTGAGGGATTTGGTGTTGGAAGAAAGAAGCATGGGTGCTGGCTTGTGGGGAGACGGGTTCTGGGGCAGGAATTTTTGTTTGCCAGAGCTTTGGGCATCGTGAGCAGAGAAGAACAGATTTGGGTAATGGAAGAAAGGGAACTGATGGAGATAGGTCTCTGAGGAGGTGATGGATGTGGATGTCTTAGAAAAAGGGAGAACAGGAGAACATCTTTCCTTTAAAACACAAAGGAATTAACAAATAAACACGATAGCATGTGATGCTTTGGAGAACATCTTTACCATTAATAGAAATATTAGTGCCTGGAAAATTAGCAAAGAGGAAAGATGTAATCAGGCTTGGCTGTGTAAAAGAATATCTAATTTGAATCACTCACGCTAACAGCTCACCACCTATGCTTAATTAACATACGGCATGCTAGCTATTGTGTATACCAATACATACTTGTCAGGTTAACTCCGTTTTCAGTTTTATTTTATTTCACAACTAACTCTCTTCAGGTCTGCTGAGGCTTCCTAACCTGTAGCTTATGTAATATTGTTTGTTCACCGGCTTAAAAAAAGATTTTAGAAGGAATATTGGCTTAGCAGAAAATTCTCAGATGTCAGTTTACTTCTATGACATTTAACTTGGCAATTAGGGGATGAGAGAGGAAAAAAATAATGTATATCCAGGAAAAAAAGGAGGCCAGCTTTATGGCCTTGTCACACTCAACAGATATGCTCGCTAATGGAGGTGCTTGTCCCATTTTGAGAGAAGACTGTGTTTTCGAAAGAAGCTTTTTTCCTAGACCTCTGGTAGTTACATGTAATTACTACATCCTAGGGAACACAAATGTGATGAAAACTCAGCAGATGTGTTTTTTGGAGGTCATCTTGTGAGATGTGGTTTGGTGTGCACTACAGCAAAACTTACTCTGAGATTCCGCCCCCCCCACACACACAATGACTCATCTGCTGCTTTAGACACTAAAATCTGTATTATTTAAAAAGGCATTGGAAGACTGTTCATTCTATTTTAATTTTATAATGTTTAATGCAGAAAATTCTAAAAAGAAATGTGACTTTTACTGAGTGCCGACTATGCGACACACATGTTACATGTACTGTCTCAATCCTCAAAAAATTGTGTGTGGAATCTTTAATTTTTCATTAATGTTGTGAGAGAGACAATACTATGGATCCCTTTTTACAGAGGAGGGAGCTAAGGCGTCAGCTGCCACCGACCACCCATTTCTTTGTTCACATTCACAGCAAACAGCATTGAAGAGATGCCTCTGCAACCTGCCTCTGTTTTTTTCTCAGAGCTGCTCTAATCAGGCTCTTGCCTCCACCACTTTGTTTTTTTTTTTTTAATTTTTTTATTATTTAAAAATGTTAATTATAGTTGATTTACAATGTTCTGTCAATTTCTATTGTATAGCAAAGTGACCCAGTTACACACACATGCACACACACACTGTTTTTTCTCACATTATCCTCCATCATGTTCCATCACCACTTTATAAAACCTGCTCCAGCGAAGTCACCAATGACCTTCATGTTCCCAGTCCATGTGTCAGTTCTCAGTCATAACCGTCCAGGACCCGTCAGCAGCGTTTGAGACAGTGGGTCACGCCTTCCTCCACTTCCCTCCTTAGCGCTTGGGACACCTCGCTGTCTGGGTTTTCCTCCAGCTTCACTGACTCAGTCTCTTTTGTTGATCGTGTCCTATCTCTGACTTCTTGATGACGTGGGGCCTCAGGACTCAGTCCCTTGGAGCTCTTCTCCAGTTCTAGTCCCTCCTCAGGTGGCCTCATCTGGTCTCATGGCCATCTTCACACCCATGACTCCCAGATTTGTACCTCCAGCCCAGACATTCTCCTTGAACTTCAGATTTGTGTTCCTACTGATCATCATCACTAGGATTTCTTTCTTCTTTTTGTCTTGGCAAACCCAGGAATTCCTGGGCCAGGGACTGAATCTAAGCCACAGGTGCAACCTACACCATAGCTGCAGCAATGTGGGATACTTTAACCCACTGCACCGGGTCAGGGATCGAACCCATGCCTCTTCAGTGACCGGAGCTGCCACAGAGACAATGCTGGATCCTTAGCCGGCTGCACCACAGCCGGAATTTCCTCCACTAGGATTTCTAATAGACATCTCAACATGTCTAAAACACATTCCTGATCCTTCCTCACAATAAACCAGAAAGAAGGAACACCTGCTCCAAACTCCGCCTTTCATCAGATGTAGGTGGGATTTCCATCCTTCTGGCTGTTCACGCACAAAACCTTGGAGTTATTCTCAACATCTTTTTCACAATCCCCATACCCAATCTGTCATGAAATCATGATGGATTCACCTTCAAAATGTGTCCAGAATTCAACCACCCCACGCCTCCTCTACTGCCATCTACCTGTTCCTTGATCTTGCCAGGAATACCTCTGTCCACCACAGGTAGCCATATGGCTAATTCCCTCTCCTCTTGGCCCAAATGTCACCTTCTCAACAAGACCTAACCTGACCACCCTATTTCCTACTGCAACCTGCTCCCTCTCCCCAGGAACCCAATGCCAGAGTATTTAACTCTCATCTTTTTTTTTTTTTTTTTTTTGCCTTTTCTAGGGCCGCACCCGTGGCATATGGAGGTTCCCAGGCTAGGGGTCTAACAGGAGCTGTAGCCGCCGGCCTCCGCCACAGCCACAGCAACGCGGGATCCGAGCTGCGTCTGCAACCTTCACCACAGCTCACGGCAACGCCAGATCCTTAACCCACTGAGCAAGGCCAGGGATCGAACCCGCAACCTCATGGTTCCTAGTCAGACTCGTTAACCACTGAGCCACGACGGGAACTCCTTAACTCTCAACTTTTAGTCCATGACACTTTCTACCTTCTAACATATCACATAATTTACTTCTTTACTGTGCTGTTGGCTGTCTAGCTCCTGCTATTAGAATTTCGGATCATGAGGGCAAAGATTTTCATCTGTTTTGTTTCCTACTGTACCCCCAAACTCCTAGAGCAGTACCTTGCATATAGCAGACCCACAAATGTTTGTTGGATTGTATTAACAAGCTTAAGGGTCTTGCCAAACCTGGTTACACAGTGACAGCTCTAGCATTCAAACTCCAGTCTCTGATACTAACAATTCTGCTGCTTCCTGTAGTAGCCTGGGGCAGTGGTTCTCAGCAGGTGTGCCCCGAACCCCTCTGGTGAGTCAAAAGACACGTACTTTTGTTATGACTTGACATGTAAAATGTTATGGTGATGATTGTCATAAAGAATATTGTGGGGAGTTCCCTGGTGGCTCAGCAGGTTAAGGATCTGGCATTGTTACCACTGTGCTATGAGTTTGATCCCTGGCCAGGGAACTTCCACATGCTTCAGGTGTGGTTAAAAAAAAAATTAAAATAAAAAATTTTTTAGGAGTTCCTGTCGTGGCTCAGCAGAAACGGATCTGACTAGCATCCATGAGGACACAGGTTCAAACCCTGGCCTCGCTCAGTGGGTTAAGGATCCAGCATTGCTGTGAGCTGTGGTGTAGGTCACAGACGCGGCTTGGATCTGGCATTGCTGTGGCTGTGGTGTAGGCTGGTGGCTACAGCTCCGACTGAACCCCTAGCCTGGGAACCTCCATATGCCGTGGTTGCAGTCCTAAAATGACCAAAAAAAATTTTTTTAGAGAAAAGAATATTGTGTTGAGTAGAGGCCCACGTGTACTTGCCTCAGGATGGCCTGCACTGTGGAACTGCTAGCAAAGCAGATCTTTTAAGGAGTTTTAGTAGTTGAACTTGTGAGTTTTTTGGAGCATATTTTTTTTGTTTGAGCAGATGAACACAAGCCAAGATTTCAGGCAAATAATCATTAAGAAGTTTTCCTTCATCTTGGAAGTTTATTCCAAACCCATTGAATACTCTGGAAGGTATGGAAGCAGAGAGTAAGAGCAAGAAGAATGGCTGAACAGCCAAAATTAGGAATTTGACCATCAAACGAGGTTTGCCCTATTTCACAGCAGCGGGCAAGATCGAAACTCCCAAGCTGACATGGATGGATTTTAGAATATTTAAGGTTAAATGTAAATTCTAATGAAGTCAGAGGTTTTATTCTTCAGACTGTGAAGAAGTTGATAGATGGTTTATTTATTATGGTATAAATGGAGTTTTTTTTTTTTTTAACTACTCAAAATAAAGCAGTTCTCCCTTAAAAACTCGCCTACAATTCTAAATATGTGAACTTTCCAAAATGGATAAGATAGAAGAACATCTATTTTTAGTATTTATTACATCTTTTCTTTTCCATGATAGTGTACTGCAAAAGACCGAGTGTGGGTCCCTGTGCATTAGGATCTTGTTTGTCTATTTTGTATGTAGCAGTTTGTGTTTGCTGCTCCCAGACTGCTAATTTACCCCTGCTTACTCCCTTTCCCCTTTTCTAACCACGGGTTTGTTTTCTGTGTCTGTGATTCTGTTCTGCGAATATGTTCATTAATATTTATTACATTTTAACTTACATTTAAAATCACAATATCTAAAAAAATTAACTAGAAATTTTGCTTTTATCCATTTTCACTTTGCCTGAAACAGTATTTAAACTCTGCATCAATCTCTCTGGTACCACTATAGCCACTTTTTTTTTTTGTCTTTTTTGTCTTTTCAGGGCTGCACCTACAGTCTATGGAGGTTCCCAGGCTAGGGGTCCAATCGGAGCTGTAGTCACCGGTCTCCACCACAGCCACAGAAACGCAGGATCCGAGCCGCATCTACAACCTACACCACAGCTCACGGCAAAGCCGGATCCTTAACCCACTGAGCAAGGCCAGGGATTGAACCCGCAACCTCATGTTTCCTAGTCAGATTCGTTTCCACTGCGCCACGACAGGAACTCCCTAGAGCCACTTTGGAATAAAATTCATGGTAAAATTTTTAAAAAGAATGCAGTGTTGAGTAGATCATGCAATATAGAATAGACTGGCCTTCAACTTGCGGGGGAAGGGGAAGAGGCCGAAGGCAACATCAAACAACATCAAATGGATGTCAAAGAACAATATCATCCTGGTGTCCAGAAAGACGGCACGTTCACCTGCCTCAAGGGCATACAAGTGACGGCAGTCAGTTCAGGGGACTGTTCTACTCAAAACGTGACCCAATGTGATAAACACGTTGATAAACGTCAACTTGCTACCCCAGGCCTGGTGAGGCTTTGTTGTAATGCAGTGGAGACTACATTATTATCAACTGGTTTAGTAAACTTTTGAAAGTCCTTCAAGCTTGCTGCCAAAAATCCTAATATTCAAAAGTGTTTTAGAACAAGGGTGTCCTAGATTTTTAAAAAATGGTTGCGGCGGTTCCTGTTGTGGCTCAGTGGGTTAAGAACCTGACTAGTATCCATGAGGATTTGGGTTTGATCCCTGGCCTCGCTCCGTGGGTTAAGGATCTGGCATTGTCATGAGCTGTGGTGTAGGTCACAGATGCGGCTCGGATCCCGCGTTGCTGTGGCTGTGATGTAGGCCAGCGGCTACAGCTCCGATTCGACCCCTAGCCTGGGAACCTCCATATGCCGCGGGTGCGGCCCTAAAAGGACAAAAAAAAATTTGTTTCGAACCCTTGCAAGCAGATAAGTTTCACTGACTTTAACCACTCATCTCCTGTGTAAGCAAAGCAGGGGAGTACCCCATTTTCCTGTTTTTATTTTTAGATTTAAAAAAATGATGACAGAAACCATAGGATGGAGTTGAATTCACTGGAGATGCAAATAACAACAACAAAAGCATGAGAATTCTCCTGAGTTGATGGGCGGGGTTCAGGGAAAGGAGTAGAGGACCTGGGAGACCCGAGTCTAGTCTAAGTGTGTGACTTTGGCCAAGTCATTTCTCTTCTCAGGGGCCTCAGTTTCTTCCTCCATAAAATAAGCGGTGAGGTGAGGGGCGGCCTGGATGAACTGCGCCCGCTGCCTCAGCTCTGATTCTGGCTGAGGTCATGGTGTTGTTTGAAACAAAGTCTTCAAGAGGTTAGGAAGTGTTTCAATTCATTTGTTTAATCTCTGTATTGTTAGTGCCTTAAGTGCAGAAATTTGAGTTGAACAAACCCAGGTCATGACGCATTTATTATCATTGGAATCTTAAGGAATTTCTTTATTTCCGGCCAAGCAACCATCTCAGTCCCACTTCCTTCTTCACCTCCATGGCCACTATTCTCTTCTGCTTAATTACTGTATTTTTGTTGGTATGCATTCATATAAAGTGTGTATTATCATTTTCAGTGGACGTTTTTTTGAATTTCTGTAAATGGTATTACAGTATATATTATTCTGTTTCTTGCTATTTTTCTCCCAGCATCATGTTTTAAAAATCTCTATATGTTGCTTCATCTACATCTACTCCCTTGCTTCTAATTACTGAAAACAACTCCGGAACGTGTGTCCACCACATTGTGCCGCTCTGCTCTCTGGGTGATGAATGTCACATTACCTCCATAAATAATGCTGCGGTAAGAAGCATTCCAATTTAGAAAAGAATTGTAGGTGAGGGTGCGAATAGGAAAGGCAGCTGCTTCTGAGCTGTGACTAGAATGATGAGGTGCTGCTGTTAGGTCTCCTTTTCTCCAACTTGCCAAATAGCCTCGGGTGATGGAATTCAATTCCAAAGCTTCAGCTGGGACAGAAATCAGGATTTGGGCTCTTGTGGGGCCAAGTAATTATGTTGGCAGGTTTTCTTCATGGAATCAACTAGTTGTTTGAATCAATTAACCCAGTTGGTCTGACACGTTGACATCGTGTAGACCCTCCACCCGTAACCCTCACTCCCAGGAGATGAGCTCCCCATCCCTCCACCCCCGCCCCAATGATGTAGACCATGTCTTTGACCTCAAGTGAACTTGAAGGAAGCCTTCAAATTCTTGTGTCCCTACTCAGCGCTTCCTCCTGTTCTCCATAGCAGCTATTTTAAAACCTTCTCCATCACTTCTCCCCTCACTCTCAGCTGGTCACATCACTTCCTACTTCATAGAGAAAACAGAAGCTATCAGATGAGCGCTCCCTGAAAATTCCTATTACCAAATCTATAAGTTTGGCTGGGTCCACTCCCATCCTTTCCTTCTTCCTCCCTGTTACAATGGAGTGTCCCACCTTCTGTCTATGAGGAATCCTTCCATCCTTCCATCCCATCCCTTCCTTCCTCACTAGGTTGGCTAAATGGTACCCTCTCCCCTTGAATATTTCAATCGCTCTACTTCTATTAGCTACTTCCCATCACCATGTAAACGTGTCCAAGTCTTTCTGATTTTAAGATTATATTTCTAAAACATCTCCCTCAACCTCCATCCCTTCCTGTGATCCCATCTCCACCACCTCCTGCAACGTAGCAAATGACTCTAGTGAAAGAGCTGCATTTGTCCCCATAGCCACTCAGTCTCCTGGATCTCACTGAAGTCTCCTTGTCACTAAATCCAGCAGAGCCGTTTCTCCTCTTATCATATTTCCATTCTCACCAACATATTGTCCCTACTTTGCTGTGAATCTCTCCCTCCTTGGCTTGCATGACACCTCATATGCCCAGCTTCCTTTATACCTCTCTAGACGTTCTTTCAAGATGTCTTTGGCAGGCTGATCTGATTCCGTCTGCCCCTTAGGGTTCCTCATTTCTGGTCCTCCTTGCTTCCATTTTTCCTCCGTATACGATCCCTCATGAATCTCATTGATTCCTATAGTGGCATTGGTTGCCAACCACATCCCCCAAATCTTGATCTTCATCCCTAACCACTCCCCTCCGGACCCAGATGTCTACACCTGAACGTCCCGCAGGCATCTCCAAACAAGATGCCCAAGACTGAATTTATCGCCTTTCTCAACAATCTCCCTTTGATCACCTCCACTGTTACCGTCTTAGTGAGCGAATGGTATCACCAGCCATTTGATTTCCCGAGCCCGGGAAAAACTCAAAGCACTACAAATAATTGTATCATTACTGAAATTTTAAACTACAAAAAGTATTGATGCTTTCATTTTATAAAAATTACAACTATCCGTAACTATATAGATTGAAAAGGGAAAGTCCCCACCAATCACTCTCTTCACTGTTAACTAGAAGGTGTCTCCTTACAGATTTTGTGGATACATATATACAGATATATGTACACAGTTTCATTTTGACATATATTTTATCATACTGTATGCACTGTTTTGCAACTTGCTTTTTAGCATAAAATATATTAGGATATCCTTACATTATTAGTCATATTGATATAATTTATTCTTTTGATTAGCTGAATATTATCTCACATTATACACAGCCCACTTTTACGTAACCATTACAATATTGTTGGACTTGAGTTTATTTCCATTTTTCACTGTTTTGAGGTTTTAGAAAATAACTTTGCCCATAAATCTTTGTACTTCTGTGCAAGGATAAAATGCTGGAAATGGGATTTCTGGGGATAATTGCATGTACATTTAGGTTGGATGGTATAGCTAAGTACCCTCCAAAAAGCTTTTTCCTTTCTACTTTTCAACTGAGAGACAGCATATATACAGTAAAGTGGATAAAGTGCTCTATTTTAAGTGCGGAACCAGATGAACTTTTCTGTGTGTATATTCCTGTGTAACCAACATCTTGATCAAGATATACACCATTTTCAGCACTCAGGAAGGTTCCCTTTGCACCTTCCCAGTATATACCTCTCCCTCAAAGACAACCACTGTTTGGACTTCTAAAATCAATTATTTTTGCCTGTTCATATAGATGAAATCATACAGTATATAGTCTTCTGTGTCTGGCTTATTTGACTAAGATATATTTTTGACATTTACCCAGGTTGTTGTGTGTATCTGTAGCTCATTCTTTCTTCTCTATTATGTTGTATTACTCTGGTATAAGCCTCCCACAATTTGTTTATTCATTCATCTCCTGACGAGTATTTGGGTTGTTTCCCTTTTTTGGCTGTTATGAATAAAGTGGCTACGAACACTTGTGTACAAGTCTTTATGTGGACACTTGTTTGCATTTTCCTAGGGCATATACCTAGGAGTGGAATTGCTGGGTCATAGAGTTGTTTAATTTTTTTATTAGAAACTTCAAAACAGTTTTTCAAAGAGGCCAGTCTGTGTGTCCTCCCACCAGTTGTATAAATTGAAGCCTTCCATAACAGTGTATAAGAGTATCAGACACTGTTGTTGTTGTTGTTTTTACAAATGAGCATTGTAGATTTTACTTGAGATTTCTTAGAGGAGTTAGAGGAAGAATTGACAGCAGTCACACCAAAGTCCACTTTTAGACATTCTGTGGTCTCCAAATTCCTCCTTCCTGCAGTAACCAGCCTAAGGCACCTTTCCTCATTTCCTGGATTACCTCTTGGAACCTCAGATTCTTTTTTTTTTTTTTTAATGATTTTTATTTTTCCCATTACAGCTGGTTTACAGTGTTCCGGCAATTTTCCACTGTACAGCAAAGTGACCCAGTCACACATACATACAGACATTCTTTTTCTCACATTATCCTCCATCATGCTCCATCATAAGTGACTAGATATAGTTCCCAGCGCTATACAGCAGGCTTTCATTGCTTATCCATTCCAAAGGCAATATTTGTGGTTTTTTTAAACGCATATATGCCAAGCACTTTAATGGGTTTCACACTGTGTATTGTTATTGGCCACTTGGTTTTCTGTCTCCACAGGCAGCTGGAGGAATTGTGTCTGTCTTATTCAGCATTCAAACACAGTGGATTCTCAATAACTATTCAAGGAATTTGATTCATTATTAAGTGACTATTGTATATTATGCCTAAGGGTCCCTACCACACAATTTGACAAGCGACTATATGTTACTGGGGACAAGTTGTTGCAGGTGTGAATGTTTTATTACCCCCAAGGACAGTCCCCGTTTGTTTGGGGTAGCACAGCGGCTTAGACCTCATTGGATCCTCTCTGGTGGTTAGCATAGGACTGGGCTCAGACGAAACACCTGTCATGACCAGCATGCTGTACCTGCTTAGACAGTCAGCTTAAAAGAATGTCAGACCTCCCTGAAAACTTTACTTGCTCACCTTTCTGGACTCAGGTCAAAAGGAGGCAGAGAAGACAGAAATCCTCTTTTACCACTCACTAGCTGCATGGCCACTAGCTCCAGTGCAAGAAATGTTCCTCCAACCTCGAGTCCACAATCCCATTTCTTTTCTTTTCTTTGGACATATACAAAACTTATTTACTGCAGCATTTTTAAAGGTTTTTTTTTTTTAAAAAAACTAAAGTATAGGTGATTTAGAGTGTTTTGTCCATTTCTGCTGCATAGCATAGTGACGCAATCACACACATAAATGCATTCTTTTTAAATATTATTTTACATCATGGTCTATCCCAGGAGATTAGATATAGTTCCCTGTGCTGTACAGCAGGACCTCATTGCTTATCCATTCTAAATGGAATAGTTTGCATCTACTAACCCCAAACTCCCTGTCCATCCCACTCCCTCCCCTAAAGCATTTTTTAAAGTAGCAAAAGCCTGGAAAGCTTCATTAGGAAATCTGTTTAAAAAGTTATGGTATAGCCATACAATGGAATATCATGCAGTCTTAAACGGAAAAACGCTTTATGTCCTGATATATTGCTAAATGTAAAACGACAACAATATCAAAAAAATCAAGGTGCAGAGAAGTAGCTATGTTACACTACCACTTTGAAGTTAATAAAGGAGGCCAAGAAGGATTAGGAGAATATTTTCTGGATAGAAGACAGCTAGAAGTCAATCCAGCTTTCTGTTAGCCTTCACACTTGACTTCTTAGGTCCACTGGCTGGGGGAGTCTGATCCACTATGAAGTGTACCCCTATGTCTGTATCCCCGAAAGGGCCAGTGTCTAAAGATTTGATGCAGCCTCTTACACTAGGTGTTTATTCTCCCCCTATAATTGCTGTAAAGTTTTCCATTCATCTGGGAATTGGTGGGGCCGAGGATTTTTTTTTTTTTAAATCTTCCTTGCATGAACTAGGCCTTCATCAAAATTCACTGCAACTCAGATTCGTTTCCATTTCTAGTCCCATTGCTGCCCATAACCAACTGAGCATGATGGATGAGCTGGCTCAGATTTTGAAGGTGAAAACTATCTATCTATCCATCTAACCATCTATCTAGCATGTCCCCGGATTTGAGTGCCTTCCCCCTACAAATGTAGCACGTCCTTCAGGCTCGCGTCCCCTCTCATCTAAGTGATCCGGTGTGTAAGCACAAACCCTCAACCTTGTTTCTGCAGTAAGTCTTGAAAACTTGGGAATTTGCCAGTCCCAACTTTTTGTTTAATTTACATAATCATTTGCATAGGACTGCATATGTTAAGGAAACATCTGTAGTTTTCTTATGCATTTAGATGAGATTCATTTTTTTTGATACTTGAGGTTACCACTTACTACCGATTTCTTTTGGATCTTTTAAAAATCCTCACACCGGGGAGATCTCTCGTGGTGCAGTGGGTTAAGGATCCAGCGTTGTCACTGCAGCGGCTCTGGTCACTGCTGTAGCGTGGGTTCGATCCCTGGCTCAGGAACATTCCATATGCTGTGAGTGCGGGCAGGGGGGAGGATACTCACAACAGAGTTCCTCCAGTGCAAGGCCCTGAATTCCATATGCCTCCTCCTTTTCTATCAGTCTTGTTGTGGGAGTATCAAGCCACGAGCATGGGAAAACGGGAACGGTGAGCACTTTTCCTTCTCTGACAACTGAGTCCCCCTTAATCAGAGCTGAAGGGTCCTAGAAGTTGGGATCAAAATATATTTTCAGATATTTGGGGGAACTCTTGGAAAACTGTATGGCGAAGCGCCTTCACAAAAGAATGTCATCCACCGTGAACTCCTCTGGAGAGATGTGACAACACAGGCGGATAATCAAGCAAAAAGATTTTCTTTAGGGTGAGGTCAACCTGCGGATCCAAGATCTCGAAAAATCACCTTTTCTAACAGGACTCTTCTCTGCCATTCTAGGAAGATGATGTCAGGGCTCAGCGAAAGCTTGGGGGTCACCCGGTGAATGAAAACCAGGGTCTAGGCTCTCTGTTTGATAATCACTTGGGTTCATCTTCACACACGTGTCAGCCCTTTTGTGGGCCCGGGAAGAGCAAACCGAGGACGCCTGAGGGATGTTTGATCGATGTTTGATCAATGTTTTCCCTCCAGTCTCCAACTGTCTGCTAATTTGCAATAAAGCCATGTTTGGCTAATTAGCGGGAGGAATCCTGAAAGGAATCATGAACTTTTCTATAAAATATCGTTTCTGTTCTTGACAGCATGTCAGGTCATCAGAGACAAGCTGTATATTCATCACGCAGCGGCAGCGGCTGCGGCGGCGGCAGGACAATCGGAACCCTATTACTCACTGAAATTAAATACAGTCACGGGCATTTTTCACAGCCCCAAATGATACCCCCCCAAATCAAAACATTTGCATAATGAAGATATTTGTAGATTGGCTAAGCACACCCAAGTCTTGTCCCTACATCTGTTTTTGGATGCAGGTGACTTAGTACTGTCAACATTTTCTAACATTCAAGACCCTTTGTGCATCACTTTATGTTAGACCTTTCTCCCTCCCTCACTTCCCTCCTCCCCAAAAGAAAGTACACATAAAGCCCCATGGGGAACCATGGATGAGGGATTTCTTTCTTCCTTTTTTTTTCATGCTGTAGCCGCCGGCCTACGCCAGAGCCACAGCAACGCCAGATCCCAGCCTACACTGCAGCTCACAGCAACGCCAGATCCTTAACCCATGGGGCAAGGCCAGGGATCGAACCTGCATCCTCATGGATGCTAGTCAGATTCCTTAACCACTGAGCCACGACAGGAACTCCTCCCATGTGACAGCTTTAATGGGGTAGACAGGGCGGGTGGGCTACGGGGAAGTGAGAGATGAGTGGGTGGGAGTTAGAAAGACAAAGCACTTAAGGCAAGCTTACCACGTGTCGCTGTGCTGGAAAATGTACAGCCCTCGTCTCATTTAAGCCTCACTTCAACTCCGTGATGAGTGTACTGTCATTCTTACTGTCCCAAGTCTCACATCAAGGAATCGCTGTCACGTCTCTGTCAAGAGCTGGGATTTGAACTCAGCCCCGCTGTCTCTGCAGCCCGCTGCACCACACACGTTCACAAGGGTAGCGGGGGACTAGATTTGTGGTGTTGAAACCCGGGAATTTATCTTTCTTTCTCACAGGAACGGTGCAATTGTCTTTATCAGTCTTTTCCCTTTCTTTCTTCCTCCCTCCCTCCCTTCCTTCCTTCCTTGGCTGTACCCATGGCATGTGGAAGTTCCCAGGCCAGGGATGGAACCCGCACCACAGCAGAGACTGGAGCCACTGCAGTGACAATGCCGGATCCTTAACCGGATGAACCAGTAGGGAACTCCCTATTTATTTCTTGAAGGGCAGTACACTCTCGCAGTGCAAGATTTGAGAGCTATAACGAGGTCTAGGGTGAAAAGGGATCTGCCCTGTCCCCAGATACCCAGTTCCCCCTCCAGAAAGCCACCACCAAGATGAGCTGCTTGTGTATTCTTCCAGAATGTTCATCTCTTTACTCACTTCTGCTTAAGGTCAAATGCGAGCAGCCTGCCTGGCTGGGAAGCCTCGGTGACAGCATTTGGGGTGGGATTAGAAAGGCCACCCACCGTACTTCGCCACAGAGCGTCAGGCAGGGAACATTCATCTTCAAGGTCCCCCCTGTGGCCTTGGGGTGACACTTCTCGCCTCCATCCCCCTGCTACGCTGCTCCCCCATCCTGCCCTTTCCTGCCCAGGGAGAACCACCAGCTTCAGAAGCTCCTGTTCTGTTGTCTTCCTTGACCCTGGCTGCTGCGCCCTCGGGGGTGTCCCGGTTGAGAAGTTCACCCCCACTGAAGAAGTCACGGTGTCTGTGGATGGACGAGCTACCTTTTTCGCAAAACATGTTGACATCTTAACAAGGGGCTTCAATCCAAAGCATGGCCTGAATAATGGGGATTTCAGGTGCTTTGTCATGACAGGCCAACAGGATAGCATTTTTTCCCCAAAGGGTATGACCTTGTGGCTCTTCTTATCTAGCTTCTGAGCGGGGGTCGGGCCAGTGGATGCCTGGAAACACTGACCACCCACATTGCTTTCCTCCCAGCATAGTAAGGACCTGATCATTATTTTTCTCTCTCTCAGGATATGGACCCTTAAGAGTTGTTTTCATTTGTTTGTTTGCTTGCTTTTTAGGGCCACTGCTGCGGTATATGGAAGTTCCCAGGCCAGGGGTCAAATTGGAGCTGCAGCTGCCAGCCACAGCCACAGCTACAGCAACGCTGGATCCGAGCCGTATCGGCAAGGTGCGCTGCAGCTTGCAGCAATGCCGGATCCTTAACCCACTGAGGGAGTCCAGGAATCAGACCTGTGTCCTCCTGGATACTAGTCTGGTTCTTAACCCACTGAGCCACAAAGGAAACTCCTTAGAGTTTTTGGAACCAAATCTCCAATACTATGTACAGCTTACATCTACTATATCATACCTATAGACTCAAAAAGTAAGAAACAGCTGTTACCATGAATAGCATTAGTCTGGCTTTAATATTCACTAAATGCTATCTCATGCTGCCCCTTCCGAAACAATATGTAGAATACGCAGTTGGAGCAGATTGTTTTCACAGACTCAACGTCTTCCCCCATCTGGGGGTGGGGGAGGCAGGGATCTCTGCTGGGATTTACTGGAGAAATCTTTGTGAATGGAATTCATTTTAATTTCCGCAGGTAACATTCTTCTTCTCACACAGTTAGGCACAACTGCACAACTCAAGGAAGGGAAACAGTTGGGATCTTCATCAAAGTCACCTGTATTAAAGAAAATAAAATTAGGAGTTCCCATCGTGGCGCAGTGGAAACGAATGTGACTAGGAACCATGAGGTTGCGGGTTCGATCCCTGGCCTCGCTCAGTGGGTTAAGGACCCGGCGTTGCCGTGAGCTGTGGTGTAGGTCGCAGACGCGGCTCGGATCCCGCATTGCTGTGGCTGTGGCAAAGACCAGCAGCTACAGCTCCGATTAGACCCCTAGCCTGGGAACCTCCATATGCCACGAGTGTGGCCCTAAAAAAACAAACAAACAAAAGGAACGAGATCTCTGTGCTACTTATAGAATCTTCCAGTTCAAACGCTGCCTTCCACAAAGGCAATAAGCTGAGGTTTGCATCAAAACTGAGTGAAGCTGTCTGAGTTGGATGGAAGAGACTTTTGAAGGCAAGAAACCCAGTTTGGAGATATCCTCAGAGGCAACGCCAGGGTCCACTACATCCCCTACTGGGCAGGAAGGCCACGGGCCCATCTGCGCGGCCTGCCAGCTGGGCATCTTAGGGATGCGGACAAGTTCTCTCCTCCTCCGTCATCCGTCCTTGCTTCCCACACCCACTCAGCCCACCGTGGGCTAATGGGCCAGAAAGCCCCAGGGACCCCATGCCTGGAACACAGTAAGCACTCAACTAATGTTCTTTTAATTGAACTGAGACACAGGTGACAGCAAGGACAATCAGTCTGAGGAATTCAGGCCCAAAGAAAAGCTTCACTAAGTTAAAATACGGCCCGAGTCCCATCATTCACCTGACTTCATTCATCTCCAGACAAAAGTACAAATCATTTTCCCAACATGGAAACAGCCTCCATTTGATGCTGATCCTGCATGAACTCAAGTCAAGAGACAAGTTCACCTCATCAGTTTGTAAAACCCATAAAATTCAAAACCGTCTGCAAACCGGCCTCTTACCAGAAGAACTGTCCAGTCACAACCACCTACAACAGAAACGCAGCTGCCATTGCTCTCGCCCATGCCCCTTCTCACGCAGTGAAACACTAAAATGAGGAAGCCTAAGCCAGGAGAAGAAGGTCAGTCTTTTTCGGCTTCTTTCACTTGCCGTCACCAATGCCTAGACTCGAGCCTACTTTTGCCACCATCAATAATCCAAGGAACCCCAAGGCCATCACTGGCTTTCTGAGCTCACCTTTCTAGCCTCCTTCCCAATGGCTGTGATGGCAAGATCTGTATCAAGATTGCATGTCCACCACAGTCTTCCTCCCGGGCTGCTGTCCACCCTAGAGCTTGAGAGATCAGGCTCTCTGCAATGGGGACCAGCCCCTGTGACGGCTCTCAGTGGTCCCCACATCCTGGCATGCACATCTTTATGTACTCTCTTCCCACGCTGTACCAACAGAATATGGCAAAAGTGATGGCACGTCACGTCCAACATTAGGTTATAAAAGACATTGTTTCCCTCTCCCTCTCCCTCTCTTTCTCTCTCTCTCCCTGCTCCAACCTTTGCCCCCTCAAGAAACGGTGACCCAGATAAGATTCAGAGATGATAGAAGCGACAATGGCAATCACACTACAATACATAATCTGTCAAATCAAGATGTTGTGCACCTTAAATTTATGCAATGTTATGTATATTTATTTATATTATATATTATGTTTTTATTATATTTATATTATATTCTATATAATATAATATATTTATATTTAATCATATATATATTATACATTATGCTTATGTTATATATTATATATGTTATATATGTTATGTATATTTGTATTTTGTATATGTTACGCAATGTCATATATATTTCCATTTTTTAAAAAAGAGACATTAAAACAAGTGGTTACCGGTGGGGAGGGGAAGGGGCAGGGGAAACCTAGATGGAAGGGAGTAAGAGGTTCCAACTATTATGGAGAAAATAAGCTACAAGGATATATCATACAACACGGGGAATAGAGCCAAGAGTTTATAATTCCAAATGCAGTATAACCTTTAAAAATCGTGAATCACTATATTGTACACCTGCAACATATAATATTGCACATCAACTACACTACAGTTTTTTAAAAAAGAAAGGCAAACAGAGACGTTAAATGCTCTCTGCTTTATAGAGTGGGGAGCTCTCTGTCTCCGGGAAATTTCAGGTGGAGGCTTGTGACTTCCTGTCACTCAATGGGCAGTTGGATGGGGGAGGTCTGGGTCCCCTGGCCCCAGTCCTGAGGCTCTCTGATTCCAGGTGGGGGACCGCAATCCGGAGGCTACATGGAATGACACATCTCATTACCGCCCCCGTGGGCTTTATCTCCATTTGTAACCAACAGCTGTGGTGACGAGGCCAGCAGCGTTCACTCTTTTTCTGGGCAGCAGCCACCTGGAAGGTGATCCCGCTGCCTGAGGTGAGCAAAGCCCTGTCCCCGAGCGGGTAAAACTCCTCCAGCTTCAGCAAGAACAAGGGGCAACAGTGACAACCAGCACCTCTTACTGCTCTGATTTCCTGCATGGAGTTTGGCGAGTTCTCAGACTTAAAGGTTATTCTGTGAATTCCAATGAGCTGCCTGCCAGCTCTCCCTCTCTGCCTGACAGCCTTCCCTTTTCTTTCCAATAACAGATTGATCTGCTTACTCACCAGCACAGAGGCATGGAGGAAGATGTCAGGTTTTTGTCACCTGCATTTTTATTTGTGAATCCCTCCTTCAGAAATGGCTCATCAAGAGCATCATTTTTTTCACACCTGACCGCAGGGCAACCCCTTTCAGCCAGAATGGCAAACTTGCCATCTGTCTTTTCAACGGTTAATTTGCCCACTTGTTTCATTGCATTCTTGTTTGGAGTATTTGGGACGTGTGTGCGTGTGTAACTTGAGTTTGAATCTCAGAGCTCCGAAAACACCCTGTCTGCAAGATGGCACATTGGCTCTTGCAGGCGGGACCCGGAACTAGGAAGGCTTGGAGCTTGATTGACGTAAAGCATATCTGACGGACAGAGACAGCTTGGTTCTGTTGATGTTGGATCCATGGGACTCCGGTTCCCGTCCTCGGGAAAACTCCTTTTGGATTCTTTTTCTTTTTTTCTTTTTAGGTCCGCACCCTTGGCATATGAAGTTCCCAGGCTAGGGGTTGAAGCTAGGAGCTGTAGCCGCCGGCCTACACCACAGCACAGCAACGCGGGATCCGAGCCGCGTCTGAGACCCAGACCACAGTTCATGGCAACGCTGGATCCTAAACCCATTGAGGCCAGGGAATGAACCCGCATCCTCATGGATACTAGTTGGGTTCCTAACCCACTGAGCCACGATGGGAACTCCTCCCACTGGATTCTGCATCTGCCCACCCCGCCTTCCCACGATGGCGCTGCTCTCTCCTTCCACCGCAGGGAGGGAGCATTTGCTGCTCAGCAAACACCTCTCCTCCCTTTTAACCTTTTAAGCTCTAAGCATCTTTCCTTTTTTTTTTTTTTTTCTGGTCAGCTTTCCCTTTAATCCCTCTTTCCACAGGGTTAAGTGTGTTTCTCCTCAGAATTTGTGAGCCCACAAAAAGCCTGGAGTGACAGGTGAGGAAGAGAGCGCTTCTGTACATACTCCAGAGCAAGGCAGCTTCGTTCTCTAAGCAGCGCGCTGCGAGACCAGGGTATCTCAACGGGGGCCGGGCAGAGTCAACAAGGAAAGTGCGGAACCATCACCAGGGCCTCAGCCAACGATCTAGGCTACAACCGAGCGAGCGCTGACAGCCTCAAAGGGCGTGGCGTGAGCGTGGTGCGGCAAGCTCCTAAACATTCTGTCCCTACTGCCTGAAGGAATAAAGGTGATGTGTGGAGGGAGAACGACATGTTTGGCACGTTTGGTGTCGCTTTATATTCCAATCAGAATCGGCCATATAAGGTTGTCGGAATCCCAGGCGACAGAAAGGTTCAACTGATACACTTCCTGGCTCTAAAATGAGATGGTTTCTTGAATCACAGGACTCGAGGTCAAAAACCCTACCTTATTCCCGATTCTTCCCCTATCCCCTGCAGCACCTTGGGAATGCCCGGCTTATAATAACTGCATTCCAACTCACATTTCCCAAGGTTCCCTGTGGGTTGACCATCACAGTGACAAAGGATTCTGAGGTCTTTAAAATGCCAAACTTAAAACAAAATTTTAGGAGTTCCCTGGTAGCCTAGTGGTTAACGACCTGGCATTGTCACTGCTGTGGCTCAGGTTACTGCGTGGCCCGGTTTTGATCCCTGGTCCAGGAACTTCGGCATCCTGCAGGCGAGGCCAAAAAAACAAACAAGAAAAACACAATTTAAATTTTTTTTTTCCCGCAGCAGAATTTCTCAGAGCTTTTACCATGCTAATGTACACTGTGCCGTTTCAGTAATGAGGGAAGGCAGTTTTCTGCATTTCCCAAATTTCTTTGACCCTAGAACTCGTCCTTGCTGGAGCATCCTATGGGCCCACCAGTTCTCTCTGATAAAAGGATTTATTGAGTGAAAAGTAGTTAAGAGCAGGAAGGGAGAGCCTAGCTCCATGGATTGCCCAAGTCAACTCACAGCCTGCCCCCGCAGTCCGAATGAACTGGGTCAGACTTGAGGACAAGAGCACGGGGTGGACTTTGATACACCCTGAAACCACTCTGCATGCTTCTTCCTGCCAAGATGTTTCATTAGGCAAAACCAGTTAAAATGAACATCAGCAATTACTCAAATGTGTATTAATCAGACCACTACCTTTTAATTCTCATGCCATCTTTGGCCTACCATATAATAATATTAATCATTTGCTCCTTTCACAATAAGTTAGAAAGGAGATTAGAGACCTATAAAGCTATTAGTTTAGGATCGTCTAATTCAGCTGGCTATGGTGACTTTTTCAAGGCTGATCTGTAGCAAGACCAGAACCTTGACCTCTTAGCCTGGCCCCCTGCTCTTGGCTCTTCACCTTCAATCCTTTATGGCTCTGCAACTTCCTAACGTGGCTCCTTCCTACAATATTAGGATATTTGATGTGGGCTCAACAGTCTGATGTTTCTACTGTCCAGTAATTGTCACGTTCGGTGGGCTTGTGTGCTCCAAAATGTCAACACAAGTGTGAATTGGTACACTTACAAGAACAATGTGTTGATGCAATAAATACTGTAGGAAGTATTGCCAATAAGGGTTTGCCGTAGACATGGCCATCTAGCTGGAGTTGAGTTAGCTATCTGGGCTTCTCTCGACAGCCCTGAGTAAGAGAGAGTAGGTTCATTTAATGAAGCCCTGGCATCCAGCCAATGTAACAGCTGCTTGTCAGTCATTGACAGCAGAGACCTCTGGGAGTATCTTTTCCTCCTCTGAATCCCCAAAAGGTGAAACTTTCCAAAGCAGCAAAAATCCTGGTGGAGGTTAATCCAGTCACAGAAAGAACAGAGAAGCAACGGTTACCTTGCAAAGTGTTAAAGATGGCAAAAAGATACAAGACAAGGATACTTATAGGTCCCGAAGCAAAAAACGGCAAAGCCCCAGGTGAGGCCAAGCAAGGATGTCGGGCCTGTTGTGTCCTTGAGGTCATGCACGATCATCTTCCACCGAGTCTTCTGGCTTTGGGATTTCATGGCATTCAGCTGAGCAAGAACAGTGCAGAGCATGGAGAGTTTCATGAGAAATACGAGGCGAAACTAAGGCACCGCTGAGATGGAAAAGGTAGGGTCATCTTTATCCAACAACTGGAAGAGACCAAGGAGAGAAGGCCATGGTAAGGCAGAGAAACATAAACTTCTATTTTCTCTTTTTTTTTTAAATTTTTATTTAAGTTTTATTTTTTTGCTTTTTCTAGGGCCGCACTCGCAGCATATGGAGTTTCCCAGGCTAGGGGACTAATCGGAGCTGTAGCCACTGGCCACAGCCACAGCAACGCCAGATCCAAGCCGCGTCTGCAACCCACACCACAGCTCACGGCAACACCAGATCCTTAATCCACTGAGCAAGGCTAGGGATTGAGCCCAAAACCTCATGGTTCCTAGTCGGATTCGTTAACCACTGAGCCACAACAGGAACTCCTTTTTTTTTTTTTTAAATTTTGGCCACACCGACGGCATATGGAAGTTCCCAGACCAGAGAGCAAACCTGCACCACAGCAATGACCTAAGCCGCTGCAGGGGTAACACCAGATCCTTAACCTGCTGTGCTACAAGGGAACTCCATAAACTCCTCCTTTTAATGAGACTTGGATCACTGCATCAGTTTCATTTCACAGAATACCTAGGCCCAGAGTGTAAACCAGCTCCACAGAGCTCACACGTGCTCACTCGGGCAGAGCTGGGCCGAGAACCCCAGTCTCCTGAGCCCCAGTGCAGGGTTCTTCCCAGCATCCAGTTAGAAATCCTAGAGGCTCTTTCTGCCCTCCACGTGCAGAAACCTCTCAGAAACTCTCTGGGAGGCTAGTCTCTTCCTCAACAGCTGAAAAACAAATTACATGTTTCCCCCCAAAGTGGCTGACACCTGAGCTTTTATTTGCAGACTAAATTCTGCTTTGCAATGATAAATATCACAGTGAAAAGACATGGGCCATGACCGGCTTTTCGGAATGCTATCTCAAAGGATGATGAGATTATCAAGAGTTAATGAAAATGCAACAAAAGGAGGACAGCTCTGGCTGTCCTGCTTTCAAATAACATGCTTATTTCCAACCTCCCACCACAGCTACAGGTTTGAACTACAAAAGGCGACACCGGCCACTGGATTGCTTACCGGCGCTGCAGTTTCTCTTACAGAAGGAACACGCTGTGATTCATGTGAACGGACACTTCATCGCATAACACTTCCAGTGGCTAAAGGCATTACCTCTGATTTTTGAACACAGACAGGCCTCACTCGTTGGACTGCGTGTCACCTCAGCTGAGACCTCTTTTCCAGAACCAGGAAACTCCCCTGTTGTCACACTGCTCATGGTGGTGTGGGTTCTTTCGTGTGTATGTGAGTTTGTGTGTGTTTGTGTGGGTTGGGAGGGAGTGAGGGGGAAAAGCATTTCATTTCCCCGATAGAGTCTAACCCCAAATAGCACCTTCAGCCTCAAGAGACCCTTAAGAAAACTTTTTAGTTTTTGGCTGTGCCCACAGCATGTGGAAGTTCCCGGGCCAGGGATCGAACCCGAGCCACAGCTGTGACCCAAGCTGTTGCAGTGACAACATCAGATCCTTACCCCGGCCTGCCAAAAGGGAACGCCAAGAAAACTCTTAAATAGAGGCAGTGCTATATGTTTGGATAGAGAATCATCTCCGAGGCTTATTATTAAGTATCAAGTGGTGTATCTCTACCATTTAGGGAGTAAAGCTTGCCACAGAATATCTTCGCAAATTTGATGCTCAGTAATAAGAGTTGCATCGAGGGAGAGAAACTGGGGAGCTGGGTGCTGGGGGTGGGCCTGACTTTTCATCCTCTATCCTTTTGTTCATTTGAATTTTGTACCTTGTGCATGTATTACTTCTTCAAAATATGAATATTTTTTAAAAAGCCCTTAGAGCCGTCTGCCTGCCACTAACCAGTTCACATGTGACAGGGTTCTTTTCGGGGCGGGGGGGGGGGGGGTAGTTTTGTTCTGTTTTTTTCCTTTGCTTTGTATCACCATTAGATAGATGCTGGAGACCCTTTAAGTCACAAAAAGAGGCAATGAGGGAGGAGGGAGGAGGACATGAGAGCGAAGGGAAGAAGAAAGGGAGAAAGAAAAGGTAAGAAGGAATTCTAATTAGAAGGCATCTGCTGGCGAGGGCAGTATCATTTTGACCCTCTGGAAACTGCCATCTCAACATAAAAGATGGAGGAGTCGGCGGGGCAAGACCTTGTGCATTTGATTCCGGTCCAGTGGGAGAGGAAATTATAGCGGAAAAGAACTTGAGAGGCTAAGATACAAAGAGCGGACACAGGTGAGTAAAAGAAAAAACAGCCCAGAGTGTGAAAGGAGGTTGTGCTGTCTGAAGGACTGCATGGTAAGAACCTACAGGCCTGTGAAAGAAGGTTCTAGAGAGGTGGAGCCACGTGAATGGCTCCTCTCTGGTACCTGTGGGGGAGAGAACAGAAGAGCTGGGCTTCAAAAAGAGAAAAGAAAAAGACAGAGAGCAAAGAAGAGCAACAGGACAACAAAGCTGAACCAATTTACGAAGGAAAGCAGTGCAGTCTAGTTCAGGGGAGACCCTTGTCATTGAAACCCAGAAAATGTTTTCCAACCTGTTTCAGTGTTTCCTTACAGTGGTCACTGCAGCTTCTAAGTTCTGCCAGCTTTCTAATCATCGGAGCAGCCAGATGTCTATAATGTCGATTTCTTTTACTACTTTTCCTTGCGTTGTATTTCCATCCTTATTATCTTCACGGGGAATAGATTTGAGAACTCTTTACCTGCCAAAAAAGTAAAATAAAATAATCCAAAATTAGATTAAATAAATAACAGCTGCCAGGTATGTAGCACTTACCCTGGAAGAGGCCACCCACTGAGTACACGGGGTTTATTGTCACTTTAATCTGCACCCGACACAGACCGCACACATTATCCCCATTTTCCAGAGGAGGCAAAGGAAGGTAGAGGTAAAGCCAGTTGCCCAAGGTCCTACGGAGCCCAAACACCTAACCGTAATACCAGTGCTCCCATGACTGTGTCAGGGGAAAAAGGCTGAGGCCAATCTCCTCCCTGAAGCCGGTGTCAAGACCAAGCCCCAGGCCAGGAACACTATCTGACAAGTGGAGCGGCTGGTACTCACAACGGAGTGGTTGAGCTCAGAGTCCCAGCCCTGTGTTTTTTCACAGCGAGTGTGATGGCCACCACCATGGCTGGGACCCCTAGAATGGGGAAGCAGGCCAAAGGCATCCCATTAGGAAGCGGGGGAGCGCTCCTGATCAATGACTGTGGGCGCTGACACATTAAGACACTGTTGAAATGAGACACAGATGTGCGGGCATCAAAATACCATTGTTTGCACAATGTGAATTCTTCCACGTTAAACATTTCTAGGAGTTCTTCAATCTGCTAAACTAAACAGCGTGCCAATGGCACCAATACAACACCCACTGGGTATTAAAAATAGCACAAGTGCCAAAAATCAACTTGGCAATGAAAGTCTCTAGTTCATGGGAATGCAAGTTCACATCAAGCCTTTCTTCTCAGACCATGGGGCTGCCAATTTGTCTCCCTTTCAATACTGCCCATTAGTTCCTGGAAGCTTTGTCTAGGTCACCTTGGAGGAAGGGCACAGGCAATCAGCTGCAGGCTTGAGTGCTGTTCTGACAGGGGAGCTGTTTCCACACTCGTTACTAGTTTGACATTTTGACTAGATCGACCAGTTAATGACCAGTCAGTTCAGCCAGAGTGTACAATAAAGCAATCAGTTCAGTCAAAGTGGTCAAGCGCGACATGAGTATAGACACGGGGTTTACAAATCCAATTACATGTACATTTGCAAAACTTAAATGATTTCTTTATTGCTAATAGTGTATTTCTCCTAAACTAGGAGCATTACCCCTGCACACATTTTAGGGGTTTTGTTAAGATACTTTCCAAAGCCGTGTCAAACCCCGGAGTGCCAAGCATCTTAAAAAATCCTCCACTGTCCCATTCTGTGATTACCAAGACAATCCCTTCTGATCTGTATAAGGCACAACTAGCACAGTGCCCAGCACGACGTAGATGCTGAAAAAAATACCTGTTGGAGGCCAGAGGGAGGGCAGGAGGGAGGCCTCAAATTTTAGGAAGGAAGTTGTGAGACAGCCTTCAGGCTGTGTTTACACTTTGCTAATTAAAAAAGATCCCGATTGGTTATTACAAAATGTGGACAGACAGATCTGCAGCCTCACATGGAGATTTAAATAAAGCAATGAAACCTTTTCAACAGGTTGCTTTGGGATTAGGAAGGCAGAACTTCAAACATAAATAGAAGCTAATGTTTATTTGCCTTATAGCTGATTGCATGTCTAATATTTAAATGCTCTGAAACTCCCTGTAGTGGCCAGCTCTGCCGTGGCTGCCTGGTCAACCTCGCTGGTGTCCACAGAGGCTGAGCAGGCAAAGGCTTGAACCACAGCTGACCTGAATTTTGGCAGAATGCCTTGTGATCCTCTATGAATTCCAGAAGCCAAGGCCATCTCCTGTCACCTGCCCATGTCCTCTGGGAGGCTGTCACAAGACAGTTTATAATCACCTCCCGGGTTCTAAGGTGATGTGCCCCCACCCCCAAGGAACTGCACAATATAAACCCGCAGAGCTTCAGTTTAGAGCTGGCTCCCCAGCAGCGGGGAATCTCATAACTCGTGTGGCAGCCATCCGTTCCTTTTTGTTTTCGCGTCATTCTTTATAGTGTGGGGGACAAGGACTTGGAAGCTGGCACCTTTTCACTGTCTATATAAGTAATCGACTGACTCTGAGAGCAGCTCGTTGTCTCTTTACTGGTTGAACTAGTCAGGCCTTGGCCTTGGCTTGGCCTTGGCTTCGGTGTGTGCTTGACACTCCCCAAGTTTTTCCTGCCTCCAAGTACGAAGCCTTAGCCTGGCCTGCCTCCCCCTGCACCCCAGCAAGTGTGTATGGACTATGCCAAGATCAAAGAGATGGGAAGCCAGCCTTGGGGAACACCAACGTGGAAGAAGCAAACCACGGAGGAAGGATCGGGAGAGGAAGCCGAGAATGAGTGGTGCCGGGGGATGGAGCGCTATTTCCAGCCCCTTCACAGTTAACCAGATGTGGGTTATCGCTTTGGGGATTATTCATGAAGCCTCTTCCACATTTTTCTATCTTTCAAGAGTTGAGGGTCACCAAGCATAACGGGGGGTGTACGGACTGCTTTTGGCTTTGTGTTTGTGATGGATTCTGAGTATACTAAAACCATTTTTTAGGTTATGCTTTACTATTCACCTGTCCTGCGTCCCACGTTAGCATGGATAATGGCACTAACTGCGTATCTGAAGATAGCAGGTACGATGTTAATGAACTCATTAAAAGGATGAGCGGCTAGTTGGGCAGCTATTATCTTCACAAAGGCAGTGGGAGATAAAACCCATCTTGCCAGGGATCCTGTGCATTCCACTTAATGCACAGCTCCTACGGATACAGCCCATTCCCTGAACCCAAAACCATTTCGAGTAGGCGAAGGGTGAGAGAGGAGCTGAGTTAGCCACGTCAGTTAGAAACACAGGGAAGCCAACCAACGAAATGACATTTAAATTAGGAACTATTCACGCGGAGTTCCTCCCTGGCTTCTTCTGCAGGGCAGCAGTGCTGGTGAGAGTCATGAGGTCTGAGGCCAATACGGGTGTGTCTGAGCCAGCACCCCTCATACCTCACCAGTCCTTTCACCGGTTCCTATCCCAGCCATGTAAATTCTGGCCAATTACCTAATCTCTCTGTGCCTCAGTGTCATCTCTTAAATGGGAATACTGTTGAAACCTTTCCCATAGAGATATCATGAAGATTAAATGAGTACGAGACACTTAGATTCAAGGAGACACTTAGGACTGTGTCCAGCTCCTGCAGGTGCTACCTCAGTAACGGCTATTATATCCATGAGTATTCACTGGGATTGTAACGTCAGCAAAGGAAAGGATAAAAGTCGACAGGCTCGCTACTGCAGATGCAGCATTTAGCTTGGCACACAGGCAGGCGCTTGGTAGATAATTGTGGACCATTTCCTTACCACTGAGGTTAAAAGTTGAATTTCTAGAGCAATACAGGCAGAAAAAGAAATGCCCACCCAAACACCAGTAAGGCAATCATTAATTCTTTGCCTATGAGAATAATGAATTTGGTCCTGAATAACTTGTCTAATGGAGCTGGAATTAGACAGACACGGGCTTGAAACAGAGACATCAAGGACGGTGCTGGATATACTCACCCCAACTAACCAGCCAAGAGTTAAGGATATAATTGGGAATGTATATGTTGAAGACATTTTTTTTTTTTTTCGTAGCAATGAGTTTTATTTCAATTACAGGTGTACAATGATTATCACAAGTCGATGTGATACATTTTGTGTCCCAAACCCACAGTGCATCCCCCCACCCCCCAGATTGTCTTATTTGAAAAACCAAGGTTTTCCAAAATCTGTGAGTCATTGTCTGTTCTTCAAAGAAGTTCATTGTGTCACTTTAGTTGCCACATGTAAGCGGTAGCATTGGGTGTTGCTGTCTAATTATCTGACTGGTTTCACTTCGCATGATAATTTCTAGACCCATTCGTGTTGCTATAAATGTTGTTAGTTCGTTCCTTTTTTAATGGCTGAGTAATAATCCATTGTGTGTATGTACCATATCTTCCCTATCCACTCCTCTGTCGATGGGCATTTAGGTCGTTTCCATGACCTGGCTTCTTCCCTCTCTAGCTGCTTTAGATGTAAGGTTAGGTTGTTTATGTGAGCTTTTTCTTGTTTCCTGAGGTAGGCTTGTATTGCTATATACTTTCCTCCTAGAACTGCTTTTGCTGCATCCCAGAGGTTTTGGAATGTCGTATCTTTGTTGTCATTTGCTTCTAGGTATTTTTTAAGTTCCTCTTTGATTTCTTCAGCGATCCATTTGTTGTTAGTAGCGTGTTGTTTAGT
This sequence comes from Catagonus wagneri, assembly GCA_004024745.2. Lineage (NCBI taxonomy): Eukaryota > Metazoa > Chordata > Mammalia > Artiodactyla > Tayassuidae > Catagonus > Catagonus wagneri. The sequence continues at coordinate 39,719,656 of PVHT020000015.1, read as the reverse complement.
CTTCACGTGTTTGTATTTTTTGCCATTTTTTTCTTGTTGTTGATTTCCAGTCGTATAGCATTGTGGTCAGAGAAGATGCTTGATATGATTTCAGTTTTCTTAAGAGTACTGAGGCTTGATTTGTAGCCCAGGATGTGATCAGTCTTAGAGAATGTTCCATGCACACTTGAGAAGAATGTGTATTCTGTTGCTTTTGGATGGAATGTCCTATAAATACTTATTAAGTCCATCTGATCTAATGCTTCATTCAGGACCTGTGTTTCCTTATTGATTTTCTGTCTGGATGACCTGTCCATTGCTGTAAGTGGGGTGTTAAAGTCCCCCACTATGATGGTGTTATTGTTGATTTCTCCTTTTAAGGTTGTTAGCAGTTGCCTTATATATTGTGGTGATCCTATGTTGGGTGCATAGATATTTAAAATTATTACGTCTTCTTCTTGGATTGATCCTTTGATCATTATGTAGTGCCCTTCCTTGTCTCTTAAATAAATGTTCTTCATTTTAAAGTCTATTTTGTCTGATAGGAGTATTGCTACTCTGGCTTTCTTTTGATGCCCGTTTGCATGGAATATTTTCTTCCATCCTCTCACTTTCAATTTGTATGTGTTCCTAGAAGTGAAGTGGGTCTCTTGAAGACAGCATGTATGTGGGTCTTGTTTTTGTATCCATGCGGCTAGTCTATGTCTTTTGGTTGGGGCATTCAGTCAATTAACATTTAAGGTAATTGCTGATATATATGTTCTTATTGCCATTGTATTAACTGTTTGGGGTTTTTTTGCTCTTTTTTTTTTACCCTGAAGTTTTAATATAGGAGTCTATATACAAATGAGATTGTTTTAAGCTGTTGGTTTCTTAATCACACGTGCGTATCCAGTGACCTGCATTTGTGCTCTCTTCTCACGATTTCTGATTTTGGTAGCATAATTGTGCATGGATGATTTAGTATCTTTACTGTATATATGCCTTTACTGGTGGACCTTGTCATTTGTGGTGTATCTGTTTCTGGTTGTGGCCTTACCTTTTCTGCCTAGAGAAGTTCCTTTAAGATTTGTTGTAAAGCTGGTTTACTGTTGCAGAAATCTCTTAGCTTTTGCTTATCTGTAAAGGTTTTGAGCTCTCCTTCAAATCTGAATGTGAGCCTTGCAGGATAAAGCAATCTTGGTTGGAAGTTTTTCCCTTTCATCACATTAAGTATATCATGCCACTCCCTTCTGGCCTGTAAAGTTTCAGATGAGAAACCTGCTGATAACCTTATCAGGGTTCCCTTGTATGTCATTTGTTTCTTTTCCCTAGCTGCTTTCAAAATTTTCTCTTTTTCTTTAATTTTGGTCATTTTGATTAATATGTGTCTCGGGGTGTTCCTCCTTGGGTTTATTTTATATGGTACTCGTTGCGCTTCCTGAATTTGACTGAGTGGTTCCTTTCCCATATTAGCGAAGTTTTCGGCTATTATCTCCTCGAATATTTTTCTGTCCCCTTCTCTCTCTCTTCTCCCTCTGGCACTCCTATGATACGGATATTGGTGCGTTTAACAGTATCCCAGAGTTCTCTGAGACTCAGCTCATTTCCTTTCAATCTTTTATCTCTTTTCTCTTCCGCATTAGTGATTTCCACTAATCTGTCCTCCACCTCGCTGATTCGTTCTTCTGCCTCCTGTATTCTACTGTTGGCTGCTTCTAATGAATTTTTTATTTCAGTTATTGTATTTT
>PVHT020000015.1:39683933-39716947 GCA_004024745.2 Catagonus wagneri | reverse complement strand
GTGCCTGAGGGGTCTTTAGGCAGCCTGTTTAGTGATGGGTGGGGCTGAGATCCCACCTGGATTATTGTTTGGCCTGGGGCTTCTCAGCACTGATGGGAGGGACCAGATTTTCCCAGAAATGGCCCCCTCCAGAGAAATGCAGGCTGATGAATGTTCCCGAGAGCTTCACATCCAATGCCCTTCCCCCACAACAAGCCACAGTCACCCCTGATTTCCCAGGAGATCCTCCAAGAATTGCAGTCAGGTCCCAACTGGATTCCTATGGAGACTGCTTTGCCCTGGGACCCAGTGCACGTGAAAGTCTGTGCGTGCCTTTCAAGGATGGGGTCTCTGTTTCCCCCAGTCCTGTGGAGCTCCTGCACAGAAGCCCTGCTGGCCTTCAATGCCAGATGCTCCGGGGGCCCTTTCTCCCTGTGCCCGATCCCCAGGTGTGGGGTTTTGACGTGAGGCTCAGAACTCTCAGTCCTGTAGCTGAGTCTCTGTGATGCAGTTACTTTCCAGTCTGTGGGGCTTCCCACCCGGAAGGTATGGGGTTGCTTCTATCGCATAATCGCCCCTCCTACCTCTTGATGTGGTCTCCCCTTTGTCTTCTGGAGTAGAATATCTTTTTTGGAAGTTTACAGTCCATTTGATTGAAGGCTGCTCAGCATTTGGTTGTGGTTTTGTTGTTTTTTGGGAGAGAAGTTGAGCTCCAGCCCTTCTATTCCACCATCTTAATCCAATCTGTGGTGTGATGTGCCTGGCCTTGGATTTCTGAGACACACCAAGGAAAGTTCTTTTCCGTACCTCTTAGAAATGTCCAGATATTGATGATGTAGCATGACCAAGAGACATCCAAGATTTCATGTTCAAAAAGAATCACTGGATGTGCAGGATGTGCTGGAGGAATCCATGGGGCGAGAACCCATGGAACATCAGGCAGACTGCTGGCCAACTGTCTTTCTATACCGTTTTTAATGACTCTATGTTGAAGACTTTGACTAGAGCAAAACACACGTGAACCGCCTCCAGGCCCATCCACGTCAAAGAAACGAGCAGGAAGTAATTAAGTGCCATTGAGGCTGTGACGCAAAGTCCCACTTTCTTCAAGGATGACGACCAGGGCCGACCAGAAATACCAGGTTTACATCAGTAGTGCTGTGCACAGGTTGATCAGGATTTTGGAAGGATGGTCTTTCCAAAGTTTGCTAAAGGAAAAGACACAATGTTCACTTAGGTAGGGTCTCTGTTTTTGACCATGATAAGTGAAAGAATAAAAGAACTGCCTATTAGGGTCTCTTTTATTTTAAAAAAATTGGTTTTATTCCAAAATTGTTTTACTATGATTGAGATGGTTTAGAAAATTTTCAATTCTCTTTACTAGGCTATCCTTTCAGGATTTGACTCACTATCATGTGACATATTTGTAAATAAAACCCCACAACCTTCTTTAAAATAATAAATTTACTTTTAAATAAAAAAAAGGACTGCCTATTGCAATGAAATTACTCATATGACTTTATATGCACGGAGTGTTTGAGTCCCCCATCCTCTTTCCAGGTAGAGTCAAAGTATCATAAATACGGTGACCTTCACTAAGAGGAATAATAATAATAGCCTTTCTGGGATAAGCGGCTTCCCTTTTTTTCTGTTTCTTTTTCTCTTTTGAAGAGAAGGAAGGAGTCTCCTGGATACTGCAATTCCACCATCTCTTTTTCAGCAGATTCAAAGCTGGATCTATCATATGACCAAATAGCAGGATGACTATGGAAGCCATTTCAAGTAGTTTCTTGGGTATTTCCAATGATCCAGACATCTGGCACCATGGAAATATGATCTTAAGCTTCACTAAGTGCTCACAATTGTACTTTGTGGAAACTGATGCAGTATTTTCCAAATTTATAGAAAAATTATCTTTCTGTTGGATTCTTTTTCATCTCTATTAAATGTTTGTTGATTTAAATTTTGCCGTTTTCATCTTGGGTGTATGTGGATTTTAATTGAGGTAAACAGTAAAGTACATAAATCTTAAGACTGCAACTCAGTGAATCTTTACAAATGAATACACCTGACGAACCTCCACCCAGATCAAGAGGTTGAATATTTCCAGCATCTCAGCAGGCTCCTTCAGTCCGTCTCCCATTTAACCCCCGCCCCCACCACCAGAGGTAACGAACTTCTTTCCCCATAGATTTAGTTTTGCCTATACTTGAAACTTCATATAAATGGAACCACACCGCAAATTGTCTTCTTTTCTTCGTTTCCTCTGCTCAACTTTCTGTCCATGAGATTTAGATGTTCTGTTACATCGTATATAGTACAAGTACAGCTAAGCCTCGAACAGTGTGGGAGATAGGGGTGGAGACCCTTGGGATACCCAAAAGTCCACCGTCCCTCCTCCTTATCTGGGTCCAGCATCTTCAGATTTAACCAGCCCCCAAAACATACAGTCCCGTGGTATTTACTATGGAAGGAAATCTGCATATAAGAGGACGCGCACAGTTCAAACTCCTGTTGTTCAAGGGCCAACTGTAGTTCATTCATTTTTACTGCTACAAGCATTCCATTTTATGAATACACCACAAGTTATTCAACCAGACAACTGTTACTGTATGTTGGGGTTGTCTCCAATTTGGAGCCGCTATGAATGAAGCTGCTGAGAATATTCTTATATCTTTCAGTAGACATATGCACTCGTTTCTCTCTAACAGTGAAATTTCTGGGTCAACAGCTAGATGGATATTTAATAAGTATTGTCAAAGAATTTTCCAAAGTGTCTGTGACAAGGATGTGAAACAACTACTTGCTATTTTCAGTATTTTTAATTTTAGCCATTCTGGTGGGTGCATAGAACTAACACTGTGATTTTGATTAGAATTTTCCTGATGAGTAATGATTTTGACAACCTTGTCATATGCTTGTTAGCCATCTGGGTAGGGGTTAGGACTAGGCATGGATATCTTCTTTTGTGAGGTGCCTGTTCAAGTCTTTTGCTCATTTTTAATTGTATTGGTCTGTCTTTTGCTTTGTAGTTTTTTTTTAGTATATTCTGTATACAAGTCTTTTGTCAGCTATATCCATATGAATGTTTTCTTCCAGTCTGTGGTTTGCCTTTTCTTTTTCTCTTTTTCTTTTTTCTTTTCCAGGCTGCACCCACGGCATATGGAAGTTCCTGGGCCAGGGACTAAATCCAAGCTGAGCTGCGACCTATTTCACAGCTGCAGCAACACCAGATCCTTAACCCACTGTGCTAGGCTGGATATTAAATCTACGTCTCTGCAGCAACACAAGCCCACAGTCAGATTCCCGTTTTTTTCTTTTTATGGAAGCACCTGTGGCATATGAAAGTTCTCAGGCTGGGGGGGCTGAATCGGAGCTGCAACTGGTGCTTACGTCAAAGCATGACAAACCGGATCCAAGCCACATCTGCCACTTACGCAGTAGCTTTCGGCTATGCTGGATCTTTGACGCACTGAGCCAGACCAGAGATTGAACTCACCACAATGGGAACTCCTGCAGTCAGATTCTTAACCCATTGCACCATAGCAGGAACTCCTGTGGTTTACCATTTCAATATCTTCATGGTATCTTTTTATGAAAAAAATTTTAATTTAAAAAATTAATCAATCGATCAGTTAATTAATTTCTTTTTTTTTTTTTTTTGGCCACATCCATGGCATATGGAAGTTCCTGGGCCAGGGATGGAACTCAAGCCACAGCTGCAAACTTGAATCGCTGCAGTGACAACTCTGGGTCCTTCACTTGCTGCACCACAAGGGAACTCCAAAAATTTCTTAATTTTAATGAAGTCCAATTTATCAACTTTTCTTTTTATGGTTAGTGTTTTTACATCCTGTTAGAGAACTCTTTTCCTACCCCAAAAATCTTGCTTTTTAAAAAATCCAATTACGATCATTTTTTTCCCCATAGGAGCCTTGGTTGTTTTTATTTTTTTAACCTGCCCACTTCATAATCTAAAGGATCTGAACTCTTCCTTTTGTGATGAGTAGGAACTTTTTGTGACATTAACATGAAATTAACAAGGTTACAATGACAATAGCATCCATCAAACCAAATTAAACTTACTAAAGCAAAGACTATATCAACTTACTAAAAAGCTGTGTATGTCACCATCGCAACGCCCAGGAAAATGGAGGAGATTCCACATCCCATGTATGTTACGAGCACTAATACCGTTCATTCGCTGCATCCACTGCAGACCCGGATAAATCCTAAGGAATGCAAAGTATTCTGTTTTATACATTTGACAGGGCAAGTTTTTGGTAAAAACACTTCCAGTGCTCACTAACAGGAGGTTCCCAGGATGTATACATCTCTGTTATAGCTCTTATAAAACCAGAGTATGTGGATGGATATATGATAAGATTGTATATTGTTTGTTGACTATGCCTAGTGCAGCTTACTATGTACAGGGCATGAAGAGCCATCGACAGCACTGGAAGAACATTCAGTCCTTAGTTGTACAGTCATTAACATGTTCCACACTTAAAATATGACCAAGCAAATAGATGTGAATTTAGGATGCAAAGTGAATCAGTATCTGAACTGAGCGTCCCCAAACACTGCACAGAACATCCAAAAAAAAAAAAAAAAAATGTTCCTTTGCCTTAGAGCTTAAATAATTTTTATAAAGTTGAGACAAAATGGACCTTAGAGACCACATAAACCAGTAATTTCTTAACCTGAGGGCCATGAAAGACCTGAAATAATATGCAAAATTATTTGAAAGATGTGTGCATTGTTCTAGGAAGATGGTCCATAGCCTTCATCAGATGGTGATGGAGATTCATTAAAAGGTTAAGAAGCACTGGTCTACTTTGGTAGTTCTCAGCTGGGCACAATTTGACTCCCCCCCCAACCCTGGGACATTTGGCAATGTCTGGAGACATTTTTGGTTGTCACAACCAGGGAGGGTGCTACTGGCATCTAGTGGGTAGAAGCCAGGACTGCCGCTAAACATCCTGCAACACACAGAAGAGCCCCACACAACAAAGAATTCTTTGGCACAGAATACCAATAGTGCTGAGGTTAAGAAATACTGGTCTACCCTCATCTTTCGTATTTCAGAAGACAAACCTAAGGTCCAAACAAGTGAAAAAAACCTGACCAAGATCACATACGTAGTTAGTAACAGAGCTAGACTGAGGCTGTGAGCCCTGGTCTTTTAACTTCTGCTGTAATGTTCTAACTAATTTGGAGGGGATTAGACGAAATTCTTACTGTTCAGTATCAGTGAAGAAACTCATTTGTTGAATAGATATGGTTAAAAAAAAGGAAAGAAAAGAAAATAGAAATATAAAACAAACACTCAGCTCTCAAGGAGTTTACCATGAGTAGAAGAAAGAACGCATACACAACACATTCGGATAATAGTACATAATATGTATAATAAAGTAACTTAAGGAAACTAAGAAAGGAGTTCCCTGGTGGCTCAGTGGATTAAGGATCTGGCATTGTCACTGCTGTACCTCAGGTGACTGCTGTGGCGTAGGTTCCATCTCTGGCCCTGGAATTGCCACATGCTGCAGGTGTGGCCAAAAAAAAGAAAAAGTAAACTAAGAAAGTATCCAGGGGTGGGTAGAGAAGAAGCAAACACATTTGCGAGCCATTTTGAAGAAAAACTCATCAAGTCCCAATGTTAGGGAGGACCATAGGAAACGAAGGAGATACTTTAATTAAAGAGAAAATACAATGGAATATTTTTTAATTAAAAATTAAGACGGTTATGAGACAAAAAAATAAATTTTGACTGGGTTCAATTCAAGAAGAAGAAGGGTTAACAACAACTTTGAGGCTCTAAGCCTGGATATGTGGATTAATCAGATAACTCTTGTTTTGTGAAATACTGCGAGTATTTAAAAAATATCTTTCCGGGAGTTCCTGTCGTTGCACAGCGGAAACAAATCCAACTAGGAACCATGAGGTTGAGGGTTTGATCCCTGGCCTCGCTCAGTAGGTTAAGGATTGAGCATTGCGACCATGAGCTGTGGTGCAGGTCACAGACGCGGCTCAGATCCTGCGTTGCCGTGGCTGTGATATAGGCTGGCTGCTGTAACTCCAATTAGACCCCTAGCCTGGGAACCTCCATATGCTGTGTGTGTGGCCGTAAAAAAAAAAAAAAAAAGCTAAATAAATAAATAAATATCTTTCCTGCACTGCAATTTCACAGTAACTATTAAAATTAAATATTTTAATGACCACACTCTTTAACCCAGGAATTCTACTTCCATCAATTTATTCTACAGAAATACTTACACCAATGTCAAAAGACAAATGAATAAAAATGTGTTTTACAGCATTGTTCATGATGGAGAAAAACAGTAACAACTAAAATGCCTACCTATTGGGGATTGGTTAAATTCACTGCGTTAAATCCACACAATGGAATACTATAAAAGTTTTTTTTTTAATTAAGTATGGTTGGTTTACAATGTTGGGCCAATTTCTGTTGTATGGCAAAGTGACCTAGTCATACATATTAGAAAAGTATTTTTAATAATTAAAGTAGGTGGGAGTTCCCATTGTGGCTCAGCAGTAATGAACCTGACTGGTATCCATGAGGACGCAGGTTCAATCTCTGGCCTCGCTCAGTGGGTTAAGGATGCAGCATTGCCACAAGCTGTGGTGTAGGTCGCAGACGCAGCTTGGATCTGGCATTGCTGTGGCTGTGGTGTAGGCCGGCAGCTGCGGCTCTGATTCGCCCCCTAGCCTGGGAACTTCCACACACCATGGGTGTGGCCCTAAAAAGACAAAAACGAAAAAGAAATTAAAGTAGATGGCTACGGATTTGCCCAAAAGGTGTCTCATTTATATTGTTAGGTGAAAAGCAAGTGGTAAAAACAGTATAAATAATTTGGTCCCGTTCTTATAAAACATATAGTAATATACACATAGGAAAAGAATCTGAAAGAATATACATAAAGGTCTGAAAGGTAGTGATCTCTTGGGAGGGGGATTATAGAAACCTTTCTTAATGTTTGAATTTTGAGATGCAGGCATTAATTTTACAAGGAGAGAAATAAATATTCGTCTCTACTTTGAATAAGAGGAGGGGTTTCCTTCCGGTAGCATGCCTGCCGCTTTTTCATAACTTACTTCACACACATATACCTGGTGTGTAATCTAATAAAAACTGTCAAAATTCTATCAAGGCGTGATGAAGAGACAACTCACCATGAATTCTCCAAAATAGGGGAGGGGGTCACACTGACAGCCCGTGTAATTTACGTTTGTCTCCTTGACCTCATAGCCGGATGAATTCCATCCATCTTGCCCATCTGCAAGGGACAGAAGGGAATTTCAAAGCAATTTTGCTTTTCTCAGAAATGCTTAACTTTTCATTATATGTACTTTCCGAACGTGTGCTATAATTAGTATTGTTTGTTAAGACAGCAAGAGAGGTATAATTGAACACTGAAATTAAATTAAGTCTAATAGACTAAAGTGACTTGTTGGGGACTTCGTAAAAGGCGTAACTTCTTTGGTTCTCACTTTTCCTGTCCTTGTACAGGTTAGGACAGAGTGTAATGATGAATGACAGTCCCGCCACCGTGCTGCAGGGACAGAGTAAGGACTGTTTTTCAAGTAGCCCGAGGGGAAAACAGGTTGATCTAGAACTTTTGGAAGGGCATGAGCTACGGACTATCAGCTGATACCTGGGCCTCATCAGTGGGACTGGAATATGTGTTTGAAACAATCAGCTCAACCCAGAATTCAAATGGTCTCAAGTGCTTTGCATTCAAGCCAGATCATGATCTGGCACTCCTTAAGGCCAATTAAAGCCTCTGGTCTAGTTGACACCTGCCCGGTTTCTCACTCCTAAGCATAGTCAGGGTTCTAGAACCAACCCGCATACCTCCATAACCTATAGATCCTGGGTACCTCCAGGGTAGCACTAGACCACAGGAGTTAGCTCAGGGCAGGCAGCTAAGTGCTGTAAAAATTTGTCCATCAGGGATCACGCCGTAGATCCCAGAAGTTCTGGATCCATGGACAGAGGGGTAGGGACAAAAGGTGACCTGGGAGGCGCCCAGCAAGAGGCATTAATGAATACGCAGATCAACTTATTGAGGCTGTGGGGGACAAAGCTAATCATTTTATGGGAATCTTAGCCTGGGCAACTTGGAGGGGACCAGAAAAGAACAGCGCTACCTCTGTTGTAGGAAGACGGCAGTATTCTTACATCCAGGGAATGGAATGGGAAGGCAATCTCCCCTTTTTCTCAGAATTCCAAGGATCCTGAAAAAGGAAAGGTCCCAGGAGGAGCAGGTGGAAGGACTGGTCACAGGGCCACTCCTGGTATTCCAGGGGCAGCTGATTCTGTGTGAGAATGCTCGGAGACCGGGCTGTCTCCCTGGAGATTCCAGTGGTGATGGCAGGCTCAGGATAAACCTATTCAGCAACCCCCTTCCCCGACCCCCTTCTCTTACTGTCCCCAAAGACTCACACCCAGCCCAGCAGGAAGGGCCCTTACAGTGCAATCAGGAAGTCTTAACCCCTCAATGAAAAGGTAAGATTGAGGCCCCTAGAGAATAAAGGGACCACCCAGCGTCCCACAGTCAGGGTAGAAGAGAAGAGAGCAAAAGGGAAGGAGAGAGCAGATGTGGCGAATCTCGTGCGAAAGCACAGATAAAGAACCAGATCTTCATTCCTCAACTTTCTTCAAACAGCTCGAGGCCGCTCTGCAAGAGTGTTCCAACTTTCTTTCTTCCAGCTTGCTGAGTTGTGTGATTTTTCTGATCTCCCAAATAAGTCTCTTCTCAAAAAGAAAGTTAAAAAAAAAAAAAACCTCCCTTGACCTAATTAGATATGAAGCTCCCATTTGTATCTTGGTCATTCAGAGTTCCCTGTAGGGTCCGATAAGACAGTAGCTTCGGTACAACACACTCCCATCTAACTGCCAAATATGAAAATGGTCAGATGCAAGGTCTCATTGAGAGCCAAAGCCAAAGCTTGCTAAGAAAAATACTGTTATTCCCAAAGTCCCAAAAGGTACAGTGAACTTGACTGTAATTCTAGAAAAAACAAAAACAAAAATCAGAGGTAAATAGCTTTCCTTGTGATAGTTACCATACAATGACAAGTACACACTACTGTTTCCTTCTCAATGTTTTGTTTTGTTTTGTTTTGTTTTTAGGGCTGCACCTGTGGTGTATTGAAATTCCCAGGCTAGGGGTCGAACTGGAGCTACAGCTGCCGGCTGCACAACCACAACCACAAGGCCAGATCTGATCCTCCTCTGGAAACTACACCACAGCTCACAGCAACACTGGATCCTTAACCCACTGAGCAAGGCCAGGGATCGAACTTGCATCCTCATGGATACCAGTTGGGGTCCTTTCTGCTGAGCCACAACGGGAACTCCCTCAATGTTTTTCAAACAGTAGACACACATGTGCGCATGTGTGCATGTGTATACACACACACACACACACACACACAGAGGAACCATTTGTGAGTTGGTATTAAGAGTAACCCCAAGTATCTTGGGGTTTACAAGTGAGAAAACAGCATATTACTGCTGCTTGGTGATCTGGTATGTGTCCTTTAAAATATTTGGTAACAGAAGAATTTGCCACATCCTCCTGGTACAAGGCCTTGGAGGAGGCTGTGGATAGTCACTACACATCTGATGTGTGCTAGCTGTTTCTTGTGGAACTTCGGAACTGGAGGCTCACAGCTGAGATCAAGCCTATGGGTATGAGACTGCGCTGCCTCCTCATTAGGCCTAGGGAGCGCTCTTGACAGCTCGCCAGCATGTGCAGTCTCCAAGGAACTGAAGGGCAATGAGAAGGTTCTAGGGGATGCTTGGTAAGCTGGAGCCCCAGCCAGAATGAAGAGATCTTACCCATTTAACAGGTTTCAACTGGTATCTATTTTTTTAATCCCCTACCCCACTCTTCTTTCTTCCCATCTAGAAATAAGACCTGTGAAAAATATGCTGTACCATATGGTCTTTTAGATTAGGGATGAAGGAGGCAATCAAGACTTCACACTGGACATACATTAACATCAAAGAATGAACAGTAGCTCATTCTTATACCACAGCTAAATTTGATCACTTAGTAATATACACCTTATGTTATGCCATATGACTTTGGTTTTAATCCTTTGGTGATAATTAATCCACATTTTAATGCTCTTCATGGCAATTCAAAGGCTTAAAAATGTTCAATTATATGAAATGAAGTTGTTTGCCTCCCTCAAAAAGAAATGGAATTAAATGTCATTTAGAGTGATGGGACAACCAAAAGATACACCTGCCCCCAGTCACTTCTCTGCCAATCTGCCATAGCGCTAGAAACCTGCTATTAGTTATCCCTTTAGGCTAAAGCATTGTTTCTAGCAGTCCCCAATTACAGTACTCCTCTGCTACCTGGAAAGGGATGATCTGCTTGAATCTTAGAATCACATCTGTTAACCAGCCAATTATTTTCAATGGGACAATCAGGGAGGGTTTCTGAGACTTTTTTATTCTGAGATGAAAACGAGTATGTTACCCACATTCCTTCGATATGCCGCAGAGTAATAAATGACCACCGGGTCCGCCAAGTTTTGAAGGGATGTATCTGAAATGCTGGCACTCACAACTTATGCGGTTAATGCTCTAGCAATGTTTTTGGTCTGCAGATGAAACATATAAGGAAGAGCAGTTCATGTCCTAAATTTCCAATTTCCTGTGCGTTAATAATCAGTCTAGAATTGTGAAGTACCACACGGCATTAGGTACAGGAAGGTGGAAAATAAAATCACAAGCTACGAAGGAATTTTTAGAGGTAACGTAGCTCATCTCCTGTCTTCACATCAGGTCTAAATCACACCCGGCTAGACCAGCTCATTAATCCCTTCACATGTCTCTCCAACAAGCATGGCTGTTGCATCTGCCACTCAGTGCTGCCTTAGCAACAAAGTGAAACTAAAGCCTACTTTGATAAGTCTCTGGACCCCGACATTTCACAGTTTATCTCAGTTCTAACGCTCACTCATCCTTATTTACTTTGAGGGAGTCCCTCCTTACAAGGAACATAAACGCATCATGGGTTAGTTATAAGCTTCTTCCTGTTCCATCCTCGCTGGGCAGGGACGCAGGTTGATTACCATCCAGCTCAGACAGGCGTCCTCCCTAGGGCACTGTGAACTCTGAGGCCAGAGTACAGGCATCCTGTGTCCTGGTGTCCCCCGCCTGGCCTCGCACACAGCAGATATTTTATCTTGCACCCGCAGTGAGCCAGGTACTTTGTTAAGTGTTTTCTTGTATGTGGAAATGCTGTCTTCAGTCGTCATTGAAATAATATAGGCATTTTGCAGATAAACCGAGGCTTGGAGAGGCTCAAAAACTTGGACAAAGTCACACGGCTGGTGAATCATAGGGCAGGGATGATTCAGAAGCACTGGGTTAAAGGAATCGAACTAGAATATAGCCATAGAGAGGCAGAGCTTGCTAATTAACAGGGCCAGAGTGCAAGGCCAAGGCTCTAGGAGGCGAGGCAGGAGGGAGAGGAAGCACATCTTCCGAGGACAAGAAAGTCTAGAGAAGCGGCGCAAGGATGATGGCCCTTGAGGACCCCACTGGGCCACTTTTAGAAGATGCCAAGCCCTCATCTTTCGGAACCCTGCAGCCACCGAGAACTGAGGAGCTGTGAACACAGCCCGGGGCTCTCCTAGGAAGCTTCTCACTTCCTGTTCCGCACCAGCTCTGTCGATCCAAAGCCAGCCTGGTGGTTTCAGTGCTCCCTTCCTAGAGGAATTTGCCTGGGTCGATCTGAGGCAGAGGAGGGTCTGCAACAAGACCTGGTGGAAACGGCCCTGGCTGACGCCAAAAGACCAAGGCCTAGCCCAAGCCCTCTTTCTGGAAAGTTCCTCCTCCTTTCCAGGACATCAGTGACATGAAGGAGTGTGGACCAAATGACACCTAACAACCCTCCCAACATAGTCTAAGAGACGTGGTTTTCTGTAGAGAAAAGGCCAAAGGAGGAGAAACACACAGTGGCCCAGGACTGAGTTACCCAGCTCCATTTCCCTGACCTACAAATGGCGGCCGTGCAGGGAAAGGAACGAAAAAAACCCTTGCTCACTCTCCCCACCTCTGACTCTAGGCTCAAGTTGTATCATCTATTTCACTTCTGAAACTTTACAGAAGTGGGAACTCTGCCTGAAAGACTCCTCGGCAACGCCCTTCTCCTCATGCCTTTTCATCTTCTGGCTGGTACTCAACCTCGGGTCTCAGCTGACGCCTCCCCTACAGTAGGCCTTTCCTGATCTCCCAGACGGGGGTAGGTGCCCTCCCTGTGCTTCCAGAGCCCCTGGGCTAGGTTGTCCTTGCCTCATGCTTTGTCCCTCTCCCTGAGAACTGTCCTCTAGTGGAGAGGTGGAAGAGAAGGTACATGTTTTCCAAGAGTGGTGTCTTATCAAGGATTTTGAAGGTGGTTTATTGTAATGACAGTTAAGATTTTGATCAGAAACAGATCACAGACACGGAGAGCAGACTCGTGGTTGCCAGGAGGGAGGGCAGAGGGAGTGGGATGGACTGGGAGTTTGGGGCTAGTAGACATTTACAGTGGATAAGCAATGAGGTCCTGCTCTACAGGGAACTACATCCAATCTCTTGGGTTAGAACATGGTGGAGGAGTTCCTGTCATGGCACAGGGGAAATGAATCTGACTAGGAACCATGAGGTTGCGGGTTCGATCCCTGGCCTCACTCAGTGGGTTAAGGATCCGGTGTTGCCGTGAGCTGTGGTGTAGGTCGCAGACATAGCTTGGATCCCGCGTTGCTGTGGCTGTGGTGTAGGCTGGCGGCTACAGGTCCGATTCGACCCCTAGCCTGGGAACTTCCATATGCCGCAGGTGTGGCCATAAAAAGACAAAAAGAAAAAGAAAAAAGAACATGATGGAAACATACTGCGAAAAAAAAAGAATGTACATACATGTATGACCAGGTCACTTTGCTGTACAACAGAAATGGAAGGAACACCGTAAATCAACTATACTTTAACGAAAAATTTTTAAAAATTGTTTGATCAAATGTTAGAAAAAGCAGAGTGAAAACAAGGCTGTAGACTCAGAACTCAGGGAGGGGGGAAATGTACTTAAATGGTGGCATCTCTTGTTAAGTGCTCCCTCCCCAACAACCAGTGGCCTAGGTGCCAGCCTTGGGGTCACCCCCTTCCACGTGAGAACGGCCCTCCCCATCCAGCACCACACAAGACACATAGTAGGAATTCAATAAACAGCTGGGTGAATAAACGAATGCATTGTGTCACCTCCAGCAGATCCCTTCCTTTCTCTGGGTCTCAATATCATCATTGGTAAAATGAGGAGATGGGACACAATAAGTTATAAGGATCTTTCTGGTTCTGAAATTGATGGTAAGCTAGTTCTAATCCTTCTTCATCTGGCACTATGACGTCTGAAGGCTAATTTTGGCAAAGATCTTTAATCTCTTTCAGTGGAAGGTGCTAGTGAATAAAAATGACTTATTAGGTGTGAAATCTATGCAAAACAAGTTTATCTTTTATTCTATGCAACAAGCACAGCCCTCTGAAGAAAGGAGAGAAACTAGACCAAAATAATGGCATCTGAGATAATACATTTGAGAAATTATAGGCTTACCAAAAGGGTCTGAGTGCTATGAACCACATTCTTAATTTTTATTAAAATATTTGTTCATTAACTGGCTTTTCCTGGGTCCAGCCTAATTTTTTCCATTAAAAAGTCTAATAAACATATAGTTACTGAAAACCTGTTGGATATAGTTACTGAAAACCTGTTGGATTCCTAGTCCTGTGCGAGGTGCCATGAAAATAAAACATGTCTGAGCCATGACATATACCACAACCTCCTTGGGAAAACCAATCTAGAAATGAGGCAAATGTGTAAGACAGGAATACAAGCAGGGGATGAGGAGGAAAGCAGGGGTTCAGGAACTCCAGGCCAACTTCCTGGATGGGATTTGAGCTAAGACCACAGGAATAATTAGAATTTAGATAGAGAGGGGAGCAGCTAGAGAATTCCAGGACAGAACATCCTATCGACATAGCAGGAGACAATGTGTTATATTTGAGTTGGTATGAGGTATGGGTGTGTGGTATGCTTAAGCTGGCCCAGTACAACCTCCCCCAAAATAACTCTGAACATTTGACCATTAGAAATTCATTTCTTTGGAAAGTCTCTTTAGAAAATACAAGAACAGACTTGTGGTTGCCAAAAGGGTGGGGGAGGGAATGGGGTGGTGGTGGGGTCTGGGGTTAATAGTTGTAGACTGTTGCCTCTGGGCTGGAAAAGCAAGGAGATCCTACTGTATAGCACTGGGAACTATGTCTAACCACTTGTGATGAATCCATATATGTATGTGTAACCCTGTCACCACGCTGTGCAGCTGGGTATAATGTAAAAATTAAAATTAAAATTAAAAAAAAAAGAAAATACAAACACACCTGGGCATAAATGCAAGCACCTCTCAAATACCTGAAGTCAGAAAGGCTGGGTTTGATTCTTAGTTATGCCACTTCCCAAAAGACCCACTTGCTAATACCATCAGCCTGGGGGTTAGGATTTCAACACATGAATTTGGGGGGAACACAAACATTCAGACCACAGCATTCTTTGAGTCTTGGCTTCTTGCAAGAAGTAGATGAGATATTTAGTATAAATACTAACAATCATCATCAACAACAACATGTAAACTCTGATTGCTATCCTTCCAACAGCTAGGCGGGACAGAACAGGCTGGTGAAATGTGCTTTTTGTTAGGCAGAGACCCAAGACAGGCCAATAACAAAATCAAGGCAAACACTTACATGGTGTTTCTTATGTGCCAGGCAATATTCTAAGCATTTCATATGTATTAACTCCTTCAACAGCCCAGTGAAGCCCCACTACTCTCCTGTTTTACAGAGGGGGAGACTAAGAGGGGGTTGAGGCATCTCCCCACAGGCAGACGACGGCATAGCCAGCTTTAAATCCAGCATCTGGCTTCAGAGACCATGCAGTTAAGCACCATGTCGTACTGCCTCTCTGTGTGAAAAACGGGCGAGGACGGAGTCCTCAGAGACGGTTGTGCGGAGGCGGTGGGAAGGAGCAACAGTGTCTGCAGGCAACTGTCCTGCTGGACGCCACTCAGCTTCAGATAAACTGGCCCGAGAGAGAAGGGCATGTTGGCTTTGAGGAGCCCGGGGAGATTTGGGAGGGAGGCGCTGACAAGCCGAAATGGCATTTCATCAGGGGAACTCGCTGTTCTTTTCAGGTTCTGAAACATCTTGAGGCCTCTGTGTGGTCACCAGATACTCCTCAAGGTCCCTTCCGAAGCTGAGAAGCTGTGAAAATGAAAAACTGTGGAACGTCATTAAAGCAGACGTTGATTCACGTTGAGGGTCAGGGGTTGCGAATAAATCAGAGAGCATATTCTAAAATAAACAGACCATCATGAAAATAGCGAGAGTTCATAATTACAGTGAGTCTGAGTATGTCAGCTCATGACAGTTACCAGAGAAAGAATTTACCTTAAAGAATGAAGTTTGGCCAAAAAAAATTAAACAAGATGCTATGTGAATTGTGAAGAGGAATTCTCTCTCGGTGATTTAGGTAAATATGTGGAGGCCAAACCCCTCCCCAGAAGGACTTGGCCTAGGAAAATCTGCCAGGAAATGGAAAGTGGAGTCATCATCCATCCGCGGGAAGTCCTCCCCACCTCCCAGCCCACCCCCGGCCTCGGCTACGGGGCTGAACGGAGGGAACCAGCTCCACCACCGATGCTGCATTTTTCACACGGACGCCCACACGCATGCGCATCAGGTCACAGACGGAGAGGTGATCCGGGGCTCAAAGACCCAGACACACATCTACCACCTTTTCCTTCCTCAGCCTATCCTTGAGTTTCTTTCCCTTTAATTTGCTTCCACCTGGGTATTCATAGTGGTGGAAAGAGGGACTCAGATAAGGTGATTTGCCATGATCCTCAGAAAGAAAGGCCTGTCTCCAACAGCAGGCCTCCTTCTCCCATACGCTTCTGATGGAGGGAAAACAGAAAAAAAATAGCCTTAGGGACTTGTTTCACCACTTACTGAGCAATGCTTTTGTTAAAAAGTGAGGCAGGGGAGTTCGCCTTGTGGCAAACGAACCCAGCTACTATCCATGAGGATGCGGGTTCCATCCCTGGCCTCGCTCAGTGGGTTAAGGATCCGGCATTGCTGCAAGTTGCAGAGAAGTTTGAAGATGCGGCTTGGATATGGCATTGCCGTGGCTGTGGTGTAGGCTGGCAGTTACATCTCCGTTTCGACCCCTAGCCTAGGAATTTCCATAGGCTGGGTGCAGCCCTAAAAAAAGAAAAAAAAGTGGGGCAGGGAAATGAGGCAGTAGACCTTATGAATGAGAGACTCACTATCAGAAGAATTTGCTGATTTGTTTGGTTATAGTATTTGATAAGTACTGGCACATTTTTGAGAGTGAAAAAGGTCTTTACCAATAATTACACTGGGACCACATTCGTAAACCTGAACTCTCCCAGGAAAACAGGGTATATGAACACCTTTACATGCACTCTGTCATTTAATCCCTCTATCAACTTTGAAAAATATGTTGCATTATATCAGCAAATGAAGACTCAGAAAGGTTAAGTAACTTGTGTAGGGTCCCACAGCTGGGACGCAGTTGAATAAAGATACAATGTGATTGGGGCCCACATTTTCCCCATTATCCATGCTGTCTTTCAGGGAACTATTATCCAGCTGGTATATCATGGTGAGACAAAGGTTTGTAATATTTCTAAAAAGTGAATTGTGAGCCCCAAAGCCTACGGCTCTTCTGGCAAAATGAGCTTTGCTAGGGCAATCGAGTACTGTGGAAAGGTTATGAATTAGTTTCAACATGTGAGCAGTTTGGTACCAAGAATGTCACTGGGATTGGTTGGCTTTTCTTCACCACCCAGGTCTATAAGAGAAAACCTTATATGTAAACAAAATGCAATGGTAAGACGCCTGCTTCCAGTATGGCTGCATAGCTCCCAGCAGACTTGACCCTCTTGCATACAACAGCTATACAAAATAACAAGGGCTTGGAGTTCCTGCTGTGGCTCAGTGGGTTAAGAACCCAACTAGTATCCATGAGGATTCAGATTCAATCCCTGGCCTCGCTCAGTGGGTTAAGGAGCCGGCATTGCCACAAGTTGCAGAGAAGTTCAAAGACGCAGCTTGGATCTGGCGTTGCTGCGGCTGTGGCGTAGGCCGGTAGTTACAGCTCTAATGAGACCCCTAGCCTGGGAACTTCCATATGCTGCACCTGTGGCCCTAAAAAAAAAATCTTCAGGGAAATAAATTAGAATCCAGAGTCTCCACAACAGACCATTCACAAAATCCAAGACATAATCTCAAATTACCCTGTGTTTTAAGAAAGAATGAATATGCCCCTTTGTCAAGTGAAAAGACAGTCAATGGAGATCAACCCTGAGGGACCCAGATGTTAGAGTTAGTGCACAGGATTTTAAAATAGCTGGTATAACTATGCGCAGATAGTTTTTTTTTAAATGCACTTGCACTTAAGCAAAAAGAGTAAATAACAGTGGAATAACAGAAGCAGGAAAAAAAAAGAACAAAATGGAAATTCTAGAACTGAAAATACAATATTGAAATTGAAAAAGAATATATATATATATATGTATGACTGGGTGACTTTGCTGTACAGTAGAAATCGATGGAACACTGTAAATCAACTATACTGGAAAAAATAAAAATCATAAAATAAAAAATGTTAATTACAAAAAAAGAAAATGTACAAACAAATAAAGTAAAATAAAATAAAAATTGTACTGGGGGAGTTCCCGTCATAGCTCAGCAGTTAACAAACTCGACTAGCATCCATGAGGATGCAGGTTTGATCCCTGGTTTTACTCAGTGGGTTAAGGATCCAGTGTGCCATGAGCTGTGGCGTAGGTTGCAGACGCAGCTCAGATCCCATGTTGCTGTGGCTGTGGTGTAGGCCAGTGGCTACAGCTCTGATTCGACCACTAGCCTGGGAACTTCCATATGCCGCAGGTGCGGCCCTAAAAAGACAAAAAGACAAAAAAAAAATTTCACTGGGTAGGTTCATCACCATCAGACCTGCACTACAAGAAATGCTGAGTGAATTGCTTCAAGCTGATGGTAAATGTTACTAGATGGCACCACGACCTTGAGGAAGAAATGAAGAACACTGGCGATGATAAATATTTGGTAAACATAAAATACTATTTTTTTTCACTTTCATAAGACTCTTTAAAGCAATGATTATAACTTTGTCCAGAAGGATTTCTTCTTCTTTTTTTATAATGATTTTTTTTCATTATAGCTGGTTTACAGTGTTCTATCAATTCTCCACTGTACAGCGTGATGACCTGGTTACACATACATGTATAGAATCATCAGAAGTGATTAGACATAGTTCTAGAAGGGTTTCTTCTTAATTATAATACATATATATGATAATTATAATGTAAAAGACAAAGGGCATAGATAGATATGTATGGTTAAAGTTTCTACATTTTTACATGAAGTGGTATGATATTACCTCTAAGAAGACTGCAAAAATATAAGGATGTATATTGTAATCTCTACATTAACCATGAAGAAAATAATGCAAATAGACATAACTAAAGAGGCAGTAAAAATTAAAACTCAGTTATAAAAAAAATTAAAATAAACTGAAAGGCAACAGGAAAAGAGGACCAGAGGAACAAAAACCAAAGGCAATGAAACCAAAGGCAAAGAAAATGAAATAAAATGACATTCCTAAATCCAACTATATTAAAAATTGTCAAATGTGAAAGGACTACACACTCCACTAAAAGGCAGATATGTTCAGGAGGGATAAAAAGTGAAATACACATTAGGTGCTATCTATAAAAAAGTGCACTTTAAATGTGAAGACATAAATAGAAAGTAGGTAGATGAAAAATATATGTATATACAGTAAGCATATGAAAGCTAGAATGACTATATTAAAATCAGATAAGGAGTTCCTGTTGTGGCTCAGCGTTAAGAACCCTACTAGCATCCATGGCCTCGCTCAGTGGGCTAAGGATCTGGTGTTGCTGCGGCTGCGGTATAGGCCAGCAGCTGCAGCTCCAATTCAACCACATTCCCTGGCCCGGGAATGTCCACATGCCTGGGAATTTCCATAAGCTGCAGTTGTGGCCCTAAAAAGAAAAAAATCAAATAAAATAGACTATAACACAAAGAGTATTACCAGAAATAAAGAGAGCTATTTCATATGCTATGAATGAATGTCAATGATAAATGGGTTAGGATTAGAGTTATTTTTAGGAATACAGAATAGTATAAACATATATTCACTTAATAACAGAGCCCCCCTCCAAAAAAAAAAAAAAAGGCAAAATTTGACCTAAAGAAAGAAATAGACAATTTCACAATCAAAGCTAGAGATTTTAACACCCCTCTAAAGGAGGAAACAACTAGGAAAAAAGTCAGTAAGGACGTAAATGATCTGAACACTATCCACGACTTTGAGACCTAATTGATATTTAGAGTAAAACATATGCAAGTGTAGAATGCACATTTTTTTCAAGTGTATGAAACACCAAAATAGATGATACACTGGGTATAAGTCTCTATAAACTTAAACGGATTGACATTATACTGAGTATATTCTGTGACAAAATGAAATAAACAAGAAATCAATAGCAATAATGTATCTTTAATAGCTCCTAAATATTTGGGACTTAAAGAGTATTCTCCTGGTTCCCGTTGTGGCTCAGTGGAAACGAATCTGACTAGCATCCATGAGGATGCAGGTTTGATCCCCGGCCTGGCTCAGTGGGTTAAGGATCTGGTGTTGCCCCGAGCTGTGGTGTGGGTCGCAGACACAACTTAGATCCCGTGTTGCTGTGGCTGTGGTGTAGGCCGGCAGCTACAGCCCCGATTTGGCCCCTAGCCTGGGAATCTTCATATCTCCATATGAAGGCCCACACCCACATATGTGGGTGTGGCCCTAAAAAGACAAAAAAAAAAAAAAAAAATGAAGACACTCCTAGAGTTCTCATGTTGCACAGCAGGTTAAGGATCTAGCACTGTCACTACAGCAGCTTGGGTTGCTGCTGTCGTGAGGGTTCATTCCCTGGCCCGGGAATGTCCACATGCTGCAAGCATAGCCAAAAAAAACAAGAAAGAAAGAAAGAATAATATACTTCTGGATAGTCTATAGATCAAAGAAAGTAGGAAATATTTTGACTGATCATGAAAATACAACATATAAAAATTTGCATACTATGGCTAAAGCAGTGCTTAGAAAGATATTTTTAGCTTTTTATGACTATATTAGAAAAGAAGAAAGGTCTAAAATCAGTGTCCTAAGGATCCACCTTAAGAAGCTAGATAAGGAAAAGCAAGATAAACCCAAAGTACAAGGAAGGAAATAATAAAGCAGATACCAACAAAATAGAAAACAAACAAAAAATTAACAAAGCCAAAAGCTGGTTCTTGGAAAGGATGAACAAATTGGAAAAACCCTAGCTATACTGATCAAGAAAAAAAGAGTAAGAAAAGAAATTATCAATATCAAGAATGAAAGCACGATTATTACTACAGAACAAACTGGTCATCAGGCCATGTTCTACCAAAGGCCTCTTTCTGTATGCCTGGAGCTAAGAATGCCTTTTAAATTTCATTTTTTACAGGGTATGAAAAAGAAAGAAAGAAGGAAGGAAAAATGGGAGAAAGGAAGGAAGAAAGGAGTGAAAGAATAAAAGGAAAGAAAAAATGTGTGGTAGACAGAGACTATTTGTGGCTTACGAAGCCTAAAATATTTGCTATCTGCATTCTACAGAAAAAGTTTGCTGAACACTCTTTTAAATCTTACAGGCATTGGGAGTTTCTGTCGTGGCTGAGTGGTAATGAACCATACTAGTATCCATGAGGACATGGGTTCGATCCCTGGCCTCGCTCAGTGGGTTAAGGAGCTGGCATTGCCGTGAGCTGTGGTGTAGGTGGCAGGTACGGCTCGGATCCTGCATTGCTGTGGCTGTAGTGTAGGCCGGTAGCTGCAGCTCCAATTTGACCCCTAGCTTGGGAATTTCCAGATGCTGTGGGTGTGGCCCTAAAATCAAAAGAAATAAAGCAATCTTACAGGCATTAAGAAATAATAAGGGAATATTATGAACAACTTTGGCCAGCAAACTCGATGTTACATGAAATAAATTCTTAGAAAACTATAACTAACCAAAACAGACACAAGATGAATCAGAACATTTGAATAGCTCTATATCCATAAATAAATTGGATTTGATATCAAAATACTTCCCTTAAAGAAATTCCAGACCTGGAGAGTTTCCTAGTGAATCCTATCAAGCATTTAATGAATAAACAACACTCCCCTCTGAAAACAGAAGAGGGGCCATTTCCCAAGTCACTTTTACAAAGCTGGCCAAACCCTAATCTAAAACCTAATAAAGAAATTAGAAAAAAAAATTGAGACCAACCTCCTTCATAAACATGAGTGTGAAAATACTTAAAATGTTAGCAAATTGAAAACACCAATATATAAAAGTAATAATACATCGTAACCAGTAGGGTTTCTTCCAGGAAGGCAAGATTGGCTTACCATCTTAAAACTAATGTAATTTACCATATTACAAGATAAAGGAGAAAAGCCAAATGACTATTTCAACAGATACAGAAAAATCTTTTAACAAAATTCAACAACTAATAAAATTTTTTCAGCAAACTGGGATCAAATAAAGGGCATCTAAAAACCAAACCAAACCAAAACGTGGCTAACATCACAGTGATGGTAAAATTGTGAACACTCTTCTCCTGATATCAAGAACAAGACAAGGATGTCCACTTTAACCACTTTTAGTCTCCATTCTATTGAAAGCATTAATATCAAAATAAGGCCAAAGAAGGAATAAAAGGAGCAAAAATATATATAAGGAAGGCATTAAACTGTCTTTATTGTCAGATGGCATTACATAGAAAGCCCTAAGGAATTTCTAAAACAACTACTACAACTAATAGGTTAGTTTAGCCAGTTCATAGCCTACAAAATTCAGATGGATGATAGATATAGAT
Organism: Catagonus wagneri; assembly: GCA_004024745.2. NCBI lineage: Eukaryota > Metazoa > Chordata > Mammalia > Artiodactyla > Tayassuidae > Catagonus > Catagonus wagneri. The sequence goes on along the minus strand of PVHT020000015.1, from coordinate 39,694,893 downwards.
AGACATAGCATATCAATTTTATTGTTAAATACTTGCAGCAAACATTTGTATAATTAAATCTAAAAACAATTCCACTTGCAACCACATCAAAAAACGTACAATACTTAGGACTAAACTTAACAAAAGACACACGATATCTCTCCACTTAAAACTACAAAACATTGGAGTTCCCTGGTGGCTCAGTGGGTTAAAGATCTGGTGTTGTCATTGCTATGGCTCTTGTCACTGCTGTGGAGTGGGTTTGATCCCTGGCACCAGAACCTCTGCATGCAGTGAGTGTGGGCCAAAAAAAAAAAAAAAAATGTTTTTGGTACAAATTGCTAGGCACATTTGAAAATTCACATGGATATGCAAAAGGCCTGGAGTAAAAACAGCAACAGTGAGAAAGAACAAAGTTGAAGGACTCCCACTACCTGACTTTAAGGCCATAGGAATAAAGATAGTGTGATAATACTCTAAGAATCTACAAAAAATTAACAGAACTAAATAGAAACCTCAGAAGCAGACCTATATTTACATGAGTATTTGACATTTTGTCAAATGTGCCAAAGCGAGCCAATGGGAAAGAAGTCTTCAAGAAATGATGCTAGAATAACTGGGCATCTAAATGGGACAAAATTAACTCCAAACCATACACCACACCATACACAAAATTAAATTCAGTTAATTAGGATTATAGGCCTAAACATAAAGATTAAAACCATAGATCTTTTAAAGGAAAGTATAGGAGAATACCTTCATGACCTACTGGTAAGCAAAGATTTCTTAGACAAGCCATATATTGTTATTCATAAAAGAAAAATCCTGAAAAATCATACCTCATCAAATTAAAACTTATGCTCATCAAAAGACACCACAGAAGAAATGAACAGGTAAGCCACAGAGAAAATATTTTCTTAAAAAAAAAAATTTTTTTTTGGCGGTGACACCTGTGGCATATGGAAATTCCCCAGCTAGTAGTTGAATTGGAGGCCAGATCCAAGCTGCATCTGCGAACTATGCTACAGCTTGCAGTAACCCTGGATTTTTTTTTTTTTTTTTGTCTTTTTAGAGCTGCACCCACGGCATGTGGAGGTTCCCAGGCTAGGGGTCAATTCAGAGCTGTAGCTGCTGACCTACACCACAGCCACAGCCATGCTAGATCCAAGCCGTGTCTGCAACCTACACCATAGCTCATGGCCACGCTGGATCCTTAACCCACTGAGAGAGGCCAGGGATTGAACCTGCAACCTCATGGATGCTAGTCAGATTCATTTCTCCTGAGCCAACGACAGGAACTCCAACCTGGATTCTTAACCCCTGAGCAAGGCCAGGGATCACACCTGCTTCCTCACAGACATAATGTCAGGTCCTTTATCTGATGAGCCACCACAGGAACTCTGTCATAACTGTTTTTAAATGTAGAGTCCTGTGGTATTAAACACATTCACATTGCTATGCAACCATTATTACAGTTCATCCACATAACATTTTTCATCTTGTAAAACTGAAACTCTACACCCATTAAACAATAACTCCCTATTTTCCCCTCCCACCAGCCTCTGGCAACCAACACTATACTCTCTTTTTTTTATTACTCTAAGTACCTTATATTAATGAAATCATATAATAAAAAGTGATTCCATTTATATAAAGCTCTAGAACAGGCAAAACTATGATTAAAAAACAGGAGAACAGTGGTTGCCAGTGGAGGCAGTAGTTGCGGCAATTGACTGGGAATAGGCACAAGGGGACTTTTAAGGGTGATAGTAATGTTCTCTATCTTTTTTTATGAATACACCACCATTGATTTATCCATTCATCTGCTGATGGACATTTGGATTGTTTCTACTTTATGGCTATATAAACAATGTTGCTATGAAATTCACTATTCTATTTAGAAGAACTGGTCCAATCGGAGCTGTAGCCACTGGCTTACACTACAACCACAGCAACGCCAGATCCGAGCCTTGTCTGTAATCTACACCACAGCTCACGGCAACACCAGATCCTTAACCCACTGAGCAAGGCCAGGGCTCGAACCTGCAATCTCATGGATACTAGTCAGATTCGTTAACTGCTGAGACACGACAGGAACTTCATGTTCTCTATCTTTTTTGTTTTCAATAATGATTTTTATTTTTTCCATTATAGCTAGTTTACAGTGTTCTGTCAATTTTCTACTATACAGCAAGGTGACCCAGTCACACATACATATAGACATTCTTTTTCTCACATTATCCTCCATCATGCTCCGTCATAAGCGACTAGATACAGTTCCCAGTGCTCTACAGCAGGATCTCATTGCTTATCCATTCCAAAGGCAATAGTTTGCATCTACTAACCCCAAGCTCTCCGTTCATCCCGCTCTCTCCTCCTCCCGTCTGGCAACCACAAGTCTGTTCTCCATATCCATGATTTTCTTTTCTGTGGAAAGGTTCATTTGTGCCATATATTAGATTCCAGATATAAGTGATATCATCTGGTATTTGTCTTTCTCTTTCTGACTTCACTTAGTATGAGAGTCTCTAGTTCCATCCATGTTGCTACAAATGGCATGATTTTGTTCTTTCTTATGGCTGAGTAGTATTCCATTGTGTATATATACCACATCTTCTTAATGCAAACATCTGTTGATGGACATGTAGGTTGTTTCCACATCTTGGCTATTGTGAATAGTGCTGTAAAGAACGTGCTCCTATATTAGGGGCATATATATTGATGATTGTAATATCCTCTTCTTGAATGGATCCTTTTATCATTAAATAGTGTCCTCTTTGTCTTTCTTTATGGCCTTCATTTTAAAGTCTATTTTGTCTGATATGAGGATTGCAACTGCTGCGTTCCTGTCTTGTCCATTGGCATGAAATATCTTTTCCCATCCCTTCACTTTCAACCTACATGTGTCCTTTGCCCTAAGGTGAGTCTCTTGTAGACAGCAGATTGTAGGTTTTTGCTTTTTTATCTAATTTGCCACTCTGTGTCTTTTGATCAGAGCATTCAGTCCATTGACGTTTGATAGATATGTATTTATTGCCATTTTAAACCTTGTTTTCCAGTTGATTCTATGTTTCTCCTTTCTTCCTTTCTTTTTTTGGTTGGATGATTTCCATTTATTTTATGCTTGTATACTTTTCTTTTTAGTTGTGAATGTAATGTTTGGTTTTGATTTGTGGTTGCCCTGTTTTTTTAAGTATGTTAACCCCTTCCTGTATCTGCTTGCTTTAGTCTGATAGTCATATAGGCTCAAACACATCATTAAAAAAAATGGGGTCTAGATTTTCTTGCTTTCCTTCCCCACATTCTATGATTTTGAAGTCCTTTTTTAACATCTTCATGTTTGTTCTTTTGCTGTTCCGTGTGGTTATTATAGCTTTTACAGTAGTTTTTTTTTTTCCCACTTTTAGATCTGTATGCTGGCTTAAGTGATTGCTTTCCAGTTGTGGTTTCCTCCATCCTATTTCTTCTTACCTCTTTTCTTTTTCCTTTTTTTTTAAGAGAAGCCCTTTCAGTATTTCTTTTAGAATGGGTTTAGTATTTCTGTACTCTTTTAGCTTTTGTTTGTTGGAGAAATTCTTTATTTCTCCTTGTATGTTAAATGAAATTCTCGCGGGATAGAGTATTCTAGGCTGCAAGTTTTTTCCTTTAAGAATTTTGAATATATCTTGCCACTCTCTCTGGCCTATAGTGTTTCTGTAGAGAAATCATCTGATAGCCTTACGGGGGGTTCCCTTGCTTTTTTTCATTTGGTTTCTGTCTGCTGTCCTGATTGGGTGATTTCCATTATTCTATCTTCCAAGTCACTAATTTGTTCCTCTGCATTATTCATTCTGCTTCTTCAGTGCCTTTAGTTCAGTGTGCGTCTCTGCAAATGAATTTTCTAGTTTTTAATTTTTCTATGTTCCTCCTTACATTTTCCAGTTCCTTACTAAAGTAATCTGCACTACTTTTTATCTCTGCTCTGAATTCATTGATATTCATCCTTAACTCCTTCAGTATTTTCACTATCTCCTTTTTGAACTCAGTGTCTGTCAGACTGCAGAGGTCTTTTTCATTGCTGCTTCAGGTGAATTCTCCTGTTCCTTTACCTGGGAATGGTTTCTGAGCTTCTTCATCTTGCTTATATTTTTCTTTTTCTGTGAGTTTAGGGAAGCCAAACTGTAGTCTTGGAGGGTAACTTCTATGCAAGAGCACCCCTCTGTATTTCATGGGGGGTTACTATTTATTTTTGGGATGGGAGTTTGGATATTTGCTGTCTCTTTCTTCAGTGTGAGCAGACTCTTATCCCCAGGGTGCTGAGTGTATTTTCAGGGAGAAGGAGGCAATGGGTATGGCTAGTAGGCAGTGTCTGGTTGTTGGGCTCTTAACAGCGGCAAGGACCTGCAGGAAGGTTGTGCAGGCCACTCCTAGTTGCAGGGCCCTAGGAAGTGGTAATAAGTCTTATGCAGGTTGACAAGGTGCCCAGAGCATTTGGCAGTGGCAGCAGCAGGGTGTGTGAGTTCCCAGGGGAGTGAGAGCAACAACAGGTAGTGTTCGATTGCAGTGCCCTCCTCTGAGGTGACTGGGGCCACAAGTGGTGCCTGTTCAGGGACCCCTAGTGGTAGCGGGCCACGCCCACCTCTGGAGTCAGTGATAACGGCGGTGGTTTGCCCCTGCTACCTGCAGACCACACAAGAAGCACCCCATCCCACTTAGCCCACACAGGAGGTGCTGCACAGGCAGCTCCTAGTTGAAGGATCCTGGGGTGTGACAGTGATCAAGCATGTGGCACTGCCCGGAGCATTCGGCAGTGGCAGCAGCAGGGCCAGTGTGCTCCCAGGGGTGCGAGAGCAACAACAGGTGGTGTTCGGTCACAATGCCCTCCTCTGTGGTGCCCTCTGAGGTGATTGGGGCCATAAATGGTACCTGTTCACGGACCCCTAGTGCTGGTGGGCCACGCCTACCTCTAGAGCCAGAGGTAACTGTGGTGGCTTGCCCCCCGCCACCTATAGACCATGCAAGAAGCACCCTCTCCATTTTGGCCCACATAGGAGGTGCTGCACAGGCTGCTCCTAGTTGTAGGTTTCTGGGAAGGGATAGTGATCAAGCATCTGGGCACTGCCCGAGTGTTTGGCAGTGGCAGCACCAGGACAGGTGTGCTCCCAGGGGGGTGAGAGCAACAACAGGTGGTGTTCTGTCACAATGTCCTCCTCTGTGGTGCCCTCTGAGGTGATTGGGGCTGCAAGTGGTTCCTGTTCAGGGACCACCAGTGGCAGTGGGCCACACCCACCTCTGGCGTCGGAGATAACTGCGGTGGTTTTCCCCCCGCCACCCGCAGACCATGCAAGAAGCACCCCATCCTGCTTAGCCCTCACAGGAGGTGCTGCACCAGCTGCTCCTAGTTGCAGGGTCCTGGGAAGTGACAGTGATCAAGCATGTGGGCACTGCCCAGAGCGTTTGGCAGTGGCGGCAGCAGGGTGGGTGTGTTCCCAGGGTGGTGAGAGCAACAACAGGTGGTGTTCCATCACAGTGCCTTCCTCTGTGGTGCCCTCGAGGTGGCTGGGGCTGCAAGTGGCGCTTGTTCACGGACCCCTAGTAGTGGCAGGCCATGCCCACCTCTGAAGTCAGAGATAACTGTGGTGATTTGCCCCCACCACCTGCAGACCATGCAAGAAGAAGCCCCGACCCGCTTAGCCCCCACAGGAGGTGCTGCACCAGCTGCTCCTAGTTGCAGGGTCTTAGGAAGGGACAGCGATCAAGCATCTGGGTGCTGCCCAGAGAGTTTGGAAGTGGCAGCAGCAGAGAGGGTGTTTTCCCAGGAGAGTGAGAGCAATAACTTGAGGTTCCTGGCTGCAGTGCCTTCTTTTTTGCCAAACCCTAAGGTGACTGGGGCCACAGGTGGAGCCCACTCACGGGCCCCCACTGGCAGCAGTCCACCCCTCCCTCTGGCCTCTGAGACGACTGCGTCCCTGCCACCGCCTGTAGATCAGGCAAGGGGCACCAGGTCACACTTAGCCTCCCGCTGCACTTAACCCACACAAGAGAGGGGTCGGGGCCACCCATAGCCCACACAAGAAATGCGGGTCGCCCCTTGCCCGGAGCAAGTGGCTTCTGGCTACCCTTAGCGTGCACCAGAGGCGCCCCGCCCTCTGAGAGCCTGCGCGCATGCGCACGGAGATGCCTATGGCGGCCGCCCCTCCTCCTCTCGCCCTCCCCAACAATGGCATCTCGCCTCTCTTGCAGGCCCGCCTCCTCGCCGGGTTCCCTCTGCCATGGTGTTCCCCTCCCTAGGCGGCAGCTAACCGCTCCCCCGCCCGCGGCGCACCGCTCCTTAGCCCCTCAGGCTGTCCCCCCACGGCCAACCCCAGTCCTCTCCCCCGGACTGACCTCCGGAGCCCGCGTCTCAGCGCCCGGCCCCAAGCGAGCGGCTCAGGCTGTGGTGTCCGGGCGGTGGTGCGGATGGCCTGTGTGGTTCTCACTCTGCTCTGCCGTCTTCAGTCCCGCTGCTGCGCTTTTCTCGGCGACTTTGAGGTCCCTCCGGCTCGACTGATCTTTCCATCGGTTAGGCGGCTTCCCAGGATGTGGGTTCCCTTTCTCCTTCACAGCTCCCTCTGAGGAATGCTAGTCCTGTCCTGATACTTTTTCTCTCTCTTTATTTTTCTTTTGTTCTACCCAGTTATGTCAGGAGTTTTTTGCCCTTTTTGGAGGTTTAAGTTCTTCTGCCAGCGTTCAGTAGCTGTTTGGTGCCAATCGTTCTACATGCAGATGTGTTTTTTTTGATGTGTTTGTGCGAGAGGGTGAGCGCAACGCCTCACTCCTCCGCCATCTTGATCCTCCTTTCCGTGTTGTCTATCTTAACGGGACTTTGAGTTACGGCGATGTACACATTTGTCAAAAATCAGAGAATGCATACTTAGAATTTATGGATTTCCCTGTCTCTAAATTTTATAATTTTTTAAACTATAAATTTAAAAATGCTTCTCTCCCAAGTGTTTCTGAGCTTGGTGGCCTATGGCCTGCCAAAGGCTGAGGTAGTATGGAATAGGGGAAAGTGCCCAGACTTAAAGCCAGCCAGACATAAGTTTTAGTCCTGGCTAAGCCATTAGGCTGTGTGTCTTTGGGCAAGTTACTTAACTTCTCTGTTTCCTTATCTGTACAGATAGTAGCACAATGCCCAATATATAATAAGTGCTCTTTAAATGATAGCTAATCATATACTGATATTTAAGATGATTTGGGATTATAGGGCAAAGGTGCGGTATCATTTCACATCTAGTGGATAGCATTCCAACCAAAGTGTTAGCTTACTAAGGGCTATATATGAATCCTCTCTGAGATACTTGTGTTTTCATAAGGTCCCCGAAGGTTAAAACCTTTAAAAAGTATCCCGTCTCCCTCCAAGGAGTAAATGGATGAAAACTTGGAACAGTGCTTGGCTGATTAGCTCTCAGTACCCCGAGCTATACTCACCTCGGGTTCTGTGCCTTCTTCGTAGGTGCCAGTCCTGAAGTCCATGCCTTCAAATGTGTGGTCCACCCACAGGACAGCAGAAGTCAACCTGGCTACCATCACATTTGCTGTGCTCCTAGAAAACTCCATCTTGTGACCAGCATGCTTGATTATCCTCAGAATTCTTCAAGGAACAATAGGTAAGATAAGAGCATTCCTAGCTTTTTAAGATAAAACCTATCCTCCTCACAAGATTTCGTCAGTGTAAGGCTGTTCTTTGACCTTTCATTACTATCTTTTTTTTCTTTCTTATTTTCTTTTTCTTTTTTTACAGCTGCACCTGTGGTATATGGAAATCCCCAAACTAAGAGTTGGAACTGCAGCTGAGGCCTATGCCACAGCCACGGCAATGCTGGATTCAAGCCACATCTGCACACTGTGCCACAGCTTGCCACAACGCCAGATCCCTAACCCACTGAGCAAGGCCAGGGATCAAACCCACAGCCTCACAAAGTATGGGTTCTTAACGCGCTAAGCCACAATGGGAATTCCATTACCATCTTTACATTGCTTAGAAGTAGCAGATAAGAGTCAGATTGGCTGGGGCTTAAAGCTTAGCTGCTCTAATTCCTAACTGTGTGAGCAAATCAGATGACCTCAGCCAGCTTCAGTCTCCTCATCTGCACAGTCTGTGTTACTTTGAGCACTCATCTCAAAAGACTGTGTCAAAGATTAAATGACATTCACATATGTAAAGCCAGATCCTCCTGTGCCTCACAGGCCAAGAAATTTGGATTTTAGTCTATATGTAATGGAAAGCCACTGAGTGGTTTTAAAAGCAAGAGAATGACATGATCTGATATATGCATTAAAAGATCATTCTGGAGACTACATACAAGACAGACCATAGAGAGGCAAGAGCAGAGGCTGGGAGATCAGTTAAAAGGCTATTGTAGAAGGTCAGTTGAGAGAAATGGAGCTAGCACTAGGGTGGTAGTGGTGGCAGTGGAGAGAAGTATAAGATTTGGTTAGTTGATTGGCTGTGAGGTAGAGGGAGGTAGCGAGTGTTATTCTCAAGTTTTCTGCTTGAGCACTGGGTAGCTGCATTTTATTGAAATTAGGAATATTGAGGGAGCACCAGGACTGGGAAAATAGACTGGAGGTTTAGTTTGTGGTAACTATTTGTTGGAAAATTGCTATCATTAAGGTTCAGTTAGAATTTGAATGCATTCTTTCACAATTGGGATTCCAGTAGGATGACCCCATTGTATCATACTGAGTTTTCAATGCATAGCTATCTGACCTTTAAAATTCGTGATGACTGTATGCAAAGGAATTAATAATACATAATTCAAATATTTTAAATAATTTATTTTACCAAAGTATTAATACTTACTCATTGCTCACTTCATGCAGATCAGATGCTAAATTATTTTGCTTTCCCAAGGCAGCATTGATTATTTGTAATATAGTCTGGGTTAGTTCCATACTTATTCCATCACGTTGTGAAATATTGGATACTTTGGAAACAATAATCTTTGCTTTTTCTTCATCCAGAAGAGAGGATTCATTTATTAAATTTAAAATGTGTTCGGCAACATCACTTGCATTTTCTGGGGAAAGAAAATTGAAAAGTAAAACCTGCATTATCTAGTTTGTGGCCATGCTGGTCTGCTTCCCTCTCTTTAAAATTAAAGGCAGTAAAATGGAAATACAGACCAGGTTAACAAAAGCTACAGAAGGAAATCCTGGACCTCGATTTCTATAATCAAAGGAGTCCCAGAAAGTAGCACCTAAGTTTTTATTCATTAAATCATTTTTAAAATACTCCCCCAGGAAAACCTTTTTTGTCACTAAAGATTATCTTGCAGTTAGATTATAATTAAGTTAAGACTTTTGAGTATTGAATTGAGTTAAGTAGATACCACCTCTGCTCAAATGTCAGCATTCAACCTGTGTTTTCATCATGGGTGGTGATTATGTCTTTCTATCAAGAACCAGCAACATGCAGAAAAAAATAAATACAGACCACACAACAATAAAAAGCAACTTGAATCTAGCTTTTCTAGAGAGTAAGAACAATAGGTATTAACTCGTCTACTTTTTTCTTCACTTTTTATTATGGAAATTTCAAAATATGCACAAAAGTAGAAAGAATAGTATAATGAATCCCCATGTACTTCATGAATCACCCAACTTCAACAAGTGTCAATGAAAAGCTAATCTTATTTTATCTACAATCCCACCCACCTTCCTCCAACCCCACATTATTTTAAAGCAGCTCCCAGACATCATTTCATTTCATCCATAGATACTTCAGTATGCATCTCTAAAACAAGGGAACCACACTACCAGGCGCATATCTTTTAAAAGTTCAAAATCATCCAATAGCAAGATAGTGCGCAAATGTCCATCTGTCTCATAAATCCTTTCTTTTAAGATAGCTTTTTGTTTGAATCATCACCGTCTTCAGGAGGAGGCAATAATTTAAGGAGGAAGAAAGACTGGAGCTCAACTTCTCTCCCGAAAAACAGCAAAACTACAACCAAATGCCGAACAGCCTTCAACCAACTGGACTGTAAACTTCCAAAAAAGATACTCTGCTCCAGAAGACACAGCGGAGACCACATCGAGAGGTAGGAGGGGCGATTACGCGATAGAAGCAACCCCATACCTCCCAGGTGGGAAGCCCCACAGACTGGAAAGTAACTGCATCACAGAGACTCAGCTACAGGACTGAGAGTCTGAGCCCCATGTCAAATCCCCACGCCTGGGGATTTGGCACAGGGAGAAAGAGCCCCTGGAGCATCTGGCATTGAAGGCCAGCGGGGCTTGTGTGCAGGAGCTCCACAGGACTGAGGGAAACAGAGACCCCACTCTTGAAAGGCACACACAGACTTTCACATGCACTGGGTCCCAGGGCAAAGCAGTCTCCATAGGAATCCGGGTGGAACCTGACTGCAATTCTTGGAGGATCTCCTGGGAAAACAGGGGTGACTGTGGCTTGTTGTGGGGGAAGGACATTGGAGGTGAAGCTCTCGGGAACATTCATTAGCCTGCATTTCTCTGGAGGGGGCCATTTCTGGGAAAATCTGGTCCCCCCCATCAGTGCTGAGAAGCCCCAGGCCAAACAATAATCCAGGTGGGATCACAGTCCCACCCATCACTAAACAGGCTGCCTAAAGACCCCTCAGGCACACAGCCAGCCTCTAATCTCATCCAGAGACAAAAGCCCCACCCATCAGCGGGCTAGGAATCAACCCCACCTACCAGTGGGCAGGCATCACTCCCTCCTATCAGGAAGCCTACAGCAAGCCCCACCCATACCAGCTTTAGTCACAGGGGAGGCAAACACCAGAACTAAGAGAGGCTACCACTCTATTGTTGGCAAAAAGGTCACCACACCAAAAACCTATAAAAATGAAAAGACAGAAAACTCTAACTCAGATAAGGGAGAAAGAGAAAAGCCCAGAAAAACAGCTCAGTGATGAGGAGATTACCAGCCTCTCAGAAAGAGACTTTAGACTGTTGATGCTGAAGATGATGCAAGGCA
>PVHT020000015.1:39618293-39682933 GCA_004024745.2 Catagonus wagneri | reverse complement strand
GAACGGAATAACATTTATAGCAACATGGATGAACCTAGAAATTATCATACGAAGTGGAACCAGTCAGACAATTAGACAGCAACACCCAATGCTACCGCTTACATGTGGAAACTAAAGAGACACAGTGAACTTCTTTGAAGAACAGACAATGACTCACAGATTTTGGAAAACCTTGGTTTTTCAAATAAGACAATCTGGGCGGTGGGGGGATGCACTGTGGGTTTGGGACACAAAATCTATCGTATTGACTTATGATCTTTGTACACCTATAAGTGAAATAAAGTTCTTTGTTAATATGAAAAAAAAAAAAAATAAAGAGCTTCAGAGTTCCCCTTGTGGCTCAGTGGTAACAAATCCAGCTAGTATCCATGAGGATGCACGTTCGATCCCTGGCCTCACTCAGTGGGTGAAGGATCCAGCATTGCCATGAGCTGTGGTGTTGGTTGCATACGTGGCTTGGATCCGGCGTTGCCATGGCTGTGCCATAGGCCAACAGCTGTAGCTCCGATTCAACTCCTAGCCTGGGAACTTCCATGTGCTGTGGGTGTGGCCCTAAAAAATAAATAAATAAATAAATAAAGTTAAGAGCTTCATTAAACAAATATAAAATTAGACAAAATTAGATTTTAGTTCAATATAACCCATGTAAAGCTGGGCTCCCTTGTGGTGCCCTCCTAGCTTAAAACACTCACATTCGAGTCCAGTCACCAAAATATAATGGAAAATAATTGAACAATGCTATCTGTTGAGAAGACTCCAGAGCGACATTATATTCATAACACACTTAACCCAGGTTGCATTACAAATAACTCTTTCTCTCTGGCAGCATGTCCCCAAATCTCTCTTCCACCTCCCCCTTTCTCTTTGATTTTCTTGCTTTATCCCCCCACCTCACATCTCCCTGTTCTTGCCTCTCCTTAACCATCACCCCAGTCTGCCCAACAGTGGCTTACGTAGGAACTGAGGCAAGAAAGAGGGTGCTCTCTGGGGAGATGGAAGGGAGGAGATTGAACAAGTTGAAATTACTTCTAAGTTAATATTTTGTCTCTGTTACATCTATCTTCTGGTCAGTTAAAGAAACAGATAAAACAATAAGACTAGGGATGGAAGAAAAATAGAGCAGGCTCATTCACACATCTTTCTACTGCTCTTATTAAATTGTTCAGGCTTTGTGGTAAATGGGATAGCCAGAGCTGCCCACCTGGGCTCATTATGCTTTGGGCTTTGGTGGTGTGACTTCACTTTATGCAGTCCCTGCTGTAGCAGAATGAAAGTAAACAGGCCAATGGGAGACTAACTATATTGTGGAAAGTAATTACAGATATTTCATTAGGAGTTGTGTGATTTTTAAATAAAATTCAGGACAAATTACACTCCTTGTGTAAAAATTCCAAGTCCCCAAGCAAAAGCAATAAAAGGAATCCTCCTTTATTATTTGTAGGATAAGTAGACCTCCATTGCTTGAAATAGTTTAAATTAATCTGCCAGTAATTACAACAGTCAAAACAAAAATAACCTGTTACTTATTGAGCAGTTTCTATAAGCTAGTATTCTAGTTATCCACCGCTGCATAACAACCCTCAAACTTAATCACTTAAGACAATTTATATTTTTATCCCCCATGGGTCTCTGTGTCAACTAGCCTCAGCTGAGCCCTTCTCACTTGGAGTTTCTCATGCAGGTACACGCAGATGTTAGCTGAGGCTGGAATCATCTGCAGGCTAGTCTGGGCTGGAAGTCCAAGGTGGCTGCCTCACATGGCTGGCAGTTGATGCTACCATGGACTGGTCAATTGGGGCTGTTGTCATTTGAAGTTTCCTTGGGTCAGTTGAAGCTTTTCCCAACACATGGCCCCTCCCACTGGTTTAGGCTCAGTGTTACACTGGATCTAAGTTGTGGTGTACTGGAGCCAGTTTGTATCAACTTGGGAGAAACAACTGTTACATTTTCAGGAATTTTGTGGGCCCTTATTGAAAGTTAAATTATATAAACTTACAAATAATTATATTATATTAAAAACAGTGGCAATACTCAAAACTCATCACTTCCTAATTACTTTGCTACATTTTGCTTGGCTTTTTTAAATTTAAATTTTATTTTTATTAAAGTATAGTTGATTTACAGTGTTGTGACAATTTCTGCTGTACAGCAAAGTGACCCAGTCATACAAATATATACATTCCCTTTCTTTCTTTCTTTTGCTTTCTTATTATGGTATGGCATATGGAAGTTCCCAGGCTAGGGGTCAAATCGGAGCTACAGCTGCCAGGCAATGCCACAGCCACAGCAATGCAGGATCTGAGCCACATCTTTGACCTACACCACAGTTCACGGCAACCCTGAATCCTTAACCCACTGAGTAAGGCCAGGGATAGAACCCATATCCTCACGGATCCTAGTCAGATTCATTAACCGCTGAGCCATGAAGGGAACTCCCATTCCCTTTCTTATATTATCTTCCATCATGGTCTATCCCAAGAGACTGGATGTAGTTCCCTGTGCTGTACAGCAGGACCTCATTACTTATCCATTATAAATATAATAGTTTGCATCTACCAACCCCAAACTCCCCATGCATCCCACCTCCTCCCCCTCCCCCTTGGCATCCACAAGTCTGTTCTCCACGTCTGTGAGTCTTTCTGTTTTGTAGATAGGTTCATTTGTGCCATATTTTAGATTCCACATATAAGTGACATCATATGGTATTTGTCTTTCTTTCTGACTTACTTCGCTTAGTATAAGAATCTCTAGTTGCAGCCATGTTGCTTCAAATGGCATTATTTTGTCCTTTTGTATGGCTGAGTAGTATTCCATTGTATATGTGAATGGATTAAGAAGATATGGTACATATGTATAACTACATTTTAATAATATATGTTCTTGTGATTGTTTATATCTACCGCTTCTGTGGTTCTCTTACCAACTTCATGTTCCGTGACTACATGTTGTAGTTAGAATTCAGCCATGTGAAGAGTATTACACCAAGGAAATCAACAAATGCTACAAATTATTTTCTTTTTCGGTAGGGCTGACTGTTAACATTTTCCAGCACACCTCTGTTTGGGCTTCTTATATTATGGTATCTGGGTTCTGAGAGGAAAAATCCCAGATGAGAACCTACTAAGAGAAAGGAAGCAGAAGCTTCCAGGCTTCTTAATAGTTGGTCATAATGGGGATAGTATCACTACTGCCCAGTTCTATTGGCCTAAGCAGTTACAAGCCAGCCATGACTCAATTCCCAGTTGACAAGGAGGGAATAAATCCATGGTGGCTGCTTTGGAGACAAGATACCACAGCAGGACATCATACATACATTTTTTCATCTCATCATCACAGTAACCCTATGTGGTGGGTACTAGTATTATCCCCTGTATATAGATAAAGAAATTAAAACAGAGAGGTTCTAACGCAGATTTTAATTTGGGCCTGCTTGATTCCAAAGCTAGTGTTCTTCAATATCACTTTCTACAACAGCATCTGTGCCTTTGTCCCCTTTCTCCCTGGTGTTGGGGATTGGAATAGCTGTGCTTTGCAGGACTTCTCCCTGACATCGTGGAAATTACCTTGCTCTCTCTCAACCACACACCCTTGCGCCATGATAGTGGGATGAACACAGACAGGAGACAGTTTTGTGAAAAGTTACAACCAACTTCAGAGTGTGATGCACCTTCAGTATCATGGAGGTAACAAAAAATAAGCACAACAAAGAACCTACAGAACTGTGAAACAAGAGTACCTCTTCTAACTATATTACTAAGGAGTTATGTGAATTAAGGATTTAAGTGGGGGAACTGCAGACTTTTCTCCAACCAAGATATTGAATATTCATCAGCTAGACTGAAAGCTAAAGAAAAATTGTGTCAACATGAATGCATTTTTCTTCCCTTAAATGTACTCATTGTTCATGAAGCTTCTAACTGACAAGATGAGAAGGATTCCTCCAAAGGTAATACACTTGATAGTTTATTTTTCAATTATATACATTGCAGCCACCTTCCAACCCTTGGTTCCTCTGCAGTTTTTTTTTTTTTTTTTTTAGCAAAGTGATGGCTGATGGTTAGTTTTCTAAAAATCCCAACCCTGTGCAATGCTTTTGTTGTTGTTATCGTTGTTGGTTAACTTTATAGAGAAAATTCTATTAACATGTTGAAGAAAAATGTGTCATTCAGAAGAAGGGAGGTCAGCAGGAAAAACAGATCTCTCTATCTTGTCGCCCACTCACTTCAAGATGCACCACTCTCCTTTGCCCTGACTCATGATTTCAGATCTAGAAACGATCAGAGCTGTGCTTGCTTTTCTAATTCTTCAAGATCTTCCTTGACAAGGATCTCAATTTACATCTTCTGCAAAAAGACAAGGCTCAGAAGCTCACTGCCTCGAGGCTCTTCCCTGGCCCTTCCGCAGGGCACTGGAATGCTTGCACCTCATTGTTTGTGACTATTCATCATGGGAGGAGCCCACTTTAGGCAGCAGACTTATGCCCGACAAGGGGCGTATAAACTGAAATTCTGTGAGGAAAACCTGTATGCGTACTTAAAAAAAAACCCTAATAAGGAGAGGCAGATCAAAATTAGCAAGGACAATCATTAAGTCTCTGGAGATTGATGGGAGATCTTACAACAGATAGAGAAATATTTATGCAACAAAATCTACAGAATCTTGGTTAGTGCAGTGGGAGGCCATGGCATTTGAGTTAGGAACTGCACCCATCCCCCACAGCTGTGCCTTACAGAAAAATTGTTCTGTTCGGCTAGGGAGCACAGTGGCAATTACATCTCTCCCAGGTCCCTGGACTGGAAGAACTATTCTTTTTTTTTTTTTTTTTTTTTTTTTTGCTTTTTAGGGCCACAGTTGTGGCATATGAAAGTTCTCAGGCTAGAGGTCAAATCGGAGCTATAGCTGCCAGGCTACACCATAGCTCAGAGCAACACAGGATCCTTAACCCACTGAGTGAAGTCAGGGATCAAAGCTGCATCCTCATGGATACTAGTCGGGTTCGTTTCCACTGTGCCGCAATGGGAACTCCCATGGAAGAACTATTCTGAATGGATTTGACAGTAAGCAAACATTAGCGGTCCCCACCTTTCTGACTCTGGGCAGTGGAAGATCCATACTGGGCAATGGCAACAACTGAGTGTCAGCAATAAAGTCCACCTTTATGCCCAAACATACACATAGCTCCTGCTCCATCAGGAAGACCCTAATGAAGTACTACTACCACTCCCGTCCAAGCTCTTGCCCCATAGGACAGACAGATATTTTGCTTAGAGGAGGTTAGGAGAAAGCGTCAAAGACTGCTAATACTCTTCCTCTGATGAGGGGACAGACTTTTTAAGTGGGTCAACTGTGGGGCAATTTATGCCCCAGCATTTTGTCAAAAACAACAGAGCAATCAACTATCAATTAGGAAGCTAATATCTGGGGGTGATACCAAAAGAAGCAGACCAGTGAGAAGCTCAGTGGGGAAATCAAAGAAAGAGAAAGACTCAGCTAGAACCACAATCATCCCCTGGTGCTCAGGGAAAGTGTACATTTCCAAGGCTGCATCTTATAAGGATCAGCATCAAAGGATGTACACTGCAGGGGAAATGGACTTCACTGAACTGGTCTAGCCAACAGCATATTTACAGAGATAAAGCAATTGTAAAATTCATATGGAATTACCAAAAGTCCTAAACAGTCAAATCAACCTTAAGAAAGTAGAACAAAGATATCACACCCCTTGATGGCAAAATACATTACAAAGCTGCAATAATCAAAACAGTACAGTGCTGGTCTAAGACATATAGAATGCCTAGAAATAAATCCACACATATATCATCAACTGATGTTCAGCAAGGGTGCAAAGAATATGTGCTAAGGAGAGGAGAGTTTCTTCAACAAATGGGAAACTAGGTATCCACATATAAGAGAATGTAATTGGGCCTTTGTATTACACCATACACAAAAAATCAACTCAAAGTGGATTTAAGACTTAAATATAAGACCTGAAACTCTAAAACTTCTAGAAGAAAACATAAGGGAAACTCTTCATGACATTGATCTTGGCAATGATTTTATGGATATGACACCAAAAATACAGGTGACAAAAACAAAAATACAAGTGGGACTACATAAAACAAAAGCTTCTCATAGCAAAGGAAACAATCAACAGAGTGAAAAGACAACCTACAGAGTGGAAGAAAATATTTGCAAACCGTATATCTGATGAGTTAATCCCCAAAATATACAAAGAACTCCCATGACTCTACAGAAAAAAGCTCCACATAACTCAACTTAAAAATGAGCTAAGCAGAGTTCCCTGGTAGCCTAGCAGTTGAGAATCTAGAGTTATCACTGCTGTGTGATGGGTTACTGCTGTGGTGTGGGTTCAATCTTTGGCCCAGGAGCTTCCACATGACACAGGTTTGGCCAAAAAGAAAAATTAAAAAAAAAGAAAATGGTCTAAGAATTTGAACAGACATTTCTCAGAAGACGTACAAAAAAGCCAATAGTATATGAAAAGGGGCTCAACATTACTAATCAAGGAAATGCAAATCAAAACCACTATGAGGTATTTTGTAACTGTCAAGATGGCAATTATCAGAAATCAGTAGATAACAAATGTTGGCAAGGGTTTGGAGAAAAGGGTACCCTTATACACCGTTGATGTGAATGTAAATTGGTTCAGCTATTATGGAAAACAATCAAAAATTTAAACTAGAACTACCATACAATCCAGCAATCCCACTTGTTGGGTATATAGTCAAAGGAATTAAAATCGCTACCTCAAAGAGATGTCTGCACTCTCATGTTCACTGCAGCATCATTCACAACAGTCAAGGTATAGAAACAACCTAGGTGCCCATAGAGAGATAAATGAATAAGTAAAATGTTATTATTCATATATGTAGACATACATACACAATGGAATATCATTCAGCCTTTAAAAAAGGAAATCCTGCTATCTGCAAAGACATGGATGAAACTGGAGGGCATTTTGCTAAGTGAAATAAACCTGACTCAGAAAGACAAATAGTGCATGATCTCACTTACATGTGGGATGTAAAATAGTCAAACTCAGAGAAGTACAGAGTAAAATGGTGGTTACCAGGGGCTGGATGGGGGGGAAATAGGGAGTTACTCATTGACAGGCATAAACTCTCAGTTAAGCATGATAAGTTCTAGAGATCTGCCATACAACATTTTACCTATAGTCAATAGTAATGTATTGTATACTTAAGAAATTATCAAGAAGGTAGATCTCATGCAAAGTATTCTTATTACAATAGGAGTTCCCTTTGTGGCTCAGTGGAAACAAATCTGACTAGCATCCATGAGGATGCAGGTTCAATCCCTGGCCTCACTCAGTGGGTTAAGGATCCAGCATTGCTGTGAGCTGTGGTGTAGGTTGCAGACGTGGCTCGGATCCCGCGTTGCTGTGGCTGTGGTGTAGGCCGGCAGCTGTAGCTCTGATTAGACCCCTAGCCTGGGAACCTCCATATGCAGTGGGTGCAGCCCTAAAAAGACAAAAAACAAACAAACAAAAAAACCCAAAAGTATCCTTACTACAATCAAATAAAACTAAAAGAAGAAAGAATGAAAGTAGGTTAGAGGTTTCCAGGGGCTGAGAGTAAGGGAGGGAAAGGAGAGTGCTAATGTGTATGAGGTTTCCTTTTTTTTTTCTTCAGCTACAACCTGGTTAATATTCTTTTTTTCCCTTTTTTAAAGTTAAAGTATAAGTGATTTACAATGTTGTACCAATTTCTGCTATACAGCAGAGTGGCCCAGTAATACCTACATGTACATTCTTTTTCTCATATTATCAAGGTTTCTTTTTGGAGTGATTAAAATGTCCTAAAATTAATGGTGATGGTTGCATGACCTACTGAACATACTAAAAGATCGCTGAATTGTGTACATTACATGGCTGAATTTTATGATGCGTAACTATCTCCATAAAAATTTTAACTGCATTGAGATATTAATTTATACTTATCAAATCACCAAAGATCGAAGAGTCTGATAACATGCTGGGTTGATGGAGATGTTCTGAAATGGGCACTTTCACACCTTGCAAATGGGAATATAAATTGTCACAACTATTACAGAGAGCATTTTGACACCATCAAAAGTGTGCCTGACACAGCAATTTTACTTTTAGCAATTTATGCCTCAGGTATACCCTACTTGCACAAAACTGCATATGCACACCATAACCAAAGTGGAATTAACACATAAAGGCACATCCATAGGAAACAGGTTAAAGAAATCAGTGGTAGCATATTCATGTAGTTAATATAATGCAGTGGCAAAAAAAAGAATGAGGAAGCTCTTCATATACTAACAGGATCATTTTTATACTATATTGTTAAGAGAAAATGGCCAGGTGCACAACAGCATGTACAGCATGTTCCACTTCGTGCACACAAAGGGAGGGGAAATATTCATATAAATATATACACACTCATTTCCTTATATGCATAGTTATCTCTGTGGATATTAACTGAATGGCTGGGGTCAGCCGTGGGAGGGAGAGGTTTCATTGCCTATCCTTTTTTGCTTTTTCAGTATGGAACTATGTGAAGTATTACATATGAAAACTTTTTAAAAATTAAAATAAAACCAAAAATAAGAACTAGCCAAAATTTATAATAAAACAAAATACAACCCCAAACACTGACAGTTCTAACTCCTCATACCCCAGTCCCACCTCCACCAACGGTAACTACCTAGTTGTCAGGTAGGTTTTCCTACAAGAGCTTTTGCCTGTACTCTCTCTGGTCTCAGGTCAAGCAGACAAACTGAGGTTCTGTTATTTCTCTAACGTGGATAGAACAGTCTTACCGTCACTTGTTGTGATGTTAGCAAGATCTGAAATCTTATTAGGGAGTCCTTGAAGCAATTTGCCTTGTTTAAACTTCGGTTTTTCCCAGTGAGATTTGTTGGCATTGGTACTGATGGAGCCAAAAAAGAGAGGAGAAACAGACAAAAAGCTTCATCGTTGGAAGATGAGGCCAGGAAGAGTTGGGAAGGGACTGGTGAAGGAAGACGGGCTATATTTGGCATGCCTCCTGGCTATGCTAGCCAAGGTGGGAGCCCAGTGTTTGTACAGCAAAGAAAACTTTGCTCTCGGGGAGCGAGTGAAGCCCGGGGCCCCACACAGGAGGTATGAACAGGCAAGCGAGCCTGAGAAGGGGCAATGACTACCAGAACAAGAGTCAAGGCAAAGATTTTGCCCCTCTGGAGAAGACTCCTACGCTCACTTTTGTTTCTTACCCTCATTTTAAGAGGAAATTCCTGTTAAAATTGTGGTCTCTCAAAACCACAGTGAGATAGCCCCTCATAGCTGTAAGAAGGGCTGTTATCCATAAGACGAGAAATAACAAGTTTTGGCAAGGATGTGCGTTTTTTAAGATGATAGGAATGTTTTAAAATTAGATCACGGTGACAGTCGCACAACTCTGTAAATATTCGATTAAAAATCATTGAATTTACATTTAAAATGGGTGCATTTTATGCTAGGTAAATTATGTAATAATATGTCAAAAGGCACTCTAAAAATAAAATGCAATTCTATTAAAAATTTAAAAACTGAAAAGGAAATTGTCATCTCCATTTCAGCATTTTAACTTACTCAAGGCAGTCACTACAGCACCTTCTGCGGCTCTCTGGCCCTCAGCACTCACCCTCCACTATGCCCCATCCAATTCAAGCCAGTTCACAGCCAATCGGCTAACACATTTACTAGGAATCTGCTATGTTCCAGGACTGGCAGGAGGTACTACAAACAGAGCAAGGTCTCCTTCCTTGAGGAGCTTGTAACTTGGTGTTTTGAGACTGTACATGTAACTACATTTATTAGGCAAGATATGAGATGGAAAACTCTATAAACAAAACCGAATCTATTGGACCAACAAGCAAGGAGAATTTATTTGCAACTTTTGAGCTGAGCTGGGCACTAAATGGACAGAGATGGAGAAAGTGCTACCCCACCACCACCACCACCAAGCAGAGCAAGAGACCCAAGTCCAGGATGGCAGTGGCCCTTCTGGCTGGAGTGCATGATAAGGAAAGGAGCCTGTGGATCTTGAGTACTTTATTTAGGTGTTTGGACTTAATTCTTTGAGGTAATATGGAACTGGAGTGGGAGATTGGTGGAATGGCAGCCATATTTTAGGAAAATCGCACTGGTGGCCATGTGAAGCATAGCTGGGGGGTAATGGACTGTTAGAAGGCCAGAAGACTGCTCTAACAGTAGGCACCCAGGGAATGGCTGTGGGGTCTGAAAGAAAAGGCTGCATGTGAGCTCTGATTGTGACCATAAAAGCGGCATGACTCGCCAAGTGATTAGATGCAGGCAGAAAGGGTTAGGACCCAGTCCAAGATGTGGCCTTCCAAAAGAGAGCTTTTCAGCTTTTGTCCAAACCTGCTGCCCCTCTGGTCTTGCCCACTTAAGTTAATGGCATAAACCAGTAGCAGAGAGTAAGAAAAGAGGGGCTGATGATTTTAAAAAAGAGAATGTTAAAGTCAACAATAGAAGAGTGATTTAGTAAATTATTATGGCCCATCAATGAGGTGGCTTCTGAGGCAGTTTTTTGAAACAGTCACTAAGAAGATGAATGTAAAGCATAGAAAATGTTTGATAAACCATTCAGTGAAAGGGTAAATGACATTATTGCTATAAGGACGGTGAATACCACTACACAAAATTTAAACGGCATATGGTGAAAAGGCTAGATGGAAAAATAAAACAAACTAAGAACAGCTGTGTTCAGGTGGTGGGATTATGGGCGCCTTTTTTTTTCCTCTTTTGTCTTCTTGATAATTTTTCTACAATGTTATTATGTAGCGTGCGTATGCTTAAGTGGGTCCAAAAGGTGGAAGAAAGAAAGGAAGACGGGCAGTAGAGGGAGGAGAGAGGGAGCACGCTTAGACAAATGACATGGAAGCATGCCCCAATTAAGCAGATCTTTGTGTATCTGAACTAGCAATTAGAATTTGGCCGGTACATAACAGATTCTAGTAGCGTTTCCATCCGCATTTTTTATGCATCTAACTGGGCTGTCTCGGTAGGGTTGGTTAAGAGCCACTTATATGTCCCTTTGTATTTAGAGGCTGTTTCTGTGGCTTTGCACTTTCCGGGCTCTACAGAGAAAATGTATGCACATTTAAAAGGGCAAAAGGCACTTAAAAGTTTCATGAGCATCCATTATGACCCATGATTATTGCCTTGCACATAAACATCACAAATATAAGGGGAAAACTTTTCTACCAGGCAATTTAAACCAGGTTGAAAATAGCATTAAATGCAGTCTTTTTTTAAAAAATAAAATAAAATATGGCTACCAGTACAACCTCACATTTGGTCCTTTGCATTAAAGCTATCAGTTGATGGGACAATTTTTCTGCCTTGGTTTTTTTTTTTTTTTAATGGTACATAGGCATTGAAAAAAATCAAGCCACAGAAAGGGGTGTAGAGCAGAAGTCAAATGTCCCCATCTGCCAACCGCTGTCCTTTCGAAGGCAATTGTTAACAGTCTGAGGTGCAATGACAGGCATATAGGCCAGCTTCTCTTTCTGGTAGCTCCTCCTTAATGGACTCGGGTGGATTTGGTTTTAGTATACTTGATGGATCCATTGTCAATAGTATAGACAAAGGACCTCTGTTCTGATGTTGGCTTGGTGTTGAGGGCAAGGTTTTGCTGCCAAGTGTTGTAACCTGGGGTGTTTAAGGTCCCAGTTTTTACTGACCACCCAGAGGGTTTGTGACCCTGGTTCCAGAAATCTTTCTGTCAGGTGTTCACAGAGTGACTGGAGGAGGGGGCTAGCCAGCCTTGCCCAGCCATCCCAGCCTTCTCTCTCAGTGGGGTTTTTTTTTTTTCTTCTTCTTCTTATTTTGGAATTTCAGTGTTAACAGATGGCAGCTTCTCAGGTTAAAATACCAAGATTCTGGAGTTCCCACTGTGGCGCAACGCGATTGACAGTGTCTCTGCAGTGTGAGGACGCGGGTTTGATATCAGACAGGCAGTGGCTTAGGGCATCCCATGTTGCTACAGCTTTGGCTTAGGCCACAGGTGTGGCTCGGATCTGATCCCTGGCCCAGGAACTCCATATGCCACGGGGCAACCAAAAAAGAAAAAGAAAAAAAAATAGGAAAACACCGAGGGGAACTGACATCCAAATCGGGTCCCTCCACCCCATGAATTTAAAGGCTTGCTCTGTTGTGCAGGGATTTTGGTTCGTACTTGTGATAACCGAGCTGTGATTGCCAAGCTCACAGTAAGCGTCCAGCCTTGCTGCCCGTCCTCTCTTTGAATCCACTCGGAGCTCCGAGGGCTCAGAGGTCACATCCCTGCAGAAGGTGGAAGACTTCTTGCCCTTCCTCTCCCTCTCAGACACCTTCCTTAGCTCACGTGCACGGTGGGCTCTGCCCGGGGCTTCAAGACTTCCCTGCCTCCCACCTCACGCTCATCCTTGCGCGATCTCAGCCTGCCTTCTGCCACTGCATGAGCTTGTTGCTGAGCTTGTGCCTTCTAATGTTTGTGTTATTTGGGTTAGCTCCACGTCTTCCTCTCAGCCTCCCAGGGAAAATGAAGAGAGCGGGCAGCAATGGGAAGTATGCGGTGTGGCCCTTTTCCCATTAAAGCCTTGCTAATCCTAAGAGAAGAAGCCCGTGAAATTATGGACTGTTCCTAGACCACTTTCTGAGATGAAGAGGCTGCCCGAATAGATCAATAACTTAGCAAGTATCCATTGGGAAGCTATTGTGTGTAAAGAAGGAGCACGCTGGTCTCTGAATATTTAAGCAAGAGAGACATCCTTCCCACTCCACTGATGGGCCGGCTGCCGCTGACGTCCAGAGCTGATCAGTGGTCTCTGGCAACCGCTCTGGCATCCTGTTTTTTTAACAAGCTCTTCCAGGTAGAAAGGTTGTAGGGGCAGGTGAGCCCTGAGGGTGTGGAAAGGAGCTTGAAGATAGTTTCTCTCCCCTCTGAACACAGGATCTCTTACTATGTTTTTAAACTTTTTTTTCATTTAAAATTATGGTTGATTTACAGTGTTGTGCCAGTTTCTGCTGTACAGCAAAGTAACCCAGTCATACATACATATACACTCCCTTTCTTGTATTATCTTCCATCATGGTCTATCCCAAGAGACTGGATCGGGTCCCCTGTGCTATAGAGTAGGACCTCATTGCTTATCCATTCTAAATGGAATAGTTTGCGAGGATCTCTTACTATGGATGCATCTGGAGCTATTTTTATAACAAAGGGGGTGAATTCATATGGAAAATCCCCCACCCCCAAATTACCTAGTTTTTTCACTGCAATGTGTTCAGACTTTACTAATAACATCTATTGATCTTGTGTGAAGTTTCCATGTGTGAGTTGCCGTGTGTTTTACTTTTGATCCTGCTAATCAATTTGATGGGTGCTAAAGAAGAGTGGGTCTTTACGATGACCTGACAAACACAGCTAAAAGGCAGAGCACAAAAGAAAGATTTTGCAGTTATGGCCACAGAGTGCTACTTGGCCTGCGGAGCTGAAATTCTGTGCAGATGACTTAATTAGTGGTCCATAAATACCAAGCATTTTATAGCTATTAAGTGACAAATCTTAAGATATGATGGAGGACAGCATATTGCAGTTATCTGAATGATGTTCTCGTATCCAAAACAAGCAACTCAAAACCCATTTTCAAAAGAGCCTTCAGCGACATTTGCATTATGTTAAAATTAACTAGCCATGCAATTTCTAGGAGTTTGTGGTAATTAATAGAAAAGATGGAGTACTCAGGATTTATTACTTCACAGAAAACCTTTTATCCTTCTGGTCTCTAATTTACCCATCATTACCGCAATAAGGCAAACAGGCACATGCTCAATTAGTCTATAAAGATGTGTTTCGCAGAAGACCTGTTTCCATAATAGAATGGTGATGATGATGATGATGATAAGAATAGTAGCCAACATTCGGAGTTCCCGTCATGGCTCAGTGGTTAACGAACCCGACTAGTATCCATGAGGACACAGTTTGGATCCCTGGCCTCATTCAGTGGGTTAAGTATCTGGCATTGCCGTGAGCTGTGGTGTAAGTCACAGACGCGACTCAGATCCCGCGTTGCTGTGGCTGTGGCGTAGGCCTGCAGCTACAGCTCCGATTTGACCCCTAGCCTGGGAACCTCCCTGTGGTGCAGGTAAGGCCCTGAAAAAAACAAAACAAACAAACAAAAAGAATAGTAGCCAACATTTGTAGAGGTCTTGTTAGCATGTTTTAATTCATGTTGTCTTCACAAGAGTCTTATGAGGTAGTGCTATTTTCATCCCGATTCTACAGATGAAGGCACTGAGCCTTAGCCAAGGTCACACAGACCTAATATTTCATTTCTGAATAGTCTAACCACTAAAAGATATGTTATGAAAGAATAGGGCTGTCCTTAACCTCAACCTCTGTAGGGAAGTCCTCAACCATTCTAAATCCCTCTGTTCTTCCATAACAGAGGACATTTCAGATTCACAGACTTACCTCTATTTTCCAGTTCCATTTGTAAATACATCTTTTTGAAGACCACATTTCCTATATTTCTTACCGGCTTTGAAAAGTAAGATGTGCCTGTTTTTACTCAAAATTTCTCTCTATGTCTTATCAAAGCCATGTCACACCCGCCACTGAGCCCAGTTTAGTGAAGTCCCTGTTCATCCTACCCATCCCATTGGTAGCTATCTCTTCTCAGCCCTCATCTTATCAGTCTGAAGAAAACTTCTCTTTTTTAAGCCTCGCCTCTTGCTGAAACAGACCCTCTCCTCTTAGCACCCTGAATATTTTAATAATGACCTTTCCATAAGCCTTCCATGGCTATATGTCCTTTTGTTTGTTTGTTTATTTGTTTTTTTAGGGCTGCACCTGCAGTATATGGAAGTTCCCAGGCTAGGGGCCGAATTGGAGCTGCAGCTGCTGACCTATACCATAGCCATAGCAACGTGGGATCAGAGAAGCATCTGTGACCTACGTACACCACAGCTCACAGCAACGCCAGATTCTTAACTCACTGAGAGAGGCCAGGGATTGAACCCGCAGCCTCATGGATACTGGAAGGATTTTTAACCCACTGAGCCACGATGGGAACTCCTATATGTCCTTTTCTGAGTTGCATCAGGCAGACTGGCAACAGCCAGTGTTCCCGGAAGAGTTGGACCATGACTGTGAACAGGACCAAGGCTGCTTTCCAAGTTGTTTTTCAATTTCCCTGCTGAGTATTTCAAGGTCTTTTTTTTTTTTTTTTCACGACAACAGACACTTTTCGGATCCCATGTTCTCTTCACTACAAAGAGTCAGTAGGCAGAATGCTAGGCTGTGCCATGACCAAGTGAAACAACTTCTTGCATGACGATAGGATGACGACAAGAGCGCAATTATAGCATCTGTAAAATAACCGCCAGGTACTCTGATCTCCTTTTGACAACTCTGACCAACAGGATGCATATATGGAATTAAACGGAAGGAAAATCAGAACTAAAGGTACCAGCTATGAATAAACTCAGCTCCTACCTGTATAGTACACGGAAAATTGTAGCCATTCCTTGCCCTTGTCTCTGTTCCAAGTAATGCAAAAGAAAAGTATGTAGTCACTGAAATCTTTAAACAAATGTCAAAATTGACTACAGGGCTTATCGTTAATAGCATGATCGTAATTATATTTTACATTTATGTAACCCATTGCCATCTACAAATCACTCTCAAAAACATCAATGCATTTAGTCCTGACACCAACACAGTTGGGTGGGTAATAGAGGGAGGCTCATCCCATTTTCTAGTCTCAGAGAAATTAAATAATCTGCCCAGTAGCCCACAGCTGATGAGTCACAGAACTGGGAGCAGAATCAAAGCCTTCAGACTCTAGATCATCCGAACATGGTAATATTAAATGGTGATGTTAAAACATGACAATATTAAATGCCAGCAAGATTTAACTATGCTTTATGTCCTGTACTAAGTGCTGTGTTGTAAATGACCCCGTTCCATCTTTCTACCAGCCCTGTGAAGAATGGTAGTATTATTATCCCTATTTTACAGATGAGAAAACTGAGGCACAGGGAGTTTAAGTTGCCCAAGGTCTCACAGTCAGGAATTGGAAGAGCAAGGATTCTAACCTGGGTAGCCTAACTCTGGGGACCACATTATCACCAAAATGATTTTACACCCACCTATTGTTTGAGAGGAAGTTTAGTTATGTCCTATTACCCATAATTTTAAAATGCATAAATTTTAAAATTCTGACTCAGGTATTTCCAGAAAATATTTTAAATGATGGCAGGTGATTTGGAATGCACTGTAGGCTTGATTGTATTTTGTATAGTCAAAATATTTATCTCAGATTTAAATACCTTAAAACCTATGTGCTTACTACTCATTTCAGAGTCTAACATCATAAAGCTGTGAGGCACTGGAAAAGATGATGGAAGATAGTTTTGCCACACTTCAAATCTATAGGACTAAAAAGCGAATTTATTATGTGAATATCTTGCAAACAATTGCATCACTCTCGGAAAAACCAGGCCTTTTGCAAGATGTCTACCACCAAGAAATTCTGTCTACCATTTACTATCTCCAAATCATTCCCCACTCCCATAGCCCACAAAATGTGCCTCAAACAACTACTGTATAGACAGTCCAGAAAAGCAGATGGTTTTCTTTGTGTCTTCTTGTGCAGATCCTAAAGAAAGTCATGTAAGTTGACCTGCAATTATCACACCTGAACTTTGCCTGATAATGTGCACTTGGATGGAAAGCTATTTACCTATATCTAATCAGGCATAGGATGAGTTACAAGTAGATTTGTTTTGAAAAATTATTTATAAATGTTTGGTCCATTATTATCTCTTCCTCAGTAGTTTCTCTGTATCAAAAGCATCAAAAAATTATAGAAAATGGAGTTCCCGTCGTGGCTTAGTGGTTAACGAATCTGACTAAAGAACCATGAGGTTGCGGGTTCAATCCCTGGCCTTGCTCAGTGGGTTAAGGATCCCGTGTTGCCGTGAGCTGTGGTGTAGGTTGCAGACGTGGCTCGGATCCCACGTTGCTGTGGCTGTGGCGAAGGCCAGCAGCTACAGCTCCTGTTAGACCCCTAGCCTGGGAACCTCCATATGCCACTGGTGTGACTCTAGATAAAGACAAAAAAAAAATTATAGAAAATGAATTCTAGTATCAAACACATGAAGGAACAAGTTTAGGAGAAAGACAACTCTGAGGCAGAACAGTAGAGTCCCCGAGCTTGGAATTTGAAAAATACTAAGGCTCCAATGGAGGATAATGTGAAAAAAAGAATATATACATATATATACATACATACATATATATATATATATATATAAATAACTGGGTCACATTGCTATACAACAGAAATTGACAGAACATTGTAAATCAAGTATAATAAAAAATTTTTAAAAGTAAAACTATGAAAAATACTAAGGCTCCAAGGAGACACTTTAAAAATTTTTTAATTTTTTATTTTTTTGCTTTTTAGGGCCACAGCATTTGTAAGTTCCCAAGCTAGGGGTCAAATCAGAGCTGCAGCTGCCAGCCTACACCACGGCAACACTGGATCCCTGACCCACTGAGCAAGGCCAGGAATTGAACCCAAATCCTCATGGATACTAGTCGGATTCGTTTCTGCTGTGCCACAATGGGAACTCACCGAGACACTTTTAAAGAGCTTGGTCATTATTTGCATAACAAAATGGTGGTAAGCCTTTGACTCAGCAATCCCACTTCCAGGAATCTATCCCGTAATAGCACCAGTGTAAAAATATGTATACAAGGGTGGAAGTAACTAAAATGTCCATCACTTGGTAATTGGATAAATACACCACAGCACATCCATACAAAAGACTCCTATGCAGTCACTAAAACGTATAAGCTAAATCTGCATATACTGGCCGCACATGATGTATTCTTAAGCAAGAAAAGGAAATCCTAAAACTATGTAAAGTGGGATCCGATTCATGTAGTAAATACATAGCAACAAATTTAGAGGAATATATAAAACAAGCTGTTAACCGGAGTTCTTAAAGTAGGTGGGAAGGGCAGGTTTCTCCCATCTGGAGATTTTTGCTATCAATGTTATACATTTCTGTAAAGCTCTAAGATTTTACAATGGCTGGAGTTCCCATCGTGGCGCAGCGGAAACGAATCTGACTAGGAACCATGAGGTTGTGGGTTCAATCCCTGGCCTCTCTCAGTGGGTTCAGGATCTGGCGTTGCTCCAGTTCAACCCCTAGTCTGAGAACCTCCATATGCCGCGGGTGCAGCCCTAAAAAGCCAAAAAAAAAAGATTTTTACAATGGCACATATTACCTTTGTAATAAGGAAAAATCATGGACACGTTTGGTTTGGTTTGGTTTGGTTTGGTTTTTGTTTTATGGCCGCACCCACAGCATAAGGAATTTCCTGGGCCAGGAACTGAATCTGAGCTACAGCTGTGGTGCGACCTATGCCACAGCTGTGACAACGCCAGATCCTTTAACCCACTGCGCTAGGCTGGAGATCAAACTCTCAGCTCTGCAGTGACCAGAGATGCTACAGTTGAATTCTTAACCTGCTGTTCCACAGTGGGAACTCCATAGACACAGTTTTTTTTTTTTTAAAGAATGTCTAATTTTCTTTTAATAACCTATCATGAATTTATTTCCATTACTTTCCATGAACCTTCTTGAACCCATTTATATTTGAGCCTGCTTAAGAATCCAAAATCCCAGTGTGTGAAAGATAGGCAGCCATGTTCAACATTTTAAAAATCAATTTACCACAGTACACCAGAACCACTCTTATTTTTCAAAGGGATTCCTCTGGATGTCCCTCGAACAGAGGACTAGTGTATGTGCAGGGCCAGAGCAGAGAAATAGCTCTCAGATGGCCAGTTGCCTTGATCATGGTCTTCTGGATCCTACTCAGCACCTGCCAATTTCACTGCAATCCCCTCTCCAAATCTGTGCCCCAGGCAAATTTTGAACTAGTCAGCATTCCCCACTTTACACGTTTCAAGCTCCCTGGAAATTTCTAATTCCTGAAAGTGCATTATCCGAAAATAAAAGACCTGGAATTCCTGTTATGGCTCAGCGGTAACGAACCAGGCTAGTATCCATGAGGATGCAGGTTCAATCCCTGGCCTCGCTCAGTGGGTTAAGGACCCGGTGTTGCCATGAGCTGTGATGTAGGTGGCAGATGCTGCTGGGATCCCACATTGCTGTGGCTGTCGCGTACATAGGCTGGCAACTGCAGCTCCAAGACCCCTAGCCTGGGAACTTCCATATGCCACAGGTGCAGCCCTAAAAAGAAAAACAAAAATAAATAAAAGACCTTATAAATCCTCAGGCATTGGCCATCCCCTAGCCCTTCATCCTTTAAAGGCATGATTTTTTTTTTTTCTAAGTCACAGAATCATAGCATTTTAAAGCTCAAAGGGGCCATTAGAGGTAACTGGGTCCACTTTCACCGTTTCCCGTATTTATTTTCCTCTGTTCTGTTCTCCCGTTGGCTTTACACCCTACAGTAAGAATACAAACTTCTTCCTCATCCTAAAGCAAACCTACACTCAGAAGGGAAGATGCAACCGAAGATGCAGCAGTCCCTAGAAATCAGTCCAAAACCAAGGAAATCCCCTAGGGACAGGAACAGACAGATACACAGTAGATGCCGCTCACATACCTGCTTTGAATTTGAACACCCCGATTAGCAAGAGCAAATCCACTTTCCTGAAACAGAGAATTCAACTGTGAAAGACGTATCAGTTTTAGTATTCCTGCTCCTCTTTCTTCACCTTGCAAAGTTACCTTAGATGATGTGATCATTAGCTGCACTCGGTTTTTCAGTTGGTTCAGATGCTCCCTGGTGGTCAAGTGGTTAGGATTCTGCACTCTCAGTTGGTTCAGCGTTTCCATCTGCCTCACTCAACTATCCCAGTTACATTTTACCTACCACTATGCGCTGAACTGTGCCCCACCCAAAATGCAAAAGTTGAAGCTCTACCCCCTAATGTGACTATATTTGGAAATAGGACCTTTAAGGTGGTAATTAAGGCTAAATGAGGGCACAAGGGCTGAACCCTAATGCAATAGGACTGATGCCTTTATAAGAAGAGGAAGAGGGAGTTTCCTTAGTGGCTCAGCAGAAACAAATCCAACTAGGAACCATGAGGTTGTGGGTTCGATCCCTGGCCTTGATCAGTGGGTTAAAGATCTGCTGTTGCCGTGAGCTGTGGTGTAGGTTGTAGACGCGGGAACCTCCACATGCTGCAGGTGCAGCCCAAAAAAAATAAAAAAAGAGGGGAAAAGACACCAGAGATCTCTCTTTCTTTGTACATGTGTGTTGTAAGGCCTTTTTTTATACATATATAAAACTGAATTGGTGGGGGAGGGAATGGGATGGACTGGGAGTTGAGGTTGGCAGATGCAAACTATTATATTTGGAATGGATAAGCAATGGGGTCCTACTCTACAACACAGGGAACTATATTCAGTCTCTTGGGATAGACCATGATAGAAGACTGTATGAGAGAAAGAAAAAAAATATATATATGTGTGTGTGTGTGTGTGTGTGTGTGTATCTCACTGGGTCACTATGCTGTACAGCAGAAATTGACACAACACTGTAAATCAACTCTAAAAAAAACTGAATTGCTTTATTGTACACTTGAAACTGACACAATGTTGTAAGTCAACTACACTTAAATTTTAAAACTGTCTCTCACTTAAACCACCTAGTGCATCATATTTCATTATGGCAGCCCTAGTGAATGAATACCCCCACCCATTTTCAAGCATTTATAATCATGTCGTATATACTTGGAAATAAATGCTGATGGGTAGAGAGGGGAAACAGACATCATCATTTACTATTGGTGGGGGTGCAAGTTGGTATCACTTATCTGGGAGGCCACTTAGTGACAGCTATTAAAATGTGATGATGCAGTGGATTAAGGATCCAGTGTTGTCACTGCTGTGGCACGGGTTTGATCCCCAGCCCCAGAACTTCCACAGCCTGCAGGTACAGCCAAAAGTATGTGACATATTCATGCCCTTTGATCCAGCAATTCTAGTTCTAGGAATTTATTTTATGGAAATACTCAAGTGTACCCCCCAAATGTATTACGAGGGCATGATGGTCAGCACTGTTTCCATATAGAAAAAAAATAGAAACAACCTAATGTCCACCAAAGGATGCCTGGATTAAAAAGAAATATTACAATACAACCATCTGGTGAAATGCTGTTAAAGTGTATGAGGTAGATCTATATTTACTTGCACGGATGTGCTCAAAGATACATAGTTAAGGAGAAAGAAAGCAAATTGCAAAATAGCAAAATTCATATGATTCTAATGACTCTTATAAAAGAACATACATACATCACTGTTATTATATGTATAGAAAAAAATCTGAAAGAATATACTTCAAACTGTTAAGAGGAGTTAATGCAAGTAGTGATACTGGGGAGGGACATTTACTTTCTGGGTTTCAGATTTCAGTGTCTGAATTTTTTACAGAGAGTGGGTATTACTCTTATTATCAGAAAAATGTAAGGATAAATAAAACAGTTACTGTGTAAAAGAAGAAATGAGAGTTTTTTTTGTGGCTGCGCCTGTGGCATATGGAAGTTCCTAGGGTGGGGATCGAACCTGCGCCTCCATAGCAATCCCAGCCACTGCAGTCTGATTGTTAGCCCACTGCACACAGCACGAACTCTGAGAAATAAGGAATGAAAATGCATAAAACAAAAAATATTGGAGTACATTGCCATAAATTATGTGATGACAGCTCTCCTACATTCCCCAAACAGGGAAATTTGGCAAAGACCCAGAATTCGTGTCCGTGGAGGGAGATATACAGTTCTAAACAAATTAAAATAATAACATCCTATAAAAGCTTTCAGCATTGGCACTATGAAAGAGTGACCACATACATCCTCATGCTGTTGCTTACAAAGTGGATAGATTTCAGCAAAAAAAAAAAAATCAAAACCAATTTGCTCTGAAATGTCTTATGAATAGAAAAAAAGTGAAGCCTAGTTTTAATCACTAATATATATATTCAGTGATGTGACTATGAATATATATATTCACATATTTTATATGTAGCATCAATATTCAAAAGATTATTTTACCCAATTTTTTGCAAATTCCTTTACAACACTGGTAATAGGGATTCTTGGCTCTTCATCAAAGACAGAGAAGCTCACTTCAATATTGTCGCAGAAAACTGTAATTAAAAATAAGATTAATTTCATCCAATTAGTTCAAGAAATTTAACTTCCGTAAATTTGATCAAAGCCATTCTTCATTTTAAAGAAACCAAGCAAGTCTCATTCTTAAATTTTCCTTAATTTAACTCCAAGGTCAAGAAATAGTGCTTTCTGTAGTTCCCTTCATGGCTCAGTGATTAAGAAACCCAACTAAGATCCATGAAGATGTGGCTTCGATTCCTGGCCTCGCTCGGTGGGTTAAGGATCTGGTGTTTCCGTGAGCTGTGGTGTAGGTCGCAGATATGGCTCGGATCCCACATTACTGTGGCTGTGGTGTAGGCTGGGGGCTGCAGCTGCAGTTTGACCCCTAGCCTGGGAACCTCCATATGCCTCGGGTGTAGCCCTAAAAAGCAAAAAAAAAAAAAAACAAAACAAAAAAAACCAGGATGTACATTCCCAGTGCATTTCTGCTTCAATTATTCGGGCTGTTCTCTGATTTCTATACAACTGATGGACATTCTAGAAACACCCCCAAATCCTAGTTTTCATTGACTGACAGATTTCCCGTCCTTTTAATGGCCAAGCTGAACATTATCTCATAAATAGATTTGTCCTGAGAAAATACTTATTTCTTCCTGTGCTCTTCTTTATGCTCTAGGCTTTTCTCTCTCTATTTCCCTCTTTCTCTTGTCTGTGCTATCAAATTTCAATCTTGGAATATTAAAAGTTGAAGGAAAACCCGACATTTGAATGATTTGGAAGCCAAATACTCCCTGGCCACAGATAAGCATTGAAAGCCAGCTGGAGGTGGAGCGTGGAAACGACTGAGACCCATATAAAAATAATTCCAAAAGGGCAAGCTAGAGTATCTTCTGGTGTTTTCTGGTATGTGGTCAACATGTCCGACCTAAGCCTGCATAATCCTCTTACAGGGAAGGAACTGGGTTCCTGATCCAGTTCACACTGGCAGAGTCAGAGTCAGAGCATCAAGAACACAATGGATGGAGATGAGGTTTAGAAATATACTGAGTGAGAAGTTCCGGTTGTGGCTTAGCAGGTTGAGAAACAGACTAGTATCCACGAGGATGCAGGTTTGATCCCTGGACACGCACAGTGGGTTAAGGACCCGGCACTGCCACAAGCTGTGGTAAAAGATGCAGCTCAGATTCTGTGTTGCTGTGGATGTGGCAGCTCCAGCTCTGATTCAACCCCTAGCCCGGGAACTTCCATATGCTGCAGGTGGGGCCCTAAAAAGCAAAAATTAATTAATTGATGAATTAGTTAATTAACATTACTCTTAGAAAAAAAAGAAATATATTGAATGAAAAGATACACTGGCACCATATTTCAAAGAAGCAAAGGTAAGCAAGACATCTAGAGAATTATGTGTTTGGACAAGGTCCCCACTGTAGCCACTGTCTGAGGGAGATACGAAACGCCTGTACCCTTTTCTTTCCCTTTCTGCCTTCAGAGAACTGGCTACCTTGGAGAACACATGTCCTATTGTGCATGCATTCTGTTACGCCACACACATTGTGGAACATACCTTTGGACTTAGCAGCAATAGAGGACGTCAAAGTTTCCATAACTAAAAAGGAAGGTGTGGAGTCCAGCCAAGTTGTCTCAAAAGAGGAACAGGGTAGTGAAGACATAGCTGCTGTAAAAGGATGTGTTACTCCAGTGGATATGAGTGGAAACGCGGCTCCAGTAGCTGTGGATGTGGTGGTGGCTATATTTAGAAGGGAGTCCTGTGTGGGCTTAGGAAGAGCTAAAGTACGGGGGTGTTGATGCAGCAAGGGTTCTGCTCCATGTAGGTGTTGTAGGGCTAGGAGGAAGCCTGGAACCAATAGATAGGGTGTGGTCAACTGTAGGCGGTGATTTACTCATTCTGCTAAAGGTTGGAGCTTAAGACACAGTCCCGGAGTTGGAGGTCACAGTGATTCTCGAAAAGGCTCCAGGGGATTTGGAAATGTAGGTACTGTCATCTGTGGTTTTTATAGACATAGGGAAAGAAGTTGGGAAGCCAGTAGTGACACTGCCCACTGTAGGTGTAGGGGTGGTTTTGATGAGTGTGGCACTTACACCATCAAAGGGTAGTGTCAGCTTAATGAATGGGTATGTTGGTATTAGAAGTCAGAAATGTGGATTTTGACACCTCTCCTGTAGAGGAGTTTATAATGTGAGGAATATCGAATACAGATGCCAGAGGGGAACCCGAAGGAACACTAGATAAGATCCAGGTCAGCACGGATGAAGTAGCAGCCTTTGAAATGATAGTTCCTGAAGCAGCACCAGAAGGATCTGATAGCTGTGTGGTCCCAGGAGTTACAGATATGGTCATCTTCTCAAATGTGTGTTAAACGTCAGCCAAGGTAGTAGGGCTAGATCGTGAAGATACTGATGATGAAGGGCTCTCAGACATCCCCAAGGTAGGAAGAATTCCTGCTGTGGACGTTGATGACGTTGCCATTAACAAGGTAACGACTCTCTGTTTCCATCTTGTTGGGTGTAGGTGCATGAGCAGTGATAGAAACTGGAAGTTAGGAATCTTCAATCGTGGGTGTGTTCCAGGAAGTCAAAAGCAGAGACTGGGTGTTACTAGATGTGGTTCTTGTTCCCAGAACTGGAAATTCAACCATTTGGGATGTAGGAGGAAGAAAAATCTTTGGAGTGGAGAACTTACCTTCAGTACTATGAGGTGAAAAAAATAAATGTGATCAAAGAGAGTAGGGTTGCACTGGGTGGCATTCATGGAAGGTATGAAATAGCTGTATTCCCAGGCGTGATGCCGTTTATTAGTTTGGCTGTTGAAGTATTTTCTGACAAGGAAGTCCTATCTTCTGTATTCAAAGAAAGGTAAGTGGTAGCTTTTACACTTTTTGTGGGTCCAGGAGTAATCTTAAAGCTAGTCAAAGACGGCGAAATCTGAATACTCAAGGAAGTATGGAGGTTTTCCGAAGGAGCAGATGAAAGCACACTATCAGGGGCAGCGGTTCTGAAATAAGTATTTGCAGAGCTGTTACTTTAACACCACTTACAGTAGATAGAGAGCTGTTAGTGATCTCAGCGAATATGCCCAAAATGGTGGCCTCATACCCTTGTGATGGTTGTTGGGTGTTGATAGAAAAGGCGAAGACTTGGTCTTTGGAATGGAAGGAATAGCTTCAGTGTCCTTAGAACTGAATGGAAAAGAGGGAGGGGTGCCTGTGAATGGAGTCACGATCCCAGCTGTAATAGTGGGTTGGCATGGTTTTCACAGAGGGGAAGGTTGGCTCTTCTGGGG
Source organism: Catagonus wagneri (assembly GCA_004024745.2). Classification (NCBI taxonomy): domain Eukaryota; kingdom Metazoa; phylum Chordata; class Mammalia; order Artiodactyla; family Tayassuidae; genus Catagonus; species Catagonus wagneri. Next base: position 39,657,435 of record PVHT020000015.1, on the reverse strand, counting down.
AGGGAAGGGATGCAGGTGTGATCCTGGAGGAGACCTCTGTTATTTCTGAAGTAGTGAAAGCAGAGGAAGCCACTACGCTTTTGGAAGCAGGCCCAGGATATGTCACAGGTGTGGCATCCAATGTCGCAATGTTTATACGGTCATAGAAGGCCAAGGGGTCATTGAAGACAATAGAGTATAGAATGAGCCACCTGTTGTGGAAGTGTCAGAAGAGACAGCTGGAGGTGGGAAAGCAGAGTCATTAACTGACATTAAGGACATCTCAGAAACAGGCCCAGAAGTGGCAACAGAGGGACTTTTCAAACAACCTGGGTGGGCTGTTTTAGAAGATTTATTCATTAGTACTGTGGGAGTGTCAGAAATTCTTTGGGAGGTGAAGGCAGCGACGCTGACTGGCAGCGAGGACATGTAGGAGATAGGAATGGACGTTGCCACAGAGGTTTGCCTGAGAAGTGCTGTTGGTACACTTGGAGTAGGAAGGGCTGTGGTGTTCCTGGAAAATCGGTGCTAGATAGTGGAGCTGCGGAAAGAGACGGGGACTCAGAGGAGGTCTGTGCGCTTCCAGAAATGGAAGAGGCAAGTGAAGACACCGCAGGTAGAGTGCTAGGTGAAAGCAAGTGTGAAAGAGTTGTGTCGGTGTTTACAGGGTTCGGCATCCTGGTTGTCCTGGAAGATACCGTAGCCACGAGTGAAGTATCCTGTGGCTGTGAGGAAGGGGGAGTCCCAGAGGTGGTGCTTACTATCATTTTCTCAATCCTGGGAGTATCTACTGAGAGGGCACGCATGCTCTTTTTCAGAAGACAAAGTGTGGTAACTGCCAGAGCTTGTGAAGGGAGAGCTGTTTTCCCAAGACTGGTAGATGTTTCTGAAACGTGGCCTGTGCTACTTGAGGTCGAGGTAGGTGGAGTCTGTATCCTCCCAGAAGTGGGAGACGAAGCTGAAATCCCATTAGGTGGAGTCACAAATAGAGTCTCTGAATGTGAATGTGTTTGCTGACTGGAAATGTTTGTGGTCCCAGCAAATCCTGTAACTGTTGTTTTCAGGGATGAAGTTCGGTGGCAGTCTGAAATAAAAGGAATCTTGTTTTTGTTTTTTCTTTTTAGGGCTGCACCTGCAGCATATGGAGGTTCCCAGGCTAGGGGTCCAATCGGAGCTGTAGCTGCCGGCCTACACCACAGCCACAGCAACTCTGGATCCAAGCCATGTCTGCGACCTACACCACAGCTCACAGCAACACCGGATCCTTAACCTACTGAGGAGGCCAGGGATCAAACCCACATCCTCATGGATACTAGTTGGGTTCGTTAACCGCTGAGCCAAGAAGGGAACTCCTGAATTAGTATTTCTATAAATTCATGATCACCAACCTCAAATAAGCCTTTCACAATGTCCATTCAGCCTGCTACTTTTCTCTGATCAATTTATGCTCCTGTAGGAACTCTCTGCAATAACTATTGAAAAACTCCCCCATTCTCAAACTTTACCGTTACATGTTTATCAAGTAACCATACCTTTTACTTCATAGAAAAAAAACAGCAGAAGTCATCAGATAGAAACCTAGCTGTGCTACCATCTCAGAAAGCTGACACCAGCCACCATCCCTGCTTCTCTAAGGAGCCTTCCCCTGCTGATTTAAAACACGTTCCAGTCTCTTGCAATAAAACATAAAAACCTGGGAGTTCCCATTGTGGCTCAGTGGTAACGAACCCAGCTAGTATCCATGAGGACGCAGGTTCAATCCCTGGCCTCGTTCAATGGGTCAAGGATCCAACGTTGCCGTGAGCTGTGGTGTAGGTGGCAACGTGGCTCGGATTCTGAATTGCTGTGGCTGTGGTGTAGGCCGGCAGTTGTGGCTCCGATTAGACCCCTAGCCTGAGAATTTCCATATGCTGTGGGTACAGCCTTAAAAAAAAAAAAAAAGCAATAAATAAATAAATTTTAAAAACTTCACATCCCTCCGCAGGTACTGCCCAATCACTCCCCTCCACATCACAGCCAACTTCTTTTAAGAAAGTTGTCTCTACTGGCTATCTCCGTGCGCCCCTGACCCATTCTTTAACCCACACTGATCTGGCTTCTGCCATCATCATTCAACCAAACAGCACTCACTAAGGCCATCAGCGCCCTCCATGTAGACAAATACTATGGATACTTTTTCAGTCCTCATCTTACTTGACTTTTCAACAGGTTTTGGTAATGTTGACCACCCCTTCCTTCATAAAATACTCTTTGAGTTGACTTCCATGACATAACACACTCTTGTTTTTTCTCCTACTTCTCTGGTTATCACCTTTGCAGACATAGCCTATTTCACCAGGCTGTTAAATATTAGGGCTCTCCAAGTCTTAGTCCAAACACCTCTTTTCTTCTCACTCTATAGTTTCTCTACAACCTAGGATTCCAATTTACATCTATACCCAGATGAATTTCAAAGTTATATGTCTAGAACAGATCTCTATTCTGAACTCCACATCTATATAGCCAATTGTTCATTTGACATCACCTCTTGGATATCTCAGTAACACCTCAACTCATTAGGTCCCAACTTCAACTCTCTCCAAACAGGGTTTCAGAATTCCCTCAGTGAATGGCTCTATCGTATATTCAACTGTGTAAGCCAAAACCCTCTCCCTCTGTCTCCTTTTTCTCTCACCTGCTATAGCCAACCCATAAACTTGTCATATGGATCTTATATGCTAAATATCTCTTGACTCAATCTGTTTCTCTCCATCTTTATCACTTACCACTCTGACCAAGCCACCATCCGTCTCTCACCTGGACCACTACAGTAGCTTCCCAACTAGATTCTGCCTCTGCTCTTGGGATCCCTCCAATCTATTCCATAGTGCAATCAGAATGATCTGTTTGACACACAAATTTGATATTGTCTCTCTCTCTCTCTCACACACACACCCCTTCACATACTCAGCTCCTTTTAGTGACCTTGTGTTACTCACTGGATTTAAAAAAAAAACAATTTTCTAAATAGAGCCTATAAAACTATGCCCGGTTTTGTCCCTATCTACCTCTCCAGCCTAAATTTGTACTAAATTTTTCCCTTGTTTTTGGGCATCAGCCCAGCAGCCTTGTTTTAGTCCTCCAATGCTTGGCATTCTTTTTCCCACTACGAGAGCTCTGCATATGCTCTCACCTCGACTTAGAATGATCTTCCCGCCCTTCCTCGTCTGATTAAGTTCTATTCATGATCCAGAGCTCACTCATGCACCACCTCCTCAGAGAAGCCTGCCAGCTGTGGCCTCTGTGACTAGGTCAAACTAATCTATTCTGGGCTCTTATGACACCTCATACCTCTTTATAGTACTTGTCCCAGCTTCAGTTTTACATCTGTGTGTGCTTGTTAATATCTGTCCTCCTCACTCATGGTACGGGCAGGAATCTCATCTTTCTTTGCTCACTCGCCATTGTATCCTCAGCGCCTAGCACAGGGCCTGGCACAGGGTGGATGTCCAGTAAATACTCGGAGCCTGACTGAACAGGTGGAAATGATGAGGGCCTGGAACGAGCAGAGAGTAGTGTGGGAATTCTTAATCCTACAGGTACTGAAAGGAAGAATTGACAGTTTATGTTAGCAAAGAGGTTGAAGGGATGAAGGAGACAGAGAAATCTCAGAGAACTCAAACATGTTACTCTGGAGCTACTTGGAGAATAGTGGTGATATTCAAAGAAGTAGGAAAATTGGGAAGACAGCCTCACTTGGAAGAAAAACACCCAGTTCAAGCTTGGATAAGTGCAATGTGAAATGATGGTGGAACATCCAAGTGAAAATGGTGTGTAATAAAATTCAAGGCTGGAGTTCCCGTCGTGGCACAGTGGTTAACGAATCTGACTAGTAACCATGAGGTTGTGGGTTCGATCCCTGGCCTTGCTCAGTGGGTTAACAATCAGGTGTTGCTGTGAGTTGTGGTGTGGGTTGCAGACTCGGCTCAGATCTGGTGTTGCTGTACTTCTGACGTAGGCCGGCGGCTACAGCTCCGATTCGACCCCTAGCCTGGGGACCTCCATATGCCTAAAAGGACAAAAAAGACAAAAAAAAATTCAAGGCTGAGTCATACTTTTTCTCCAGTTCAAATCACCCCAAATGAAATCATGCCTATTTACCACTAGGAAATTGGTATTTTGAATGCATCTACCTAGGAAACATAATACCTATGATGTATGAATAATTATGGTGGCAGACAATCTGCTAACTCATTTCAATGTCTTAAGCATTACTTTTAATTTGGATATATAGAAGTTCTGAGATGTGTGGGGGATATTCTTCTGGAATTTTTTGTGGTCATTCACAAGCAGAATGAGTGACAATCAGAAACTTGCAACTAACTGTATAGATGAGTTGACAAAAGTACACACATTTATAAAAACTCAGTTATAGAAGAGTACTTTTTTGCTTAATTTTACAACACTGTTTCAATGATCAGAGATTCTTATTCTGTTAAGCTGTATCAAGACACCAGTATATTTCAGCCACACAATGTTTATTTCGAGCTTTCTGCCTTCAGATTTGTCCACAACTACAAGTAAAAGGAGATTTGTCAGAACCTTGGTTTCCATTTTTGCAGCTGGCTTTACCACAGCCAATGGAGCTTAGCAAACCAGTTAAAGTGTCACTTACATGACATTTCAGGAGTGTGGCATCCCATGAATGCCCAAATTTTAAGAAAAGAGTTCACAATTCGTATTCTTTTACAAATGATTAATCATTGAGCCGCATCTACTTTTTAGGAAAATAATAAAACTCTAAATGCCACAAAAGCCGGAATTATCTTCTTTCATGCAGCATTCAAACTGTACTATCAGAGAAATCCATAACAAGTAATGGGAAACTTTTTTAGAATTTTAGACGGGAGTTAGGCATGAAGTTTTTATCTAGGAAGGACTGAGCTATAGATGTTAATTGTTTTTAACACTTCTGGTAAGCATCTCAAAAAGAAGCAGAAGATGTAGGAAAAGAAAACCAAATGAATTGAACAAAACTGCCAAGCAGGTTGCATTTTAAGTACCAGATATGTCTTTGGAAATAATGCAACTTTCATTTTAGTCTAAAGCCTGGATTTGCTTTTTTTTTTAAGTTTATATGATTTTTATTTTTTCCATTATAGTTGATTTACAGTGTTCTGTTAATTTCTACTGTACAGCAAAATGACCCAGTCATACATATATGTATATATATATTTTTTTCTTTTTCCCACATTATCCTTCATCATGTTCCATCACAAGCGACTAGCCTGTGTTATACAGCAGGAGCTCATTGCTTATCCACTCCAAATGCAATAGTTTGCATCTAATATTTCTGATGAAAGGTTTATTCCCAGTGAGATGACTGTCTCAGGTATTTTCTCTAAAGTCTTTATTAATAAAGACTCAGATGGTTATTTATTTATTTTTTATTTTTATTTTTTTTTTTGTCTTTTTGCCTTTATCTAGAGCTGCACCCGCGGCATGTGGAGGTTCCCAGGCTAGGGGTCTAACAGGAGCCGTAGCTGCCGGCCTTCGCCACAGCCACAGCACCTCGAGATCCGAGCCGCGTCTGCGACCTACAACACAGCTCATGGCAACGCCAGATCCTTAACCCACTGAGCGAGGCCAGGGATCGAACACGCAACCTCATGGTTCTTAGTCGGATTTGTTAACCACTGAGCCACGACGGGAACTCCTCAGATGGTTATTTAAATCACAGAATTTTAGAACTGTCTTGGAGATTGTATTCAGTCTCCTCGTTTAGAGATTAGGCCCAGAGACGTGCAATGTTGAGAACATGAGATTTCCACAGGTGAAGCATACAGAGAAGAAATAAGACAGGGTGTGTTAGTGCTTCACTTACCTGGTATCCATAAATATATACCCTCGGTTTACACAGAACTACCACAAACCCCTAAGGAAGAAGAGAGTCTACCTCAAAGAACCAAGAATTGCCAAACTTAGATAATAAAAGCCAAGTTCTACAAATGCTGAACTGCTCAAGAGAAAGCAATCATCCAAAATAGTGAGACATATTAGACCCTAGAAGAGAGCATCATGGTGCTAAACCAAAACATGAAGGTGCCCTTGTAAGCCAGGGCATTGAAACCCAGTTGGGAGCTCAAATTACAGTCATGCCCTCAAATAATACTCCTTGAATAATCCCTCATATACCAATGCCAGCAATCCAATCAAGTGTCTATAGCTTTTTAATGAGGATCCATAGGAATTAAAGATTCTTTCAAGCCCTAAATCTAGCAATTAACTACAATTGCTAAGAAGCGTGTTCAATTGATAAAGAAAAAATCATTTGACAAAATCCCACATCAGTTTATGAAAAAAGTCTCTTGGCAAGTTAGGAACAGAGGGTATTTATAACAGCTTGATAAAGAACATCACCAAGAAACCTATGGCTAACATCAACCGTAATGGTAGTGGCTGAATGCCTTCCCACTAAGACTGGAAACTAGTCAAAGATGGCAGCTCTCACCACTCCTATTCAACATAATACTGGAAGTTAGAGGCACTCCAGTAAGAAAATAAAATGAAATAAAAGGCATTGCAGATTATGTGGTTGTCTGTGTAGAAAATCCCAAGGATCCTAAAAAAAACAAAACAAAATCCTGGAACTTCAAAGAGAATTCAGGAAGGCTGGAGGACACAAAATTAACACTAAGCAAAGAATTCTTAGACTTAACACCAAAAGCATGAGCTATACAAAAAAAACTGATAAATTAAACTCCATCAAAACTAAAAGCTTTTGCTCTGTGAAATCCCATGTGAAAAGGATAAAAGAGTGTTCCCATCATGGAGTTCCCATCATGGCTCAGGGGTAACGAACCCTACCAGTATCCATGAGGATGTGGGTTCGATCCCTGGCCCGGGTCAGTAGGTTAAGGATCTGGCATTGCTGTGAGCTATGGTGTAGGTCGCAGACGGGGCTGGGATCCTACGTTGCTGTGGCTGTGATGTAGGCTGGAAGCTGCAGCTCTGATTCAACTCCTAGCCTGGGAACTTCCATATGTCACAGGTGTGGCCCTAAAAAGCAAATAATAATAATAATAATAATAATAGAAAGAGACTAGGAGAAAATATTTGTAAAACATTTTTTTCTCTACAGACTAGGAGAAAATGTTTGCAAAATATATATCCAACAAAGAACTAGAATATATACATATATGTGTATATATATATATGTTGCTATTTTAGGGCTGCACCCACGACATATGGAGGTTCCCAGGCTAGCGGTCGAATCTGAGCTGTAGCTGCCGGCCTACACCACAGCCACAGCAACTCTGGATCTGAGCCGCGTCTGTGACCTACACCACAGCTCACGGCAACGCCAGATCCTTAACCCACTGAGAGAGGCCAGGGATCGAACCCACATCCTCATGGATCCTAGTCAGGTTCGTTAACCTCTGAGTCTTGAAGGGAATTCCTAAAATGTATTTTAAAAACTCTCAAGACTCAACAGTGAAAAAAAAATCCAATTTTTTAAAGGTGTGCAGTAAATTAGGAGTTTGAGGTTAACATGTACACACTACTACATTATAAAATATGTAAACAAGAAAGACCTATTGTATAGCACAGGGCTATACTCAATATCTTGTAATAACCTATCATGGAAAAGAATCTGGAAAAGTAATATATATATGTGTGTGTGTGTGTGTGTGTGTGTGTATATTACTGATTCACTTTGCTGTACACTTGAAACTAACACAACATTGTAAATTAACTATACTTCAATTTTAAAAAAATAGAAAACGGGCAAAAGACAGGAATAGACAGTTCACTGAAGAAGATGTACAGATGGCAAATAATCACAGGAAAAGATGTTCATCATTATTAGGCATCAAGGAAATGCAAAGTAAAACCAATGAAATATCACTACACACTTATCAAAATGGCTAAAATTTTTTAAAAATTGAAAACACCCGATGCTGGAAAGGATGCAGAGAAACTGCAACACATACATTGCTGGTAGGAATATAATACAGTAAGCCACTTTGGAAAACAGTGTGACAGTTTTATATAAAATTAAATGTGCAGCTACGTAAGACCCAGCAATTGCTTTCTTGGGCATTTATCCCAGAGAAATGGAAACTTACACTCACACAGAAACCTGTATACCAATGTTCACAGCAGGGTTCTTTTTCGGTAATAACCAAAAATTAGAATCAGCCGAGATGCCTTGTATTTATTATTATTATTTTTTGTCTTTTTAGGGCCACACCCGAGACATATGGAGGTTCCCAGGCTAGGGGTCGAATCGGAGCTACAGCTGCCAGCCACAGCTACAGCCACAGCATTGTAGATCCGAGCCGCGTCTGCGACCTACTCCACAGCTCACGGCAATGCCGGATCCTTAATCCACTGAGCGAGGCCAGGGATTGAACCCACAACCTTGCGGATTCTAGTCTGGTTCGTTAACGGCTGAGCCACGAAGGGAACTCCTCAGATGCCTTTTAACAGGTGACTGGATAAACAGTGACACATCCACACCATTGACTCCTACTCCGCAAGGGAAAGAAACAAACATAGATACAGCACCCTGGATGACTGTCCCAAGAATGATGCTAAGTGAAAAAAGCCGATCCTAAAAGGTTTCATATTATAAGAGTTCATTTATCAACATTTTTTTTTTTGCCTTTTTATGTAGAGCCGCACCCGCAGCATATGGAGGTTCCCAGGCTAGGGGTCTAACAGGAGCTGTAGCTGCCGGCCTTCGCCACAGCCACAGCAACGCGGGATCCGAGCCGCGTCTGCAACCTACACCACAGCTCATGGCAACGCCGGATCCTTAACCCACTGAGCAAGGCCAGGGATCGAACCCGCAACCTCACGGTTCTTAGTCAGATTCGCCAACCACTGAGCCATGAAGGGAACTCCCCTAACATTTTTGAAATGACAAAATTTTAGAAATAGAGGTTAGTTGTAATTGTCAAGGGTTAAGGATACGGAAAGCAGAGGTGGAGGGAGGGAGGTGGGTGTATTTATAAAAGGACAACAAAATCCCCTGCAGTGTTGAAACCACTCAGGGTCTTGACTGTGGTGGTGGCCGTGCAAAAGTACACAGGCAATAAAATTGTACAGAACTTAAGACATACACACTCAAGTGAGTACAGGTAAAGCTAGAGAAATCTGAATAAGAGCAATCTGTATCCATATCGATATTCTGGTTCTTATATTATCACTTTGCAAAATGTTACAACTGGAGGAAACTCAGAAGCATAGAAGGGATCTCCAGTTGTGTGAATCTATAATTATCTCCATAAAAATTCAATTAAAAAAACAAATGCAGGAGTTCCCTCTGTGGTGCTGCAGGTTAAGGATCTGGCATTGTCCCTATGGTGGCATGGGTCCAATCCCTGGCCCAGGAACTTCCATATGCCATGGTTGCAGCCATCAAAAAAAACAAAACAAAACAGGAGTTCCCAACATGGATCAGCAATAACGAACCCGACTAGGATCCATGAGGATGCGGGTTAGACCCCTGGCCTCCGGTGTTGCCATGAGCTGTGGAGCAGGTCACAGACACAACTCAAATCCTGTGTTGCTGTGGCTGTGGTGTAGGCCGGCGGCTTTACTTCCAGTTCAACCCCTAGCCTGGGAACTTCCATGCGCCTCGGGTACGGCCCTAAAAAGCAAAAAACAAAAAACCAAAAAAACCCCAAAAACCAAATGTAAAGCCCACACTGTGCAGGTAATTGAAGGATAAGTGACTGTCCATTTGTACTGGAGGAAGCACTGGAGCCATGGAGTCTGGCCTCCATCGTCGAAGGGCTTTGCAAACGTGTTTTGTCACATTCATTCTGTTCCCATTTGTGAACAGGTGATCACTTGCACAAATGATTTGCATGAGCTTGCTGTCTCTGTATTTTAAAGTGGAGATAATCCATGCTAATTCATGGGGGCCTGTAGGCTTAATTGCCATTTGCTCCTTCACTTTAGACAAAATTGTATTATTGTAATCATTGGGAGCTGGAGAACAGAGGTATAGAGTAGCTGAATATTTATGAGGCATTTTGTTGCAGATGTACCTGCCAACAGAATATTAAGTAGAACATTTGCGAAGGTACCAAATTCTGCTTGTGATTTGGTTATATCACCTCATATTAAAGCTTTGCGTTTTTCTAGCCCACATTTTGCGTCTGGTTTTTCTTTCCATCACGACCTCTGGAAATATAGTTCAGAGTGTGTTTATTAGATTTGTGAGAGATAATGGTGACCGGAAACTGCCACAGGCACATCTGCCTGTGGGGTAGGGAGAATATGAAATGAACACCTTTAAGATGATAAAAAAAAATTGTTTTCAAAATGGTGCCTGTGTTCAGTTTCCAGGCAAGGACATGAAAAATGAATCCTGTGACAGGGAGAGGGACAGGCTAGAGAGTCCACCTCTGAATCCAGAGGCGAATGTTACCCTGTGCAGGAGAATACAAATAAGGAGGTTTGAACCATCTGCAAACAGATCTTGCTTATCTTTCGTGACGAAAAATGAGGATAGAGCAGAGAATTGATGTACAGCGGCAAAACCAAATCACCCTTTAGCTAGAAGAGCCCATCGCGATGAAACCTTTCCTATCAGAGCTGATAATTGGTGAGAGGACTTAAAAAGTGGGCAGAAAAAGGCCTTAGAAAGTACGTAAACTGTATAATCAATCTCTGCATATTTTAAGATTGATTAGCTCATAAAGGAATTCAGAGCAGCTGGAGCATTCAATCAATAAATCTCAGCAAATCAATAGCTCCACACATAGAAAGACCCTGTGTCTTGATACAGAGTAGATTTTGCAGGATGGACTCAAGTCGTGTTACTCCATTCTTTTCTAAGAAGGGATTTCTCAAATGCACGAAGTGATTTAATCTGCATACCTTTAGGAAGACGCCTCATCTGAAGACATTCACAAGTCAGAACAGATCCTTTGTTGGATCATGTGTCTGAGCTGAGAATAGGAAATTATACTCAACATGTCTAGAGAGGAATTTTAGCTTGTGATCAGTCCCTAATGGTCACTTGAAGAAATTCCTGTCACCATCCTCCTGTATTGTCACTGCAGCTAGGGCATAGGTTGCAGCTGCAGCCCAGATTCAATTTCTGACCCATGAACTTCCACATGCTGCAGGTGCAGCAAAATAAAAAATTCCTGTCACCATCCATTCCTTTTAAAAATACATTAGACTTTGTCACAGCTAAAACCTGGAAACAACTTAAAAATCCTTCAAAGGTAGCTCAGTGAATAAATTATAGAATATCCCTTTTCTACCGTACTAATCAGCACCCGCCCCATGGAAAATAATCAGATACCTCTATATTTTCTGCTATGGAAATATCTCCAAATATGTTATTAAATGTAAAAATAAAGGTACAGAGGACTATGCTTGTGATGATAATCACCACCGTCTGCTACCTACACCACAGCTCACAGCAAAACTAGATCGTCAACCCACTGAGTCAGATTCGTTAACCACTGCGCCATGATAGGAACTCCTGGAGTGGCTTTTAAGCATCTTTTCCTTTCCTTTCCTTTCCTGTCCTGTCCTGTCCTGTCCTGTCCTGTCCTGTCCTTTCTTTTCCTTTTGAGGGCCACACCCACATGTGGAGGGCCACAGACTCCTATGAGATAGTCCTGCAAGGTGTAGGGGGTGAAAAGAACATGGGCTTTGCAACTAGACAAATCTTTGTTCAAATCCCAGCTCCACTGTTTATTTGATGCGTGACCTTAAGCAATTTATTTAACCCCTCAGAGCCTCTCTTGCTTCATCTATAAAATGCCTGGCACATGACAAGAACTTAGTAAGAGGCAGCAATTGTCAATATTATTTAAGAATAGGATGAAAAGTATAAACTGTAATCGGAGAAAAAAATTCACCTTGCGTTTTTAGAATGCAATTTCAAGGGCTTTGCCTACTCATCAAGGCCATTCTGTACCTCGGGGCAGGAACTCCTGGTGTAAGGTTTAGAAAGAACATTTGAAGAAACAGAATAGTAGAAATAATATTTTCTACTCCTTTTAGTGATTGTCATTTTAGGTCGTGTTTTCTTTTGCTTGTTTATTGTATTGGATATCTGTTTGTTGTATTGGGTATTTGTACATTATGCCCACTTGGACTTAATCAGACCAAGAAGATAGATAGTACATTTAAAAGTGTACAGAAGAGCAAAATAAGTGAAGGTTGTCTAACACTTGAACACATCAGTTAGATTTAGCCATTTACCGGCAAAGCGGTAGCAAAACCCATGGCAATTCACCGGCCAGACGAGGTTTTCAAAGACCACCGCCAAGCATAAGGATTTAATAGAGCCATACTTCTGGTTCCTTAGATCAAAGATAAAGTTACTTTAAAGTGCTTGAGTGAGCTGTTCAGGCTTAACCTACTAGTGCCCAGCTCAGTTTTCTAATCAGAACCAACTAGGACTATTCTCTTATTCTCAAGGCTTCAAAAAAGAGAAAAGCCTAATGCCTTCAGATAAGTAGCTCAAAGGGATAGCTTTCCTGTTGCTTTGCATTAGTCTGATCTCAAAGAAACACAGAACCACCCCACCCCACCCCGGAATGTGCTTCTGCAGTTAACTCATACAGCATCCAGACTACTAGTGAAAACATATCACCATAGTCTGTAAGAGCCCTATTAAGCATAGGTCTAGCCCCACTCCCTCACTACCCCTTCCCAAATCCATAGGAACAGTAAATAATATTCCTCTCAGAATAAATGAACATTTCAGGAAATAAGAAAAAAAAAAAAACTCCTGTCTTGATGCTGTTATCACAGACTTTGATCCACGCTTCAGGACTGCTGCTCCTGCTGATGGAGAAGATTGGATTTGAGGGGAGAGTGGGGTTGGACAGAGAAAACCCATCCTATATTTCCTCCTCAAAACTGGAAAGAAGGGGAGAAATACATGCGTACTTCGAAAGACCCAGTTATCTTGCAGGAGATATCCCATTCCATAACAGTTGTCCCACGTCATCATTGCTCTGACGAGGAAAACGAATTGGCTTATCAATCCCATTCCCCACTAAAGGGAACTGGGGCTCCGGTACAATGGCTGATTCTTGGGCTGAGTGGGAAAAGTACATGATGAGCCTGTAACATCTTGTTGTGCTAGAAAGTAAGGAAGTGCTCGAAAAATAATGGGAACGTGTCAAAAGGACACAAGAGCCAGACTGAAGGACTCCCACTGGCCAAATCTTGGCCAATTTGAGCACGGAAATAAAAGATAGCAACAGATTGTAAGCCATTAAATAAAATAAGAATCCATGCGATCGTGCTGATGTAAACACATAACTGAAGGAATAAATAAATGTGGAAGAAGAGAACACTCTGCCTTGCAACAGAATACTAACTAATAAATGTGGAAAAATGATGGAGTTTTAAAAATCATTATTTTTGCAGTCATCATGGTAATAAGTGACTGAAGCAAGAATCATCAATAGATGTAAAACTACTTGGTGAAATTTGATAAGAACAGGATATTGACATAGACTCCAAATATCTCCCCGGAAATTACTTAATTACAAAGGAAAAAAATAGTAACTTTGCAGTGGAGAAATCTAGCCATTATCATCAGAATCAAATGATCAAAGTTATCACCACCAGGAATGGGACAAGTGGGCATCGTGAAAGACAAGGAAGGACCAAGGATCTCTTCCAGATTAGAAACTAAGGAGACATCATAATTAAACGCAATGTGTGATCTGAATTGGATCCTGGACCAAGTGAAAAAAATAACTGTAAGGGAAATTATTAGGACAAATGGCTAATTTTGCATATGGACTATGAATTAGATATTAGAATTGTACCATTGTTAAATGTTCTAATTTTGACAGCTGTACCGTGGTTATGTAAGAGAAAGCCCTTATTCTTAGGAAATTACACACGAGATATTTAGGGAAAATGAGACATTGTGTCTGCAACTTAATCTCCGATTATTAAGAAACAATTTGTGTGTTTGTGTGTGTGTGTGTGTGTGTGTGTGAGAGAGAGAGAGAGAGAGAGAGAGAGAGAGAGAGAGAGAGAGAGAGAGAGAGAATGGAGTTGGGGGAGATACAGAAAGAGAGAGGGAGAATGATAAACCATATGGGGAAAATGTAACAGTCACTGAAGCTGGGTAAAGAACACAGAAATTTGGAGTTCCCGTCCTGGAGCAGTGGAAACAAATCCGACTAGGAACCATGAGGTTTGCGGGTTCAATCCCTGGCCTCACTCAGTGGGTTAAGGACCCGGCGTTGCGGTGAGCTGTGGTGTAGGTAGTAGATGCAGCTCGGATCTGGCGTTGCTGTGGCTGTGGTGTAGGCCGGCAGCTGTAGCTCCGATTAGACCCCTAGCCTGGGTACCTCCATATGCCACCTGGGTATGGCCCTAAAAAACAAAACAAAACAAAAAGAATACACAGAAATTCTTTGTCCTAGTCTTGCAATTTTTCTGTAAGTTTAAAATCATATCAAAATACAGGACTGAAAAAATGATTTGATCTATATAAAAAGTAGATGACAAAACTTTGGCAATCTTGGGCCACTCTGAGGAAGACAGAGCCTGGGCCTAGGAGTAGGTACTTGGAATAGCAAGCAGAAGGGACTGCTGTACTGGTCCCCTGGCTAAGAAGGACTATTCCTAAGTTACTCACAGCAGCGCAGTCTCACGTCAACAGTTGGAATGATCTTGTTGACACTTCAGACGTCTTCTTCCCAAGTAACCACTATTCCACTCAAACATTTCATAAACTCTTCATTTCGCAGGATGTGGTCGCAGAGTTGAAAGTAGAATGAGCTGCTGGTGAACCTAGGAACCTTGCCTTTAACCCGGTGGTCCCCTTTCATGAGAAAATGTCCTAGAACCAGAGTCCCCTTAGGTGCCAGTATCCTTTCTTTATTCAGGAAAAGCTCTGATCTGCCCTTCACACCATCCCGTAGCAAGCACATCAGGTGCCATTGAAACGGAGTCAGGTGGTAATGGATGTAAAAGTCTTGGCCAAGTTATACGCTATTAGCTGCTGATGGTCTCCTGCAAGTCCAAGTTCTATGTCTTCTCTGCCCAGGAAGGTGTTATTAGGAATATAGGAGGCCATCCAGTCACCTGATTTGTCACCCACCCGAGTGTATCCTGATCCCTTCCTACCATGTCCTCACCAAGGAGGCTGCAGCAGCTTTAACACTCCAGACGGTCCTGGACCTCGCTACCCCTGGCTCTGCAGTCAGACAACCTGGGTTGGGGTCCCAGCTCTGACGCTCGTGAGGTGGGTAACTTTGAGCAATTAACTGAACCTGCTGCTGCCTCAACATTTGCTTCAGGAAAATGAGAATTCGGGGCCACAGTGTTGTATACATGCACACTTCAGGGCCACCACTCTAGTCTATGCCAAATAATACCCCCAGGAGTTCCCATTGTGGCTCAGCGGGTTAAGGACCCGACATAGCATCCATGAGGATGCAGGTTCAATCCCTGGCCTCACTTAGTGGGTTAAGGGTCTGGCATTGCCACAAGCTACAACATAGGTCACAGACGAGGCTCAGATCTGGCGTTGCTGTGGCTGTGGCGTAGGTCGGCAGCTGTAGCTCCAATTCGACCCCTATCCTGGGATCCTCCATATGCCGTGGGTGAGGCCCTAAAAATATAAGAAAATAAATAAATAAATAATACCCCCTACCTATTGCTTTACAATATTGTTTGAAGATTGAGGTGCTGTATGTTCTCAAACACTGCTGAAGGACGTGTCCTTTGGTAGCCTTTTGACAGGCCATTTGGCAATATCTACGAAAACTGAAACTCACTATGGCCTTTGTTTCATAGGTAGCTATTGCTGCATCATGATAACTACCACCATTACACACCTCATAACCCAGGCCACTAGGCTTCAGTGTCTGAGGATTTCCAATCATCAACCTAACTCCAGTGCCAGCACAGCCCAAGACAAACCAAAAAGAGCTTTATGGCAGACTGAAACTCCAATCTTTCTCCGAATTAGGGGTATGATGTTGGGATGGCCACTCTAAAACTGACAGTCAGAAGAGCACACTCTGCAGGCTGACAGGAAATGACAGCTTCCCTTCTTCTGGGAGATGTCCCCAGATGAGAGCTTCTAGATACTTCCTAGCCCTGCAGTATTCTCTCCCTCCTTTCTGCCACTGAACATCTTCCAAAAGCAAACAAATGCGTGTCTGCTCCTGCCAGCTGCATGAGCACGCACACACACACACACACACACACATACATCCATGTGTTGGAACTCATAGCTTCCACCTGCCAGGGAGCTATTTCTGAGCTGTTCATGGTGGATGAGCAAGGGCCCATTTCTGTCCCTGGCTCACGTGATGATACTATCTTATCATCTTTCATGTGGCTAATAAATCAAGAGTTAATCCTGCAAGGCAATAATTGCTATGAAACCCAAGTCTCAGTTATGGTTGGTTAACATTGCTTTTTGGTTCAGCCCTCCAAAATGACGTCAGATACAACATTTAAGAATGGGTTTTACAGTGAGCATAAACCTCCAGGGCTTATTTGTCCCTTAAAAAAGAATGTATCATAATCTCACTCAGTCTACAAGGGCCTCTGCTCGCTGCAATGTGCTAATATAACACCAGTTGCCAGAGGACATGAACAAGCAACTTACTAAATCAGAAATGTAAAAAGATGGCCTTTCACTATTTTTAAAACACAAGTTAGAACAACTATAAGATACTCTTTTTTGCCCTTTAGAATAACACTTATCCTGAGAATATCTAGCATCAAAAGCCTGTGGAGAAACAAGTCACTTTAAAACACTGCTGGGAGGACGCCCAATTAGTACAGTCAGTCTCTTTCTTTATATTTTGAAGGGCAATTTGCCAATATCTATGAAATTTTTAATTGTGTATAAGTGTGTATATGATTTTGACCTGGCAATCCAATTACTTGAGACAAATGTACCCATGTACAAAGTTATAATTACAAGGATATTTATTGCAGCATTGTTTATAATGAGAAAAATAGAAAAATTTGTATGTCTATCAAGAAGTGACTAGTTACTTGTTACCTTTATACAATGGAATAATAAAACGAACAAGGTAGATCTATACAGTCATGGAGAGATTTCCAAGACTTAATATTATGTGAAATGGGAGTTACATAAGTACAGATGTAGTATTATCCTACTTTAAAAAATGAGAGAAAAAGATGTGTGCTGGCCTACACTAGACAAAAAATCTGAAAGAATGCACACCAAATAAGGAGTGTCTTTATAGTTGAGATTTAGGGAAATTTTTACTTTCTGTGATATATTTCAGTAATATTTGCATTTTTTATAAATAATGTGTTATTTATAATCAGAAAAATAAGGATGGATAGATGATAGAGAAAGAAAGAAAGAAAGAACGAAAGAAAAGGAAGGAAGGAAAGAATGAAAGAAAGAAAAAAGAGAGAAAGAAAGAAAAAAGAGAGAGAGAAAGAAAAAAGAAGAAAGGAAGGAAAAGAAAAAGAGAAAGAAAGCACTTGTGGCCATACTAGAGGCTCTACAGGCAAATTCTGCTTATATTAGAGCAAAAGTATGGTATAGTGGAGTCCAAAAAGCCAGATTTAAAAACCAGTTCTGCCCCTTCCTAGCTGTGCGAGCATGGGAAACGAATGCATGTGAAAACTTTTAGGACAGTGTCTGGCACATAGTGAGCGCTATATGAATGTTAAAAAAATTAAAACGCATGTCACCTCTCTGTGCCTCATTCCTTCGTGGTAAGATGGGAATAGTAATTACCTACCTCGCAGGGACATCACGAAAGCTGAAAGAGCAACTAACAAGCTGATGCAATAACTAACATTTAATTCACCTGTGCGAGAGCGTTTATAAACTGTGAAGCCCCCTATAAATGTCATCTGCCATGTTTGCCTCTGTCCTTATTAGAGGCCTCTTTCTTTTCCTACAAACTCTTTCACGTCCTTACACATGCAAGCACATCTGCGTTGAGCCTCCAGGCCCCCAGCGGGGCTCGGAGGAGGCCGGGCTGGGATGAGGCGGGACGGGAGCTTTGCCCTTCTGTTTGGCCAAGCAAGCAGCGTTCTCTGCTGGGGCTCTCCAGGGCCTGCTTCAAAGGCCACTTGTGTCTTTGCATATGATTTAACTATCCATTGCAGATGTCTGCTTGGACACTGCCATCTGTTCCCTGGCAATTTTCAAGTTCAAATTGCATGATTGCTCCCCTGAAGCGTGTTCTCTCTTGATTTGACTCCTCTGCGTCTCTTTGCCTCTATCCTCTGTTTCCTTTTACTTTAAATGACATTTGTTGCTTTCTCCACTTTATAAAAGAGAGGTGTTTTGTCCATTATAAAAGTGATACTGTACGTGCTTTTTAAAAGAAAAATGGGAAAGTATTAGAAAGTAAAAACATGAGAAAGTCAGCCAGAGTCCCGCCACCCAGAGACAATCACCGTTAACATTTTAGAATATTCCCTTTGCTTTTGTTGTTGTTGTTTTGTACACGGGTTTGCTTTTCTCTGTGTGGCTGAGATCATAGTGCATGAAAAATGTGGTACCTGCTTTTCTCACTTAACATTATGACATAAATGTTTTCCATGTGAGGAGAACCTTGTCATAAACCTCATCTAAATGGCTATGTCACAGGCACCACTGTATTTGTATTGAAAAAAATACCCATAACATAAAATCCACCGTTTCAGGCATGTTAAAGTGTAGAGTTCAGTGGCACTGAGTACATTCACAGTGGTGTACAACCATCGCCATTATCTCGTCAGAACATTTTCATCACCCTCAGGGGAAACGCTGTACCCAGGAAGCTGGCAGTCTGCGTTTGCCCCTCCCCTCAGCCCCTGACAGCTACTACCCTGCTTTTTGTCTCTCTGGATTTGCCTATGCTAGACATTTCATACAAATGAAATCACACAATATGTGGCTTTTGGGGTCTGGCTTGTTTCACTTAGCATCGTGTCTTAAAATGTTCGTCCATGTTGTAGCATGTGTCAGTACGTTAATCCTTTATATGGCTGAGTAATATTCCGTTGTATGAATATACCACATTTTTTAAATCAGTTCATCTATTAATGGATGTTTGGGTTGTTTCTACTCTTGGCTATTATGAACAGTGCTGCTATGAATATTCATGCTATTCATTTCGTTTGAACACATTTTCTTTTCTTTTGTGTGTATACGTAGGAGCGAGTCACATAGTAATTCTATGTTGAACTTACTGCGTAACAGCCAAACTATTTTTCACAGTGACTGCTCCATTTTACAGTCCCACCAGCCACTTCTCTACCTCCTTGCCAACACTTGTTGTTTTGTAATTTCCTTCTCTTTATTTTTTTTTTAAGGGTCGCACCATGGCATATGGAAGTTCTCAGGCCAGAGATCTAATCAGAGCTGTAGCAACCAGCCTATGCCACAGACACAGCAATTCCAGATCTGAGCTGAATCTGTGACCTGTGCCACAGCTCACGGCAACACCGGATCAATTAACCCACTGAGTGAGGCCAGGGATCAAACCTACATCCTCATGGATACTATCAGGTTCGTTACTGCTGAGCCATGGCGGGAACTCCATTTTCTGTTTTTTTGTTTGTTTGTTTGTTTTTAATTAGCATTATAACCATCCTAGAGGGAGTGAGTGGCATCTCATTATGGTTTTGACTTATATTTCTGTAATGACTAACGACATTGAACATCTTGTCATGTGTTTATTGGCCATTTGCATATATTCTTTGGAGAAAAGACTGTTCAAGTCTTTTGCCCATTTTCTAACTGGGTTGTCTTTTTGTTGTTGAGTTGTAAGTATTCTTTATATATGGTTAAATCCAAGGTGATGGAGACTTATCTCTGTGCTTTCTTCTAAGAGTTTTATAGTTGTAGTTTTTTTTTTTTTTTTTTGTCTTTTTAGGGCCATACCTGCAGCATATGGAGGTTCCCAGGCTAGGAGTCACATCAGAGCTGTAGCCACCGGCCTACAACCACAGCAACAGCAATGCCAGATCCGAGCCATGTCTGCAACCTACACCACAGCTAACAGCAATGCCAGATCCTTAACCCACTGAGCAATGCCGGGGATCGAACTTGTGTCCTCATGGATTCTAGTCAGATTTGTTTCCACTGAGCCAGATGGGAACTCCATATAGTTGTAGTTCTTAATTTAGATCTTTCATCTATGTTGAATTAATTTTTGCATATGGTGTAAATTCTTTTACATGTGTTTACATGTAATTTGTATGTGTACATGAATACATGGTTATATGTTTACATATCCAGTTTTCCCATCAGCATTTGTTAAAAAGATTATTTTTCCCCATTGAATGGTCTTGACACCCTTGAGGAAAATTAATTGACTATACATGTATGGGTTCCTTTCTGGACACTCAATCTTTTTTCTGCTTTTTTTTCTGCTTTTTAGGGTCACACCCGCAGCATATGGAAGTTCCCAGGTTAGGGGTCAAATTGTAGCTACACCTGCCGGCCTACACTACAGCCACAGCAATGGGGATCCGAGCCGCATCTACGACCTACACCACAGCTCACGGCAATGCCGGATCCTTAACCCACTGAGCAAGACCAGGGATCAAACCAGCATCCTCATGGATACTAGTCGGATTCATTTCCGCTGCGCCACAACTGGAACTCTTGGACTCTCAATTCTGTTCCATGAATCTATTTCTATTCTTATGCCAGTAACGCACTGTTTTGATTATTGTAGGTTTGCAGTAAGTTTTGGAAAAGGGATGTGTGACTCCCCCAACCTTGTTCTTTTTCAGTTTTGTTTTGGCTATTCAGTGTTTCTTGCAATTCCATATGAATTGTGGGATTGGCTTTTCCATATTTGTAAAAAAGACCACTGGGATCTTGATAGAGTTTGCAGTGAATCTGTAAATCTTTTTGCCATATATTGCCATCTTAATATTAAATCTGTAAAAATGGGATGTTCTCCATTTATTTGTCTTAATTTCTCTCAGCAATGTTTGTGGTTTGAGTGTAGCTGTCTTTCACCTACTTGGTTAAATTTATTTCTAGGTGTTTTATTCTTTTAGATAGTATTGTAAATGAAGTTGATTTCCCAATTTCATTTCAGATTGTTGATTGTTAGTGCATAGAAATATCACTAATTTTTGGGTGTCAATCTTATGTCTTACAACCTTGCTGAATTTGTTAATTTAAGTATATTTTCAAAAAATTATCTAGGTTGTTCTCAGGAGTTCCCATCAATGGTTAACGAATCCGACTAGTATCCATGAGGATGCGAGTTCGATCCCTGGCCTCGCTCAGTGGGTTAAGAATCTGGCATTGCCATGAGCTGTGGTGTAGGTTGCAGACGTGGCTCAGATCTGGTGTTGCTGTGGCTGTGGCGTAGACTGGCAGCTGTAGCTCCGATTTGACCCCCAGCCTGGGAACATCCATATGTCACAGGTACGGCCCTAAAAAGCAAAAAAAAAATTATTTAGGTTGTTCTTTATGTAAAATCATATTATCTGTGAATAGAGATATTTTTACTTTTTCTTTCCAGTTTGGATGTCTTTTATTTCTTTTTCTTGCCCAATCTCTCTGGCTGGAATGTCCAGCATTGTACTGAATAGAAAGTAGGCATTCTTGTCTTGTTCCTGATCTTAGTGGGAAGCTTTCAGTTTTTCGCCATTAAGTGTGATATTCACAATGGGGTTTCCATAGATGCCCTTTATAAGTTGAGGAAGTTCCCTTCCATTTCTAGTTGGTTGAGTGCTTTTATCATGAAAGGGCATTGGGTTTTATCAAATGCTTTTTCTGCATCAATTAAGAGGATCGTGTTTTTTTTTTTTTTTTTACACTTTCAATCTATTAATGTAGGGTATTACATTGATAGGCCAATTTTTATATGTTGAACCACCTTTGCATTCCTGATATAAATTCCACTTGGTCAGAGTAGCTAATCCTCTCAGTATGCTGCTGGATTTAGTCTGCTACTATTCTGTTAAAATTTTTGCATCTAGATTCATATGGGATATTGGTCTGTAGTTTTCTTTCTTCATAATGTCTTTATCTGCCAGCTACCACTTTTTAACTCTCTAGAAAATTGATATAGCAAGAGACTGTGCCTCAGGTCTTTCTCTGGCAGAGTCTGGAGGGAAATAATACTCTTGCCACAATAGTTACTCGACATGTAATTTTATTTTATTTTTTTTCTAAATTCCAAAGCTGCTTTGCCTGATGATGCCAAGTTTAAGCAATTTTTAAGCAGAATTGTATTCATTGAGCATTAAATAATGTCAGTTTTCCCCATTATTATTTGATTTTAAGGGCTGTAGTATAACTGGAGTCTTGGCTCCTTCTGCCAGTTTCCGGTGCCCAGCATAATGGTTGGCCCACAGTAGGCCCTTTATTGCTATTTACAGAATATAATGGTGGTGCCCTATATTAGGGCGCTAAGTTGGAGGCTGACAGTTGGGCAGATGGAGGGCTGCCTCTTGTGCAAAAGTATCAGGGATGTGGATGAAGCATCTAGGCATAGAAGGAGAAATTCTGAACTGAAAACTGAACTTCTACCTTGCCCTCTGTTTTAGAGAACCTTTGGAAAATATCAAGAGAGAGTTCTCTGTCCCCATCAGACCCCCAAAGTAATAAATACATTCATCTTAAAAATCAGTGGAGGGAGTTCCCTGGTGGCCTAGCAGGTTAAGGATCTGGCATTGTTGCTGCTATGGCTCGGGTCATGGCTGTGGCCCCAGAACTGGCCCCATCCCTGGCCCCAGAACTTCTGCAAGCCTTTGGAATGCCCCCCCCAAAAAGTTAGTAAATAAAAAATTTAAAACTCTAAGCGATAAATAATCTGAATTTTTTTTTTTCCCCAGCAAAGTCCCTTTATTTTTGGAAGACAGCATTAGTACCCATCAGATATATTCTATACTTGTTTTCTTGTTCCAGGCCTCTCTCCTAGTTTCTGGTGATTTACCAGCAATATTGGTGTTCTGTGGCTTCTGATGCATCACTTCAATCTGTGCCTTTATCTCCACGTGGCCTTCTCCTCGTGTGCCTGTCTGGATCTAAATTTCCCCTTTTTATAAGGACCACCAGTCATATTGGATTAGGGGCCTACGTTGCTCCACTGTGACTTCATCTTCACTTAACTAATCACATTTGTAATGACCCTATTTCCAAATATGATCACGTTCTGACATGTTGAGGGTTAGGACCTCAACGTACGAATTGGGGGGAATATAATCAAATCATAATACTGCATAAGGTTCAAGGCTCAGCTAGCCACCCAGCAATACCTCATAAAAGAGGAGTGGGCAGACACTCATTTCCTTAGTTTATGAGACTTTTACCTGAGCAAAGGGTTTTCTGGCTCTGAGTATCACAAATCCTTGCAAATGAATGTCCAGGAGCATTGAAAAACTTGGTAGATTAGGTCCTGCCAGGTCCATTGCTGTCTGAGTATATATAGTAGATACATGCTTGATACTGGGGAGCTCCACTACCCACATCACCATGGCCACATCATGTGGACAACCACAGAGACCTGGAACTGCTGCCATTCACTGCCTATACTTCCCACTGGTCTTGTGAGTAACCAACTAATCTTTGGATAAACCTTGTACACTGTCGGTAGGAATGTAAATTGGTGCAGTCACTATGGAAAACAGTATAGAGGTTCCTCATAAAACTACCATATAACCCAGCAATTCCACTCCTGGGTATATATCCAGAAAAAAATGAAAACTCTAATTGAAGAGA
Source organism: Catagonus wagneri (assembly GCA_004024745.2). Classification (NCBI taxonomy): domain Eukaryota; kingdom Metazoa; phylum Chordata; class Mammalia; order Artiodactyla; family Tayassuidae; genus Catagonus; species Catagonus wagneri. Next base: position 39,633,776 of record PVHT020000015.1, on the reverse strand, counting down.
TACATGCACCCCAATGTTCATAGCAGCATTATTTATAATAGTCAAGATACGGAAGTGACCTAAGTGTCCATCAACAGATGAATGGATAAAGAAGATGTGGTACATACATGCAATGGAATATTACTCAGCCATAAAAAAGGAAGGAAATTCTGCCATTTACAATAATGTGGATAGACCTATAGAATATTTTTTTAGTTTATTTATTTGTTTATTTGTTTGTTTTTTTAGGGCTGTAGCCATGGCATATGAAAGTTCCCAGGCTAGGGGTCGAATTGGAGCTGCAGCTGTCAGCCTACGCCACAGCCACAGCAAAGCCACATCTGAGCCATGTCTGCGACCTACACCACAGCTCACAGCAATGCAGATCCTTAACCCACTGAGCAAGGCCAGGCATCAAACCCACATCCTCAGGGATTCTGGTTAGATTCGTTACCACTGAGCCACAATGGGAACACCCAGACCTAGAGAATATTATGCTTAGTGAACTAAGTCAGAGAAAGACTGATACAATATGATATCATTTATATGTGTAATATAAAAAATAACACAAATGAATGTATAAGTAAAACAGAAATGGACTTATAGATATAGAAAGTAAACTAGTGGTTACCGGTGTGGGAGGAAATAGGGAGGGAAACATAAGGGCAGGATATTAAGAAGTAAAAACTGTTATGTATGAAATAAGCTACAAGTATATATACTGTATAGCACAGGGAATTATAGCCATTATCTAGTAATTACTTTTTTTTTTCTTTTTCAGCCACACCTGTGGCATATGGCAGTTCCTGGGCCAGGGGTGTAATTGGAGCTGCAGCTGAGGCCTACGCCACAGCCATGGCAACAACAGATCTGAGCCACATCTGCAACCTATGCCATAGCTTATAGCAACACTAGATCTTTACCCCACTAAGCAAGGCCAGGGACCAAACCCACATCCTCATGGACACTATGGTGGGTTCTTAATCCACTGAGCCACAATGGGAACACCATTTTGTAATAACTTTTAATGGACTATAATCTATAAAAATACTGAAACACTATGCTATACACCTGTATCTAATATAATATTGTAAATCAATGGAACTTCAATAAAATAACTTAATAAAAACAGATGTTATATTAAACCTGGAACATTACATATGGGGAAAAATTTCCAACCATCAATGACTAAATTTGCTCTCTACAGATGTAAAAAAGAAAAGAGCAAAAAACAAAAAAACAGTTTTGCCATATAAGAAGTATACAATTTTGAGCCTTATTTCTGTCACCATTCACCAGTCACAGAGTTATCCAACATGTCCCCTCCTCCAGTACCCCGGCTGCTGACTACGTACATGGCCTCTGCCAAGAGTTGTTCTTCTTGGAATAGGAGGCAGAAGAACTACCCCCACGTAGGGAATGTGCTGTTCCTGCAAATCTCGGGTCCAAGGCCCACATCTCTCCCAACAAAATGGATGTCCTCACTCATAAAGCCAAAAGCACCTTGGAACATTCATTTACTTGAGAGTGATGGTCACTGAGGGCCAACTATGTGGCAGGGCTTGAGTACAATGGGAGAGTAAACGCATGTCCACACCGGGTCGCTGGCCTTGGTCAGCTCACATTCCAGAGAGAGAAGCAATCACTAAACAAGTAAAGAAAATAATTATAAAATGTGAGTAGTAATTTCTAAAGGAAATCAACTGGCTGATGAGCTGGATGATGGGGGGAGCGGCAGGGATGAGGGGAATGGGCTAGGACGGTTAAGGAAGGCCTCTCTGAAGAAGGGTCATTTCAGTTTAGTCCCAGGAGATGAGAAAGAGCTAGGGTTACAAAGACATGGAGTAAGAGTGACCCAGATATGGACTTGGAAGGAAGCCGGTGTGTCTGGAGCAGAGTGAGAGAGAAGAAGCATCATAGGCAATGAGGCCCATGACGCAGGGGGAGACCAGGTCATGCGGTGCTTCTTAGAGTTTATTGAAGAGTTGGGATTGTAGTCTAATGGAGATGGGGACGTGCTGGCAAGTTTTCAGTCAAAGAATGATGTGATCTGACTTAATACATAAAAGGATGGCCCCGATTGCTGTATGAGAATAGGCTGTCACAGAGCAAGAGGAAAAGCAGGGAGCCCAGAAGCTATTCCTTTTTTTCTTATTTTTTGACTGTGCCCATGGCATGCGGAAGTTCCTGGGCTAGCGATCGAACCCACCCCACAGCAGTGACCAGAGCCACTGCAGTAACACTGAGCCCTTAGCCATTAGGCCACCAGGGAACTCCCCCAGAGGCTATTTCTGCTCTATTCCTTACCCCTGCCTCCATTCTGCAACTCTTCAATTCCTGACCTCAGTCTTCCGCCCTTCTTGCTGGTAACTGCCCTGGCCCTTTAGACATTATGACAGATTAGCTTTCTTCTTCTCGACCCTTGGTATTCCCTCTGTAGACATAGCTTTGCTCCATACTCTGGCCTCGGCCAGTTGCAGCATCTGAATCACCCTCTTCCTGATAGGCTTGGCCCTTTCCCTCTCTCCCACAATGACCCTCACAGTTGGGAGTCTGGTGACTCATTTGGAGCCTGAAGGGGACCAAACATTAGTTATACCATGGTTTCAAGAACCAGTTTCTTTTTCTAGGAAGAATATGATGATTTTCTCACCAATTGAAGGACAATGAGACCTAATTGTTTGATAACCTAAAGGAATCATTGTCTTGACTCATGGATTTGAGACTCAGTCTGGAAAACCTGCGACTGTTTTAAAGTAACCTTGGGTAGTTTAAAGTCTGAACATGTATCATAACGTTCATTGACATTCCTCACGAAACCCATCCCTAACTTCCTGTATCACATACTCTTTGTCTTCCATGACTACAGTAAAGACTTCTAGATCCCTCTATTCCTAGATCCCTCTTACCCATGCCCCATGCCCCCTCACCCCAAAAAATCCACTTAGAGTTTGTGTCACATGCACCACTACCACTACCACCACCATTAATTGCATTGATTTATTAAATCGGAAAATATATACTGGCTGCCTAACCCATGTGTCAAGACCTGTGCTGGATGTTTAGGATAAAGAAATGGAGCAAACACGGTGTGTTGCCTTTGAGGAAACAGGCAAGGAAAAGATAAATCAACACCCTAGCACATAGTCAAGGCCAGGCGACAGAGTTGCCACCGTGCTTCTAGGTCCCATTTCAAGCTTTATTATAGGAAACACAATTTCCCATCAGACCCTGCACACAGTCAGTGTTTGTTGTTGATAGTGATGATAATTTGGTATTTTTCCAGATTAGCTTGCAAATTTGAGGGCTGTTCAAATTAAACCCCAGGTCTATTTCATCAAGGAATTGTCACTCATTGACATGTATAACCTTTTAGCTAAAGACTGATGTGCTAAATGAGCAGTGTTATCAACAGGGTTTACTTAATGTGGACAGGATTGCAGTCTTCCCAGACAACCTTTCTCTGGTCTCCATATTACAAGCTACTTCAGTTCGACTGTCTCAACCATCTATTTGCTGCAGAATAGAAACAAAGGCAGATTCTATCTCCATTCCAGTCACAAAGTCTAGGCCGGGGCTGGGCTTCCCAGAACAGATGCCTGTTTGGCACTGAATCAGTGATCAGCTTTGGGAACACCTCAGTTTCCCCGTGTATACTCTATACTTGTTGCCATATATGTATAATGGAGACAGATGATATCATAATGCTCCATGGAGCTTTAAACAAAGCATTATGCATAAGAGAAAACAGCCTAAAAGAGAAACCAAAGTTTCTATTAGGCATGCATTAGCCACCGAATGGCATTTCAGAGTTTCATTAAGAAATGTCAAAAAGGAGTTCCTATCGTGCCTCAGTGGGTTATGAACCTGACTGGAATCCATGAGGATGTGGGTTCGATCCCTGCCCTCACTCAGTGGGCTAAGGATCCAGCATTGTCACAAGCTGTGTCAGAGGTCACAGATGCAGCTCTGATCTGACGTTGCTGTGGCTGTGGTGCAGGCCAGCAGCTGTAGCTCTGATTTGGGCCCTAGCTGTGGGTGAGGCCCTAAAAACAAACAAACAAACAAACAAAAGAAATGTCAAAAACCATTTCAAATGAGAAATAAATAAATAAAATTAAAAGAAGCTCCTTCGTGGAGCAGTGGGTTAAAGATCTGGTGTTGTCACTGCTATGGCTCTGGTTACAGCTGTGGCACAAGTTTGATCCCTCGCCTGGGGACTTCTGCATGTCATAGGCATGGCCAAAATAAAATAAAATAAAATAAAAAATTTTTTAATTAAAAAAATATATCAAAGACAGTAGTACACCAAGCTACTGTCCACTTGAGGTCAGTTCTCCATCAGTCGTGCATAATCCTGAATGAATGGATTCATTTGCTGAAGCTCCAGTTTGCCTATAGCTATACGGACCAAAAGGAAACCATTTGTTCAAATCATTTATTTCATTAACCTACTGTACCTAAGATATTGAAAGATAATAAGAATACATTTTCTTACCTGGGAGACAGAAAAAACTTGACGTGAGAATTAACTCATAAAGCCTCTGATGTGTGATGCGTTCTTTCATTGTCTAAACCTGCGTTCAAAAAGTAGAAATATGGAAGATCCCATTGTGGCTCAGCAGTAACGAGTCCGACTAGCATCCATGAAGATGCAGGTTCGATCCCTGGCCTTGCTCAGTGGGTTAAGGATCCAGCGTTGCCGGAAGCTGTGGTGTAGGTCACAGACATGTCTTGGATCCCACACTGCTGTGACTGTGGTATAGGCCAGCAGCTGCAGCTCCAATTCGACCCCTAGCCTGGGAACCTCCATATGCCGCAGATGGGACCCTAAAAAGAAAAAAGAAAAAAAAAAAGGGAGAAACATACCCAGCTCAGATTCAGAACAAACCATGTCCAAGTACATGTGATCATACCTCTCCTTCACATCCCACATAAGGCTTTTTCCCTATCACTCCAAGCCATGTCAGCCAGCCACAATACACACCCTTGCCTGAGCTATGCATCCTGGCTGCAACCTCACTGAGTGATTTATTTGCGTGTCTGCTTAACACATTTTACTGAGTACCTACTATGGGCCAGACGCTGTGTCACACTCTGGTAATATAGCGCTGGGAAGCCAAGACAGATATACCTGCCCTCGTGAGGCAGTAAAACTGGAGAGGAAGACAGCCATTAAATGCATAATTACAAAATGTGATATACTCAGCCTTAATGCATGCACACAACTTCAACCCAACTGATGGGGATGGAGTGGTTGTAGAAGTCCCAATAGGGGTCATAGATAAAGAGGGAAACCTGGGGGATGTTGGGAGACCACTGTAAGTTCAAGAAAGCCATCAGAATAAGGCAGGCTTGCTTGACTAGTGGAGGTATGAGAAAATTGCCTCCGGTCATTGGGTGGGGGATGGGATGAGGGCCGCATTCAGATTCAGACCAAGGGCAAGAGTTTGAGGACCACCCTTAAGCTGATTTGAATACACCCCTTACCGGATGCTAAGGAGGAGCTACTACTCCCAGAAAGGAAGAGGCGGGCCTTTCCAACCGTCACACCCCTTGGATGATAAAACTGTGGCCCACCCGAACTTCCAGGCAGAGCTTCCTTGCCCGCCTGCTTGCATCACTCACAAGCATCCTATCCTAATAAATCTGTTTCTTGCCTATCACTTTGTCTCTCACTGAATTCCTTCTGCACGGAGGCATAGAGAGCCTGAACCTCAGTGAGTCCAGACACAGGGTGAGTAATTCTAATTTAAAACTGTGGGTTTAAATTCCAATCTGGCATTAGGCTGGGTTCAAGTCCCGGCACGTGGGTTCAAGTCCCAATCTGTGTTCTGGCTAGATTCAGGCCATTAGTGCTGTCAGTTTCAGAACAACCTGCAGTTTTAATGATCCAAAACTTTTTAGAGGAAGCATTATGCAAGGTCCTATTGACAAAAGTAACATAATCAAATCATTTCTATTTTTAAAAGTAGATCCGTTTGGAGAAACCTGACCATCTCATTACGTCTACCCAGCTTCTCTCCTCAAATCATCGTAACTAAAGCTGCTTATTCGAAAAACACATGAAGTCCCCCTTTCTCCAACCAAAACAGTATTAAAACCACAAATCCTACAGGAGCTTGGCAGTGACGGGCATTTTCTGATTTTAAATCAAATACACTTCTAAATGATTTACGACAGATTTTAGCATTTTCTCCTATAGGATATTGCAACCTATTATATTTCTTTCCACTTTTAAGCAGGGTTTGGAGTGAATAGACTCACTTTACATTTAAAGGAACAGAAGCCAATTAGGAAACAAATGAGTCTTGGGCTTGCTCTGAGCACCCGCCATTAATAAAGCTCTTCATATTTACCAAGTGTTCTACTGCCATTCTCATTAGAATAATAAGGGCATTTGTATGACTTGGATGGATTTTCTAAACCACAAGCTTAGAAGTAAGGGGATGTCTAAATCTTTTATGACTTGCGAGATGAAATCCAGCTTAAATTTCCAGCACTGTATGAGGACCAGACTGAGAATCCATAACTACCTTTGAGATCGTATTGCTTTTCCTTCATTTTCCTGGCCTGTTTCCTTATCTGTAAAAATGGAGATAATAATCTGCGTGTTTCCCTGAGCTTCTATAAAAGAGGATCAAATGAGCTGATACTTCAAAGGCAATTTTCAAAGTATAAAGTGCTATAGAAATGGATATGATCGCTATCTATGAAATGGAATTTTCAGCTGTGAACAGTCCAGTTTATACCGTCCCTCCATTTCCTGTAAACTTTTATAACAATTCCAAGGTATGTTTCAGAAACTTGCCTCGCACTCAATAAATAAATTGTGGGACAGGCACACTACAGAATACTATGCAGCCATTAAAAGGAATAAGGTCAGTCTGTATGTCTAGGGAGGAAAGCGGGTTGGGGAAAGGCTGGGTGGGGAGTGAGGACCTTTACATGCCGTACAACTCTGCATTCCTTGATTCTTTCATAATTATCATAGGTCACCTCTGTAATTTTAAAAACTGATGGAAAGGAGAAAGAAAGGGAGGGAAGGAGAGGGGGAGGGAAAACAGGAAGGAAGGGGGCAAGAGACACAGGAGGAAGAACGGGAATTAAAGAGGTTTCCTGTATCCCTCAGATCATTCTGTACTGCTTGATTACAGTGAACAAGCTTTCCTTTCAGGTTTTTTTTTTTTTTTTAATGAAAGAAAGAAGGGAAGGAAGAAAAGAGAAAGGGGGGTACAGATTAAGGACTTTTATGTCTTATACGATTTATATGCAATTTGAGGTTTTTTAATGATGAACAGCTGGTATTTTATCATTTAAAGAAATATAAGGGAAGAAAAGAAAGGTAGAAGGAAGGCAGACAGGAAAGACACTCACCTGGGAACTGGACTCCTTTAGCCTCCCACCCCCGTGTCACTGCGGGGTCCCAGAGAAGAGATTCCTTTTCCAATGACCAGATCTGGTCTCTGAATCCCTGCGTTTGATGTGAAATGAAATGAGCCCCCCGAAAGCAGGAGGCTCGTTATCTGCTGGACATGCCTCAGTCCCCTTCCTTTGTGGATCAGATCAGCCTCCTTGCTCTTAGCTTTATGGGGCTTATTGCCCGTGCACATCCTCTTTTCGTGGCTTGTAGCACGTCACGGGGCTGCTCTTCCGAGCATGAAATCAGCATGAGCAAAGTTCTCAGGTTATTGCATACCTGCAATAACCCATTAATTTGAGGGATCTGTCCCCGTTTTCACTAACGATTATCTTCAGTTGCTAGTTTGATTGTGGCTTTAACTAAATTGAATCTATTTAAACAGATACTTGCGCACTTAACTCAAGCTCATTTCACTCTATTGAGAAAATGGGGAGGAGGGGGCGATGGTGCTCAGAATGATGAGCAGAAAGCAGAGGCCAAGGAGGTATTAACATGTTCACATCTCACATTGTCAGGAAGGTAAAACCAGCTGTTCACCCTCCCTGCAGATCCAGTCTTAAAACTGCCTTGAAAATAAGTAGATTTACTGAACTGGCTTGTGGGTGTCCTTCTCAAGATGGAGCATATAGTTTTTGCCTGAGAAGGTATTATTACACCTGTCTGGGAATGAAAGAAATATCAAATTCCACCGACCATCCAGTGACGATCCCTGTCACCCTCTGCATTTCCAAGATCAGGACTCTGAGGTCCACACAGTAGAATGACTTGCCCAAGGTCACAGAGTTTATGAGAGGCAGAGCAGGAGCTAGAACTGAGGCTCCTGATTCCGAAACCCAATGCATTTTCCTTTCCACATTCAACCTTAAATGAAAAGAGCCAGTCTTTGACACAGCATTGTAAATCCACTATAAAAAAAAATTTTAGGTCAATCTTAAAAGAGTCTGAGTCAACATATCGCCTGCAGGTTCTGCACAGGGGAAGGGGAAGAAGGGGTATCAGAACCACCCATTACTCACCCCCAAGCCCAGAAACTGTGATCAATACGGCGGATGAGAGCCCAGGCTTTGCAGAAGATAGACTTGTGTTTGAATCTCACTTGTGCGATTTAGGGCCAGTTCTCTAACATCTCTGAAGCCCCTCGTGTTCTCATTTGTAAAACGTGAGTCATGTCACTCAGCTCACATCGCCGTGAGGGCTCCGTGAGACAGTGCGTGTCAAGGGCTCCGCCCAGGGCCTGGCACAGGATTCCAGCGCCACTGCTCCTGCCTAGAGCTCCACCGCTTCCCTATTCCGCGAGGTACAAGGCTTAGCTTTTGAGACCTTCTCCCCATGTGGGGACACACAGCTTACTGTGCACAATTACTAAGTATCACCTAGGTGCTTTCCTGCCTGCTCATTGGTCTATCTCTCCCCGACCCCCGGGAGCTCTGGAAAGGTGAGGGCTCTGTGTTATTCAGTGGTTCACATGCTGCTGGGCATGCAGAGAACACTCAGTCAAGATTTGGTTGAAAAAATTAAAATTAAATTTTTAAAAAAACGTACATATGACAGTCACTTTGCTGTACAGCAGATATTGGTGCAGCATAGTAAATCAACTGTACTTTAATTTTATAAATAAATAAATGTTTTAAAAAAAGGCATTCTCTGGTGGCCTAGTGACCTCACTACTGTAGCTGTGGTGTCATTGCTGTGGTGTGGGTTTGATCCCTGGCCCGCACACTTCTGCATGCTGTGGGCAAATCCAGAAAACAAAATTGTGATGAATGAATGACTATGACTTTCTCCCCTACTAAGGACAGGAAAATGCATCTCTATTCTCCACGTGTCCTGCCCCAGGACTTAGCACAGTGCCTGGCACATAGTAGGTGCTGAATTAATATTTGTTGAAATGAGAAAGAATTTAGGGAGTTCTCTTGTGGCCTAGTGGTTAAGGATGCAGCATTGTTACTGCAGCAGCTCAGGTTGCTGCTGTGGTGCAGGTACGATCCCTGGCCCAGGGAACTTCCACATGCTGTGGGCATGGCCAAAAAAAAAAAAAGGTAAACTTAAAAAAAAAATAATTTAGAGGAGAACATATTCATACATAGCTGGATATGTTAACAAAATTCTCTAGAAGGAGACCCTGGTGAGAATAGCAGATTCTAGAAAAGGAGACTGAGAGGTCTTGGGTGGGAAGGAAACGCAGTTTTCTCTGCATATGCTTTTGTACTATTAGAATTTTAATCATATGCATATGTTGCTTTTTCAAAGAAAAACACTGGGTTTTTGTTAATCCAATGTAGTGCAAATAGTTGACTGGAAAATGAAATGTGAAAAAAAGAAGATGAAGGAGAAGGAGAAGAAAGAGAAGAAGAAGAGTCTGGAACTCATTGGTCAAGAAAAAAAATGCCACCTGAGGACGAAGGGTTTCAATGGCTATTTTTGATTCTCAGAAAAGGTTATAAGGAGAATGCTGACCGTCTGCCTTCCGTATCTGTAGAGTAATAGGAAATGCACTGAAATCGCAGTGGCAGATATGAGTTCCCTCCTCCCCGGTGGTTTCCTTCTCTTTTTTTGTCTTTTTTTTTTTTTTTTTGTCTTAGGGCCACGCTCGTGGCATATGGAAGTTCCCAGGCTATAGGCTGAATCAGAGGTGTAGCCGCCGGCCTACACCACAGCCACAGCAACACCAGGTCCAAGCCACATTTGCGACCTACCGCCACAGTTCATGGCAACGCCAGATCCTTAACCCAACTGAGCAAGGCCAGGGAGCCAACCCACCTCCTCATGGATATTAGTCAGGTTCATTACCACCGAGCCACAACGGAATTCCCTGGAAGCTGGTGATTTCCATACAACATGGCCCCTGATTGAAAACACGCTATTGAATTCAGGGCTCAACCATAGAAACGGTGGAAGGGTCCAGTGCTAGAGGGAAAAAAAATCGTCTGTGTTGGTGACCTCCTAAGAGATCTTCAAGGACAATTTTGATTATATTTGATTGCCACCTTACACACTACTGTCCAACCCTGCTTGCTGTGATTTCCCCGTATATCCTTCATACTTGTGCTCCCTATGCATGCACCCCTTGACAACATGTAATGTTCTTTTAAAGAAAATGCCAGCTTAGGTATTTGGGGTAAGTGTTCTTACATAACAACAGTACAATTATCAAAATTAGGAAATTCAACTTGATGGACTATTACCTCCTATACAGTCCATATTCACACTTAGCCAACTGTCCCACTAATGCCCCTCATTGCAGTTTTCCCCCATGATCCAGGATCCAATCTGGGATGAACCATTGCTTTTAGCTGTCATTATTTTTTAGTCTCCTTTAATCTGGAAATATTCCCCAGCCTTTCTCTAACTTCCGTGACGTTGACATTTTTGGAGTGTACGAGCAGCCATTTTGCAGAATGACCCTCAGTTGTAGTTTGTCTTCAGGCCATCATGGGAGTATTGTGCCTCTCCTTCAGTCACATTTCTAGACTCGTAGGAGAGATAAAAATCACCTTTTCTGGTTCCTTTTGTTCTAATGTATCAAGGAAAATGATTGGCCTTGTTGGAATGAGGCCTTAGGAAGCTCAGGTTTACTGGGGCCTGGCCCCATAATACAAGTTGAACCCCAAGGCAGGGGTACAGGAATCCCTGAGATTAAACATAGGTAGTAGGACTTCCAGGAGGGCCCGGGCCTGAGCACACAACCCTGGGAATACAGGGAGGCCAGAATTCAAAGAAGCCTAGGACACAGGGAAGAGAGGGCTAATTGACTAATAATTAGAAGACATAATTCAGTTGAGTTTTGAGCTTTCTTCCCTTACTGCCTTCAAAATCTTCTTGAAGCCCGGCAATGACTTTTTTCCCCTCGTTAGATGACAGTGAGCTAAGGTCATCCAAGTGAGTCCCACCCTTTAAGCCACCTGGAAAACTGTAAGACGCCTGAAGTTAGTCCTTCTGCAAAGGTCTAGCTTTCTGAGACATTTCCTTCAGGAGATGACTATCATGAGCAGCTCCTGGGTCCTGAGCAAAGCTCTCTAGTGTCAGTGCCTCCAGGCAGAGACCACCAGGAGCACAGCTGCAGTTGAGCAAGTGGAGTTTCATGACTTGTTGTGACAAAGGAGAACACACACCGTGAGGAAACATAAGGTATCTCAGTAAGAGGACTGGGGCTTTGGTTGGAGAATTTAGGGAGAGGTTAATAAAGCCCGGGTTTGCTTTAGATGAGGTGCTGTCAGAAAGCGGGACAGGTGTATCACTGAGTATCTCAGTAGATCTGACTAGACCGAGGCTAAGCTGGCATTAGTGAGAAGCAGCAGTCACAGATTAGCCAGGAAAGAGCAAGGTCTGGCATTTTGTGGTCTGAGCCCGGACCTTGTTTTCCTCTGCACTTGGACAAAATTACGAAGTAGCCTTGTTTTGACCTGCTTCATCGTGGTCTTCAAGTAACCTTGTCTGACACAGGTGTTCCATGAGGCGGTTTATGTCTCACGGGAGAAGGACACGGTCTAGCTGTGGGAGCCAGGCCAGCTTGTACCAACACTGAGGCCCAGCCGTGAGCATCAGACCACTTCTTGGCTGTCAGGGCTGCTTCTTTTCTTTCTCGTCTGGCCCAGAGCAGATGCAGTCAACCTGCGGGACATGACTCCATGATGCCCAGGCTTCCCCACTGCTGGTCAGGAGGTAGTTTAAAAAACGTAGTCTGGAATTCTCATCGTGGCACAGCGGAAACAAATCCGATTAGGAACCATGAGGTTGTGGGAGGTTGTGGGTTCGATCCCTGGCCTCACTCAGTGGGCTAAGGTTCTGGCGTTGCCGTGAGCTGTGGTGTAGGTCACAGACACGGCTCGGATCCCGCGTTGCTGTGGCTGTGGTGTAGGCCGGCAGCTGTACCTTCAATAGACCCCTAGCCTGAGAACCTCCATATGCTGTGGTGCGGCCCTAAAAAGCAAAAAAAGAAAAAAAAGAGAGAGAGAGAGAGATCGAAGTAGACCCTTAGTGGAGCAGAGATCGTATTAGGCATGTAACTATCATTTACTGCATCACTTCAGTGGACTTAAACAGTTCCTGCAAAGCAGGCTGAGGAGAACAAACAGACCACTGAAATCAGAATATCCCCAATATTAGAGTTTACTCCCAATTGATTGACTGGGCCTTGCCGATAGGATTATAATGACTCCAACCGAAGCATTTGGTTGCTATGAGGTCAAGGTCCAATTTTTACAAGACTAAAGGTTGAGGTTAATGCTGTGAGGAAAACAAGTACCAGAAGGAACCTGTAAAAGGGAATCTACCTCCTGAAGTGTTTAAGGGAATGGCTATTAAATTTTTGTCAGCAGGGTTAGGTAGGGGGTAACAGATCCAGCAGTCAGTTAAATTCAGAGCAGTGGTTACAGGGGAAAAACATAAGAGAGTTTTGTTTTTTCTTAAGTGGCAGAAGGAGTCAGAGAGAGGCAAAGATAATGGGATGGAGATAAGCGATGTCACGTTAGTGTTCTAAAGGGCATCAAAGGAAAATAATAGGCAAGTTCAATGGAAGTGTGAAGGAACAGAAAAGTGGTGAAGAATCAGAAAATTCGTCTTGTCATCTTGGGTAGAAGCTGTCCCCCTCAGAAGCCAATAGACTTTGGAGAATTCCTAAGAATCCAAGTTTTCAGATCCCCAAGTACCATGGATGCCCCGTAATCAGGACAAAATGACATATCTTTTGAGTTGGGAGCCAAGGATCCGAGGACCAATACCTTGGAGCTGTGCTGCCGTGACAGCTGTTAACAGTACCTGATAAGGTCTTTTCAGTCGAGGCCCAAGAGCAGTTTTTCTCTGGTGCCTTTTCCAGAAAACAAAATCTCCAGGTTGCCGAGCACATACATGCTGCTCACATGACTGGCACCTGTTGGTGATAAGGCCAGAGGTATTGTCTGAATCCCTTGCATGAATTAATCATGTCTGCTTCTACTGGGGTAGAAGCCAAGGCTGAGATTCCCAAATGCACAGTGCTTCGGTATTTCATTAACCTTTAGTAATTCATTAGCTAACAACCCAGAGGGGGTTGATCTTGCAGATATTAAAGCTAACGGAGCACTTTAGGCCACAAAAGTTTTAGGGTTTCTGAGAGCATTGCTAGTATTCCATTCATTCTTTCTGCTTTCTGTGAGGATGCTGGAGGATGAGGACTGTGGAGTTTCTGGGTAAAAGGGAGAAGTTTATAGAGCTGCTTAATAATAGTGCTGGTAAAATGAGTTCCCCTGTCACTACAGCAGCAAGTTGGAATTCCTCGGGTTGGAAAAAAAATGAGATCGAGATTTTAGCTTTTCCATAGTTAGGGAAGTTGTGTATTGAATTGTGTACCCCCAAAATTCATACGCTGAAGCCCTAACCAGTATGACCAGTGTCCTTAAAAAGAGAGAGACATTTGGACACGGAAACCAGGCACACGAAAAAGGGGAAACTGATAGAAGAAACACAGAGAAAATAGCCATCCACAAGCCCAGGAGAGAGGCCCGGAACAGAATCCCCCTCAGAAGCCTGGCAAGGAACCAACCCTGCCCACACCTTGACCTTGGATTTCCAGCCTCCAGAACTCTTGCCCAAGCCACCCAGTTGGTGGCGCTTTGTTACAGCAGCCTGAGCAAACTTATAGAGGGCTGCCGCCCTAGACAGTAAATGCTTTAACCACTCTGAAAACAAACAATAACCAGGCCTATTTGGAGCCTATTGAGGGGACATTTGCATAAGGTCACTGGGAGGTATTCAAAGGGTGCTCCAAGCTTCAGCTCCTGTCCGGGACCCATCATTTCTGTTTAACATTTAAACGCTCTATTTAACCGTGAGCCATCATTTCTGTTTAATCTGTGTTGTCAGCAGATAGGGCGTATCTGGGAAACATAACAGACGATACCTGTAAAACCACCCCCACACACTCCAACATTAAGTGTAACATCATGGTCAAGTTATCTCTGCTGTTGCGGTTAACACCATGAGGAGGAGTTCTTGCTAAAATCCATTTTAAAGGATTTGGCGCTACCAGGTAGCCGTACTGAGAGTACCAAATATTATCATTATGCAGTGAGCTTTCAAATTGTCCAGATAGCTTTTTTTTTTTTCCAAATTAGAAGCTCCTTGCTGCCAGTGAACAACGATCTTAGAGGAATCTATCAATTCCTTTAAGGCTTCTCCTTTCTGAGTGGTTACAGGAGCAATTATCTTGGTGAAAGCTGCTGATTTAGCGTAGTGGTCAGCTAAGGTTTTAATTGTGAGAATCTGGGTCCTTATGCTTTGAATGCCATGCCACCTTTATTAGAGTGATTTCCTTAAACTTCAAAAAATTCTTTAATTGGCCCATCTTTAAGAGTTTTGTTTGAGGTCACAAAACCTCTCTGTTTCAAAGCAATTTGAAGTCAGATTAACATAATGTCACATGCTTACAACCATATAAATATTTTCTTTTACCCTTTGTCAGTTGGTAAGTCTAGGCGAGGGCTGCAAGTTACCGGAACTGATTTAATTTCTACCAGAGGTTTATATTTTAAGAGTGAATGTAAGTCTGTGATAGTATATTCTATTTGTCAATTTTGGTTTTACTTTTATGTATGAACAATTAACAAGCAATTAATTAAACTACTTTTACTCAAGGAAGCTTCTAGAAGTTCTGGGCAGTGTACAGTGTTGGGGTAGGAAATTTTCCCCCTCTTCCCTTCTTAAGTTCTTGTCTGGACTAATAATAAAATTGACACAAGGCAGATGAACAGGAGAAAAAGAAACATTTTAATTTGTACACACAAAGTTCTCATAAAAATAGGTCCCAAAAAGTTGCCAAAGCAGTTAGCTTTTTTTAAATTTTTTTTTCCATTATACTCAGCTGCACAGCGTGGTGACAGGGTTACACATACATATATGGATTCATCACAAGTGGTTAGACATAGTTCCCAGTGCTATACAGTAGGATCTCCTTGCTTTTCCAGCCCAGAGGCAACAGTCTACAGCTATTAACCCCAGACCCCCCTACCATCCCACTCCCCCCCCACCCTTTTGGCAACCACAAGTCTGTTCTCCAAGTCCTTGATTTTCTTTTCTGCATAAAGGTTCATTTGTGCAGTATATTA